>JAOTQP010001535.1:1029030-1096693 GCA_026413545.1 Cichladusa arquata | reverse complement strand
ATGTGTCAGTAGAAACAAATCTGGCTGCTTTTCTTCTACAGAAACACATGAGTTAGTACAGGAATACACGACATTGAAGAAAGGGGTAAAGAAAAAAATCCATGCAGAAAACACAATATTGCTTGTTTATTATGGAAGAATTTTGGTTTGAATATTTCTTTGACTTTTTTCCTAGATGTATCTGAAGTGAAGGATGAAAATGGAAGCCTGTGGACGGTTACCACATTTAACACCTCACTGAAAATGTCAACTTACTTGACTGCTTTTGTGATTTGTGATTTCGGTTATGTCAGCAGAACTGAGCGGGGAAATGAGGTAGATATGAGGCTGCCGAGCACATTATAGGAATTTACAACAAAAATTGGCCCTCTGGTGCATCATGTGGTTTGAAGACATCACAGACATTAACTGTGCTAAATACCATTCCCAAACTATCTGCTTACATTGCAAAACTGCTAACATTTGTCACGTAGATATTTCTGCTGAAATCTTTCCTTTGGGACAATTAGTTTATTGTCTTGTCCTGTTCATTTCATACAACTGCACAAGTAGGTGTGGCCTATGTATGTTAATATCTAGGAGCAGCTACTCTGCAGAAAGTACTGGTTGCGATTCACAATCTTCTTACTTTCTTAAGTGTCTTAGTTGGAAAACACACCCATTTCCACTCCTGTGACAAACCACTGCTGTTCAGTGGTTCACTGATGCCTTGTTCCTCAAGGTCCTTGGAGGAGCCACATAGGGACATCAGCAGGAGTAACACTGTGCTCCAAACATTTTGTATACTAGTATATTAACCTTTCTGTTCTGCACCTTTTTTAGCCTCCAAAAGTGACTGGTTTAGGTTTGAAGTTTCTTCATCTGTGAGTATTCAGTTTTGCTCTTAGACTCAAATAGCCAAGGCTTGTTGAGAGAACAGTAAAAAAAATGTACTGCATGGGCAGCAGTTGCTTTACTTTCTTTGCCTTTGCTCAAAGTCAACAGGGAAAAGATGTATCAAGTTTTTGCAAAATAAATAGTAAGTTCAAGCATACAGCTATTAAAGACAGAATTTACTTTATCTCCTTATTAAATGAGAGCACTTTATGGTTAGTTCACTCTCACTCTACTGGGGAATGGTGGGACAATGTAAGTGGACAGTGCAGAGATTGTCTCAAAAGAAGAGTGTTGGATCTTTTTTAAAGGGAAGATTGGATTTGGTGTGTCAGACCTGCCAACAACAACCTTGTTGGATACTTACAGCTATGGCTGTGGTGGCTTTTTCCTGGGCCTAGTTCTTGGACTGACAGGACTCAGCAGAGCAGAGTATTCAAACAAGCTGTTTTTCAAAGGGAAAAGGCACCACCTGTGTTTGTGAGATTGAGTGGAGAGCATATTTCACCCCTTGGTTTTGGACAGAGATGTCAGTTTATGCCTCCACAGTATTTGTGTGAGCATGCTATTGTGCCTGTTTTGATGTTTCTGGTAATCTGAAACACTCAAAGCTCATACTAGGATTAGGATTTTAAGATGCTAGTTGTGTTTAGATTTTGCAAAATGAAGTGATCAGGTCTTTGAATCTCTTCTGAAGCCTTGGCTGAAAAGAGGGCCTCTGATGATTGAATATGCTTAAGTGTTTTATTTTCTTTTCATTATGAATTAGATACTGTGGTTCCCAATTATGCACTTAGGGTTGGTTCTGCAGCTCCTTGTGAGATCATGCATTGCATTTAGATGCAAGAAATCTGAAGGTTTTGAGCTGCTGGGCAGCTGGCAGGATGTCTCTTGTTCAGAGATGGAGATACAAACCTTTTCTCAGGCTACTCCATCACTTTTGGGCAAGCAGCTGCTCTTTTCAGTATCAGACACAGGAGAGGAAAGGTTTCTTGCTGTTGTGGCCTTCATTACTCAGAGGTATGGATGTCACCTGCTCAGATGTCACCTGCTCTCTCCAGCAAAGGGGAGGCCAGTGGTCTGGGAGAAAGCTCAGGAGGAGAAATATGAGTGTTGAGACTGCAAAAGCTCTCTGGACATCTATTTCTCTCTCTTCAGGCGGTCTAAATGCAAGCTTGCCACTCAGACACACTCACTGAATATATTGGTTTAAGATGTGTAATTCTGAATAGTTTTACAGCATTTTTCACTTAAGAAAATAAAAGCTATAACTTCATTTGTTCCTGCAATGTATAGTTGTATTCAAATCTTTATCCTTTTGAAGTACTGAAGCTCTCCTAGATTTTAGCAGGATCAGGGTCTGTGCTGCATTTTGTTAGGTCCAGTAAAACTTCACTTGGATTTTTTTTTTTAAATTAAAAGCTTCATTGCATGGTCTGGTGTGGACAGACAGCATTTTTCCAACAATGACTCACAGAAGAGAAGCAAATGAAATGTGAAGGTTGTTTAGGGTTTAAAATAACTCTTGTTTTATTGCAGATACGTATTTGGGCTCGGAAGGAGGCAATTAAAAATGGGTATCTTGACTATGCTTTAAATATCACAGGCCAAATATTTTCATTTCTGGAAGACATATTGAATGTCAGCTACCCTCTGCCAAAGACAGGTGAGATGGCTTGCTTTCTGAAATGGATCAGAAATGGCTGCTGATGGTGTAATGTTCACAGAAGCTATGGGTTTTTTTCCCAGGATTCTTCTTTTACAGCTTACCACATTCATTAAATAAAATCCCTAAACTTTAAATCACTGAATTCTCCTTTCTCTCTTGTGGCTTTTACTAACCTCAATTCAGCACCCTTACCTTTGCATTCCACTCATTCTTTTAAAGCCTATTTTCCTAATTAAAGGGGCAGGTGGGACAACAAAGTGGAGAGAAAGGAGTAGTTCAGTCATGTGTCTGTCTTTGGGATCATAGACCACAACGTGCAAGGATGTTGCTCCTGTGTCCTCCTAGTAAATCCAAGCTGCCTGTATGTAGCCTGTGTCCCCACAAAACATTCCTTGCTTTCTTTGGTGTCTTCCTGTCTTGCCTTGGGTGTGTGTTCCTGCACATTCCTCCCCGGAAAAACAGGGAGGACTGCTCTGCAGGAAAACATTGTTTCTACTTCAAATGGACATTAGATAAGTTGGTTCAGTCAAACTTCAGTCAAGAAAAATTATGACACCATGCAGTTTCACTGTACAGTTTTTTGCTACTTGTACTTGGATTTCCAAGGGAAATTTGTGGGAAAATACTGAGAAGACAGAAAGCAGTTCTTCTTTAAAATTAATTTTGGAGCTGCCAATGATTTTAGCAGGTTGCAGGACTGAGGGAAAGGAATTTCCCTCTTTTCTTGACTGTATAGTTTGTTGATTTGTCAAATCTGTAATTGGCACTTGAAATAAATAAATGTTAATCTGTGTAAATTTATTATCTCCCAGTATATTTCTAATAACTTGCAGAATGACTCACTACACTTCTTTTGGAAAATGCAATATATGCTGTCTTCACTCTTTAAATTTTCTTCTTATAGTAATCTTACAAGCTAATCAAGGCTGTAGATTATTCTGTTTCATGCTTATATTCTTCTGTTTAGCAGCAATGTTGATACATTCATTCATTAACATAAAACTATTACACAACAGAAGCAGAGGAACTTCCTAACAGGAAGTTGTAGACTTCTGCTGGGTAGGATTTCAGTTTCAGAGGAGGCTTTAATACCATTACAAGCCCCACTGTAATGCAGCACACACTGGATTTCCCAGTGTCTTTCTTTGAAGTTTCACTTAAAAAATAGTAAAATTAGACCAATCAAGAGTGCCTCCTTGTAAATGCAAGAGATTTCTATTGCAAACTCAAAATTTGAAATTAAGAATAAACACATTTAAACCCAGGGGTCTTTAAGGGTTTGTCTACACCGGATTTTAATGCAGTTGTAAGTGAGGTCTCTTGCCCCTAGGCTGGATAAGGGCTGCTTCACCAAAAGTGGAATTCCTTCGCTGTAGATGGAGACAATAATCCCAACTGAGATGCAGCCTACCTGTGATGGGATTCAGCACCATGCTTGCATTAATTGCCTTGCTTTTGGACTGCAGCTTTCTTGTGGTCAGCTGCCTTTAAATGTTCTGCATACCTTTTTTTCCAAATTTTGATCTTTGCTGCTGAGTTTAAGCAGTATATCTTTCCTTGAGACCCTGATGTTTTGTCTGGGTCGCATGTTTGGACTGGAAAACTTATGCCTGTGCATAATGCAGAAGGGGCAGCACAGAGATTACAGTCTTATTGTGTAAACAAAGAGATGATCTTTCTAAGGCACCTCTCAAACAGGAGTGGAAAAGATACCTCTACTCATGCAGCTGAAAGAGCAAGACTTCTTTTTTATCAGTTGCTGGGCTGAAGAGAAAGGTAATTATTATCTTACCCAAACACAGGAGAAGCTCACAGAGGAAGATTTCTGACAGCCAGCAGTGAATATATTCTCTTCTAACCTCCATTTTAATTCAGAACATTTGTATCTAGAAGATGCAGTACAGGTCTGGGCTTTGTGGGAATATATTCTCTTCTAACCTCCATTTTCATTCAGAACATCTGTATCTAGAAGATGCAGTACAGGTCTGGGCTTTGTGGGAATTAATTACGTGGCTTCCTGAAAGAGTGGCATCACAGGTAGAAAACACAACAAGAAGAAATTTCAGTGATCATTTGCAAGTGTTGCTGTAATACCACAAAGAAGCACTACAATGTGGCATTCTTCAGAGGGGTGCTGAGCCAATGTGAGCATTAAAAATCATCTGAGTATTTTATTTACGAAAATGTTTAAGATAACGTTTTGTGTATGTGTGTCTGTTTGAATCAATTTAGATCTGGTCGCGCTGCCTGATTTTGGAGCAGGTGGTATGGAAAACTGGGGGCTAATGATTTTCCAAGAAGCATCATTGATGAACCTCCCAAGTGATGAATTCACAAGCAGGAAGGCAATTATTGCCTTAATTGTGTCACATGAACTAGGACACCAGGCATGTGGTAAAAAATTCTGTACATGTATTTGCTATGAGATTGTTTCCTTGTGGTTGCTGATGATGCAGTTACTGATTAGTAGAAGCAAAATAATCATGTAACAGTAGAGGCTGGGAGAACTAGAGCACTGAAAGCCTATTTGATCATATGTTCTGCTGATAAAGCAATGTAAAAAGTAGGTTCTGTCAGCTTACAGACTGCATACTGATTGTACAGGACTCATTGATACAAAACTCTTTGTGGGATACTTTTTTTTTCTTACACAGTACTTGAATTTCATGAAAGAAAATGCTTTAGGGATGCAGGGATGACAGTACTCTCTATACAATAAACTTAGTACTTTGTTAGGACACTCATTCTGGGTTCATCAGGATTCTTTCGTAGTGGCAGTGCATGTACATACTGCAAAAGATACTTGTTTTTCTCTAAGACACTGCCCACAGTACAATAGAACAAAATTAGCGTGAACATACTTTGCACTGTAACTGGATCTTTCCCCAGCTTTCACAGAGATTTCCAAATTCTTTCTTATATAACTTGGAATGATAATACAGTTGCACTTCCTTATTGACAATGTTTAATTTCCTGTTACTTGCCAGAGCAATAGCTATTTGCACTTAGTCAGTAAAATCAGCAAAAAAGCTTAACATGGCTAAGGCACTTTTATGCCTTTCTGACAAGGTCTGTAACTTCACAGACCTTCAGATGAGCAGAGGGTTTTTACTGCAGCCCAATTAAATAAATATCAGTGGCTAAAACTGATTTAAAAATAGACTTGTAGTTCTGGTTTTTAAGAATTAGCAAATAAAATATAAATCCAGAAATGATCAGTATTTTGTTAATTAAATGCCAGATATGAGAACACAGCAGCTGTTTTGGAAGTTTTGTACTTGCCATGAGGGGGATTTGCAGGTTTTGGAAGTGTTTATTTCACCAGTTGTGTGTATCATTCCTCTGACAATCTCACTTTGTTAAGAGCATGGAAAGATGATTTTTTAAAATTGCTTAATAAACGCTCTACTTTTAAGCTTGATATGATGTTTTAGAAATTTAACTTATATTGAGAAGTGTTTAAAATTAAATAGTCTATAAGAATGACATAATACACTGAGTTTGACACTCATGGTATGAAATCATAGATGAAGCAATTTAAAAAATTACTGCTCTGACTTTTGCTAAAGTACTTATTTTTATACTGAATTTTCACTATCTGAAGGAACGTTCAGTATTTTACTCAATTTACATGTAGACGTTGAATAATGTTACTTCAGCCTGTGTATTTCACCTGCAAAAAACCATGAAAACAGCATTCCTAGGAGATTTTGAGATATTTTTTCTTCCAATTTAAGTGGTTTGGAAATCTGGTTACAATGAACTGGTGGAATGATCTGTGGCTTAACGAGGGCCTGGCATCTTACTTTGAATACCTGGGAGCTACCTTTGTGGAACCCAAGCTTTCGCTGGTAAGTACCAACATTTACTAGCAAAGTTCCATCATGTGCAAAGGAAAGGAAGGTGCAGGAGATGGAAGTTAATTAAGCAGTGCTGTTATAAACTTCACTCCTGGGAGAAAGACCAGTAGGTCTTGATTCTTTCCATGTAGCCTCTGTCTGGGAGAGCATCTGGAGGATATGTGATCATATCCAGCTCTCTACAGCTGGTGCAAGGAGTGGATGTTTTGCCCTAGATCTGCCACATAGCAAACCAAGATTTCTCTCCTAGGTCCTGTTGTAGATGATGGTTTTCCTCCTCACCTGACAAGCTCTTTTCTAATTATCCCAGTCCTCAGGTATCTTTACCAGGCAGAGATTAGGCTGGGTCATTTTAAGTCTGCTTACCCTACTGGGTCCCTGGATATCTGACTCTAGATAAGACAAATATAATGCACATAGCTAATCCAACATCGGGATAAAATTCCTTCCCATTCTGTCCAAATGAGAACAAGCATAAGTCCCACAGCATATCAGAAGACTCTATCCATTGTTAAACTCAGAGACAGACGGATAGGGGCTGGTAATTGCAGCCATGAGATGAAGTGCACTTGCCTGTGCAATCTTAAATATCTGTCTGTGGTGCCATCAGCTTCTGGAGGGAGGAAGGGCCTTAAGTCTGGGCATTGCTTTTTATCTGGCTGAGTTGAGACACCATTTGTCAATTTCCTTTTCGCTTTTACCAAAGCTCTTAGTTGCATATTTGAATGGAAACTATAAAGGCATGCCAAACAAATTCTGACAGGAGGATTTCTAGGTCATGGGATATGCTTGCCTTCATCTTTGAACTTCAACAGCAGCTCACTTTATTCTCTACAATGCAGCATCTTAATAACACTGAAAAGTGTAAAGGCTTCCAAATTTTCTATTGGAAATAAATTATGGAATACTTTTTACTTTAAAAATCTAATTTAGAAGCTTGCCTTTCTAAAAATCAGCAGTTGTCATTTGTGTCCATAAAGTAAATTTTAATACTGGGCAATAATTCTGTTTGATACATTGCAGCTAGGTAATGTGCCTTGGGAATGCAGAATTAATAACACAGGTGCAAGAATATAGGTCTTTCTTGCACAGTTTTTTGAGTCATAGGTGTTCACAGAGTCACAGAATGGCTGAGGTTAGAAGGCACATGTGGAGGTCATCTTGTCCAGCCTCCCTGCACCAGCAGGGCCACACACGAGGCAATTGCCCAAGACTGTGCCCAAACAGCTTTTGAATGTCTCCAAGGATACAGGCTCCATAACCTCGTGGGGCACCCTGGGGAAATGCTCAGTCGCCTTCACAGTGAGAAAGGTTTTCCTGGTGCTCAGAGAGAACCTCCTGTGTCTCAGTGTGTGCCCATTGCCTCTGGTCCTGTCACTGGGCACCACTGGGAAAGCCTGCCTCTGTCCTCTGCTCAGCTTTCCTGCAGCTGTACACACTGATGAGATCCCTCTGAGCCCTCTCCTCCCCGGCTGAGCAGTTCCAGCTCTCTTAGCCTGTTCTTGCAGGAGGGGTGCCCCAGTCCCTTCTCTGAGTGTTGACCATGGCAGGAGACATTTTCTGAGGAGCTATTTTCCTTCCATATTTCTCACAGTGACAGCAGCAATGCCACATAGCTAAACCCTGGTACCTTCAGTAGCTTAGGTTTTAGGTTATCGCTCAGGGTTGCAGCAGAAAAATGGGGAAATTAGGAGGAAAATGCTTCCATATTCATGACAGAAGTAATGAAATACAGGCTTTCAGTTTTCAGTATTTGTTCATTTGCTGTTTAATATAGTTGGGGTTTTTTTGCTTGAGGATTGCACTGTACTTGACTGTCAGACCCAAGTCCACAGTACTCTGAAGATGTAATATTTTCACTGGTCACTGATGCTGCATGTAGTAAATATTAGGACCAGGTCCCTTGTATGTCATGAGAAAGTTAGGGAGTGGGGGAGTTTGCTTATAGACAAATGATTCATAATAGTGCTAATTCCAAATTCCTTGTTCTCTCCAGGGGAGTAGTATCTTCTGTTCAGCTCACTTAGATTTGTCTTCTTCTTGCAGGATAAAATCTTTTGTGCTCATGTTGTACAACCTGTCTTAAGGGAGGACAGTGAAATAACTCGATCACTGTCAGAGAGTGAAGAAAAGATCAAAGGATCATTTTCTTTAATGTCTCTGTTTGACAACATCACATACAGCAAGGTAAAAAAATAGAAAATTCTTCCCATTTCTCACAGATTCTAAGCTAATGGTTCAAGGTAAATTTGGATGGAACTGTTGAACGAAACTGTTTTGTCACTCAAAACATATTTCTGCTGCTCACACAAATTTATTGAGTGTTGCAAATCTACTTGGCTATGAAGGAAGTGGTTAACAAACATTTTTAACCTCTGTGAAATATGAAGTGTGGGTGTATGTGACAGCTACAGCTGGTGTATAGCTGCACAGGTAATTTGGCTGGACAGGCACCAACTCGACCAGCCTGGTTCATTAGTAGCTCGTTGGATAGTAGAAGTAAACGTGTCCCATGTGAAATGACAGGCTGAATTCAAGCTCAAACAAGGGCACCCCAGCCAATCCCTTGGAAGCATGGAAGCACCCATATCATTGGAGCTGGGCAGAGTTAAGAGCCCAACCAATCACGTCTGTCAGAGTGGGAAATTCGGAGCCCCATAAAAGGGGGTATAAAAGCCCTCATCAATAAACTGGCTGCTGCTGCATGAACTCAGTGCATACGTGTCACATTCCTGTCTCCAACATCAGCGACAGGTGTAGACCAACTAGCATCTCTGGAACATTTGAAAAAATATTGCAACAGTAATTGCAATAGCAATTCATTTTTTCTTAGACTTTTTTTTTGTACTCCAGGGGGCTTCTATAACCTGGATGCTTTCTGGTTTCCTGACTGAAAAGTTGTTTGTCAGAGCACTTACTGTAAGTTTGAAAAAACGACCCCCTTCATCTTCATTTATAAGCTTGAAAATGTCAGTTGTACAAATGGCTTGCCTGCCTAATGGTTTTCATTGAATCTCCATGAATTCTGATGCTTCTCTTTGTTTCCTCACAGTCGTATCTGAAAGAATTTTCCTTCTCAAATGCTAATCAAGATGATCTCTGGACCCACATCCAGATGGTACTCATTTTATATCTCTAGTATACTTTCACTGGTGTTTGGCACAGTCCAAGTTTAAGGTGTAAAGTATTTCATTGGAATGTGGCTATCTGTAGTGCAGTCTTTCTACTACATAAAATTTGCTTTGCTGGTTCTTTCAGCTAATGCCTTCTCAAGGGGTTATTTGGCTGCTTTGCTGCACATAAGATCAGTGGGACTGAGTACAAGGAGTCAAGAGATGAGGCAGGAAATGAGGACCAGGCAAAGTTTTTGGTTTCATGGTAATTACATAAGCCTACATGAAATTGCATAGCCTATTGTTCTGGAGCTTAGGTTTTGCTGGATCAGTGTGTGTGATGCCTTGGGCTTGATTCAAGATGCTGGTGTGTCACAGATCCAGCAAAGTCTATACCCAGGGCAGTAGCTCAGCATTTCACTCTTCAATGGTTTTGGCAGAGATCTGACTAAGAAAACGGATGTTTATATTAGGTTATTTTTTTAAAATCCACCTTCCTGGTTGTCTAAAGAAGGCTTTGGTTGTGTTGCAGACTCTGTCTTAAAAATGGGGAGTGCTGGAATTCCAGATATGTAAGGTTGTTATATGTTTTAAGCCAGTGAAGACTGTACCAATTCACACTAGCTGGGACTCCAGCTTAATGTTTTTTTCAATTTGTCTTCACTAATTCAGTTTGTTTATTATGTCACTTAAAAATATTTGTGTTCCATCAGTTTTGTTTGATCAAGTCTGTCACAGCCATAGAGATGTGTAAGTATATTAACACTAAAAAGGGGAAGGTTAGCAGCAGGTTGTAGAATGAAAAATATCATCTCAATATTTCATAATTCCTGAAAAAGGCTTATGCTCGTCTTATGTCTTTGTTAGAATGTCAGAAAGGTTCCTTGAACTTTGCTGCATTGATTTTTTTCATGAGTCAAAGGCCCATAAGCTGCTAAGCTTTATTTTCTCTGTTACATTGGAAACACTCCCGGAGATCCACTGAAGCAATATCAGTAAGAACCTGTCATCATAAGTATTTCTAATTTCTCTTTCTCTTTCAGGTCGTAGATGCACAGGATGAAGTTCAGTTGCCAGCACCCATAAAGCAAATAATGGATTCCTGGACATGCCAAAATGGGTTTCCAGTTTTAACATTAAACCTAACCACTGGAACAGTCAGACAAGAACAATTTTTTAATAAAAACAATAGAAAGAGTACTGATTCTTACAAGTAGGTTTAGCTCATGCTTTTATTGTATGTTTTTTACATTTTATTTTATATATATAAACACATATTTTACATTTTATTGTATGTTTTATTCATGTTTTTTATGGGAAGTGCTTGTTACAACAACATGTTTTGACTGTCTGATTTTTTAACTTGTGGTTTTTTTCTTGTGATGAGCAGTCAAGTAAAATCTGTTTGCTGGAGTTTGCAATAGTTCTGCAAATTCTGCTTGTTTTGCCAAGAAGTTGCTTTCCTCTGGAATAGTGGCTTTTCCAGCCACATAATAATAAAGACAGATGTAGGTGATGAGTGTGTTGCAGGGAGGATTTTTGCCTGGAATTTTTTTCTTTCCTCATCCCTTAGGTGTACAGACTGGGGCCTGGATGAACCATGCTTAGCTTCTTTCCACTGCACATATTCCCAGTGTCTGCTGCGTCACAAGGACAAAAGGGATGCATTTAAATACTTAAATAAATGACCCCTTTCTCAGAGCAGAACAGTTTTAAATTCTTGTCAGCGAGCATTGCTAAGTGCCTGGGGCTTTTGAGAACTTATTTAAATGTCTGAAAATGATGATGGAAATAGCTGCCTTTTGTCACCCACTTTGGAAACTCCTGGCTAAGTCTGAACATCTGTGAAGGAGCAGTTGATATGAGTTTTGGGGTGCATGGATGGAGCCCATGAGATGAGTTGTCATGTGAGGAAGAAGTGTAAAGGAGAGCAAAATCCAAGGCCATTTTTTCTTGGAAGTTATTGCTGGCAATACAAACAGACAAAAGACATTTTGACAAGAGCCACAGGGTTTCCTTTGCTCCTGATCTCCAGGAACTGCAAAGCATTAATGCATTCAATATTCTTGGTTAGCTCAGATAAGGAATTCCACATCACAAGTGTGAAGTCCTTTACAGTCAGCAAGCACAAATTACCATGTGGATATAAGAAAGCCCAGGACCCATATGACAGAATTTTTCAGAATTTGAAGCTTTCATCTCTTTTACCAGAAAGGAGTTTTACATTTCCTTGGAAAAGAAATTACAGTTGTTGGAAAGACAATTGTATTGCATTCCTGGGACTTTTTTTTTGGTAGATGTGCTTCTGAAAAGTAGCTTTAATATCTCCAGAAACAGGGTGAAGTGTAATAAGTGAGGAGAACAAAATTACTGCCTGGAGGAGGAAAGACAGCATAGAAAGACAATGGTGTTGAAATATCTAGTACTGAACAATAACCTTAATATGAGGGCCTTTATAAAGCCACGCTAAAACTCCTAAATTTTTAAAGCCATGCCAAAACTCCTCCTTACTAAATGTAACTTTATATTTTAGAGAATGTAAATGCTGATCCAGCAAAAGTACCATTTCTGATGAGGTTGCATGCATGAGGGAGGACAGAAGGCAGATGGATACTCTTGTAAGATGGAACTAATCTGCACTGTGGTTTAGCAGCAACTAAGAGGGATATTTAAATATAAGACTTTTAATCATATCCTTTTATTTGTTAAGTAACACCTGGATTATTCCTATTTCTTGGATGAGAAATGGATCATCACAACCCTTAACCTGGCTAGATACAAGCAGCAGTAAGTAATGTGTTTATTTGCACATTATAAAACCAAACTTATGAGAACACTCCAAAGTCTTTTAAAAAGAGATTATATATTTGAATTGAATAGGGAGATAAAGCCTTAAGACAGAAATGTCTCTGTTTATCCATTGCAATGATTTTATGTTACAGTAACAGTAGATTTTCAATTAGGTCAATATAATGTTCTTTTTGATGTGGCATCAAACTTCAGTGTTAGCTTGAGTTTTTGATAATATGGTACAACACATATTATGAGTAGAGAAATTTCCACAGAAATTTTAATTTTATATTTTTTTGCACAAATCCCAACTTTTAGGTCTTCATGCTTCTGTAATATTCTTCCCCCAAGAGATCTTACTGATGTTAATACCAGCTTTTGAGTATAGACAGGATCTCAGCTGTGAAATACCAGAAAATTATCAGCTCAAGTAATCGACAGAAGACTGAAAAGAATTAACACTGGCTGTGGGAAGTCCCAAATATTGTAACACATTAATGTCTGTAACAACAGAAAATCAATATTTTCAGCAGCATTTAATTTAATTTGTTTATGCAAATTAAATTTAAAAATTATCAAAATAATAGGATTTTAAAAGTCTTATAATAGAAAGTGATTATATGGATATCTCCAACCAAATAAAAAATTTAGTTCTTTCTCAACTCAGTGCTTTCGAACAGCTTTGGGGATTTTTTGAGAAAGAAGAAGTATGATCATTAAAATGGGTAATTATTTTGCTTTGGCAAGTCAGCCATGCATCAGGTTTTAGATGAGTCAAAAGAAGATGCACAGACTAATGCTAATGCAGTAGAATGCTTAAGGGCAAATCTTCAATATGCTGTGTGTATTGCAGCTCTCCACCCTCTGTTTGCAGTGGTTAAAAGTTACTTCCTTTCTTTTTCAGGCAGTAAGATAGCTTGAGTGATCATTAATTCGACTATATACAGACAGGCAAATTAGAAAAAAATGCATGTATATTGCATTGCAAGGATGAATCTTGCAGTACTTTCTCTGTCTAAACACTGGAGTCTCAGTCCTCTGTTCAGAGTAAAGCTACAGTGATGGGTGGAGACTAGTCACCAGTATTGACTTACTGTCTTAACAGAGTCTGCCTTCTCAAATCAGGACATGAAAACAGAATACTCTTCTGATGAAGCAGCCTAGAGCCTTCAAGGCTGCACTGGCCCCTCCAATGCACAGTAGGCTCTCAGGAGCAGTCAATCAGGCAAGAACATATGAATAAGTGAGGACTGCAGGAGGAAAGTGTTAGTGAGTGATGTAACTCAAAAGGACTGTGGGACTGTCATCTTTAAAATAAGCATTTTCAATTACTTGTCTCTTGGTTAAACTTGCCTTTTTTTGTTTTTTTTTTCTTGATTTGCATTTATCTGAATACTGGTAGGTGGTCAGTTCTTCTGTGATGTACTGAGCACTGTGTTTTGGAGCTGGGAGCAGCAGGGGTACTGTGGGTCCATGTCCTACAACAGCTGGGAGGGTATCGCTCCTCATCCTCAGAGTTTACTCTTGGATAAACTTTCTGAACTCCCACACCTGCCTTTGAGCTAAAGGGCTGGAGCAAGGTGGGTCTTCAGCCTACCCCTTAGAATCTCAGGTACTGAGCACCTGAGGAATCATTGGCTTGTTGAAGGCATTCTGCTGTGCAGAGCAGAGATCTCAAGTCCACCGAGCTTTCGGGGAATTCTTCTTGAGTCCAGCCTCAAACTTGTGTCTCATATCTCAGAGGAACACCAAGTCCATTGTTCGTAAATGCAAAAGAAGCAGTGCTTGGAAAACAAAATGATGCATTCTAATGTCACTTTACAGAAATGTTTCCTGAAATGCAAGTGTCAGAATCAGAATATGACTGGATCTTGCTAAATGTAAATTTAAGTGGATACTACAGAGTGAACTATGACCAATTAAACTTGAAGAGATTAGCACGCTTGCTTGAAAATGACCCACAGGTAAGATCACGTTTGTTTTCTCAAGCTTATGAGCAGACTCTTTCCATATATTTTTTCATGCAGTTTTTACCTGGAATCACATTGATGGAAACCTGGAATAATGATAAACTCACCATTGCACACTAAAGTCACTGGCTTTTTGTAGTGATGATGACAGGCCTGAAGCATTTCACACAAGCATGAAAAACATCTTTACATTACATTTTGTCTTCAAATTTGTGCTAATAGCTTGTGGTTCTTCTGCTCTCCTTAAATCTGTTTCAATGAGCTTTCAGTATGAATGTGGGACTGAGCTTTAACTGGTATAAAGTAACCATGAAGAAGGAAAATTACTGGAGGTACTTCTACGTTTTGTCAAACCACAATGTTTCTGCCTGTGGAATTAAAAAAACCCAAACAACCTGATGTTTTTTAGGTGGGTTTTTCAGTTGATTGGTTGTTTGGCTGGTTGGGCTTTTGTGGATTTTTTGGGTTTTTTTTTTCATTTGTTTGTTTTGGATTTTTGTGGATAATTTTCCTAGAAGTTCCAATCAATTCTATTTGAGCTCTTTCAGTTCTCTGTAGACACTGACTTGGAATAGATTTCATCCCACCTTTGACTTGCCATGGCCTGAACTGAAGGTGAAAGTGGTACAGAACAAATGTGACTCTATATGGGGTTGGATGGTTTAAGTGTTGCCTAATCCCACAGTGAGCCAGAGGCTGAAGCAGGAGGGTCAGCTCATTGGTTCTGGTAGCAAAAGTGAGAAAATTTAACCTTTCGACCTAATAGTAATCAGTACAATCTTCCTCCAGAAGGTCTGGACACAAAGCTGATCAGGGCACATTAAACCTTGCTACAGCACAATGGCTTTGTTTCTTCTAGGCTTCTTCCTTTCACAGCAAATCTGCATCATCAGGACATTGGGCGTGTCCTGACTTGGGGCCCTTTTTTGGTACCATGCAGTGTTGCAAAAACATAACTATGGGCTGGACAGGAGGTGTAGGGATGGTCTGTTAACTATAGGTTTGGTCACACTAAGGTTCAGGAGTAGCATGGGTTATTAAAGACAACAAAGGCGTTCTTTTGGATTGATGGTGACGAGTGCATTAACTACAGAACAGTTTTGGGTAGTACTAACAATAGGGCTGCAATCACAAGCCTAATTTCTTGAGTGAGATCATTTTGGCACGGCCAAGGACACAAGTCTTACCATAAGGCATTCCTTCTGGAAAGGGTGAGGAGGGCAGACACATCGATCTGTGCCTACAATTTTGTGCTAAATTCTCACAATCCCCAGTCATATACAAAATCAGGGTTCATTCTACGCCTTATTAACACAATTGTGCCAAGTGCCGTGGGTGGCACTGTGGTCAAACTGCCTGTCCTTTGTGGTAATGCTTCCTGGTAGGAAGTGCTCATGGTAGCAGTTGTGCAAAACCATCTGTTCCTTGTGGTCATGCTGTATGTAATATTTCTTGGTATCAAGAGGCAGAACAAGAACATGTGGATTCCACCCAGCTCCACTTTCCTCCCTGGAGGGAGTCAGCCCAAACCACCCGACCCGTGTTGCTTTCAGCTTTTTGCCTTCCTGCCCTGCTTTATGCTTCCAGCTGTCAGGGGGAATGTTTGCTCGAGCAGTAACCAAACTGCAGGGGTGTGGAACAGGGAGGAGACAAGGAGGACAGCAGTCCTGCCACAAGAGCATGAGCTGTAGGCAGAGGTACACCCATGGCTGTGCCTCAGTCATTTATTTCATGGCAGTGCTAGACACACTGTTCTGCATTGAGTACAGATTCTGTATTTAAACCTCAAAAGGAAAAAATGTACCAAAATTTTGTAACTAGGATATTTTTAGGAAATGTGGCATTTCCATGCTTTAGTTTTAATTACAGCATGAGAGTAAGAGGAGTCTTGAAATTCTCTGGTTAACGTACTGTAGTTACATGTTTGTATACAACAAAATATATAATTATATTATGGAGCTCTGTGTGTATATATATAAAAAGTCTCTTAAAACACATAAATAATTTAAGTTCAAAATTCAGGATCCATTTTGCAATGCTTTGTAGGCTGTTTTGATATAGAAAAGCTGTTAGGGATCCTTCTGAAACATCGAAAAACTTTTTGTAAACTCTTAATGGTATGTTGAAATCCACTAACACTACATGAATGCTTTCTGCAGGCTATTCCCGCTGTCAGTAGGTTCCAGCTGATAGATGATGTTTTTGCACTGACAGAGTAAGTATGTTTCCAATATATTACCGAAATTGATTAAACAAAATGATTGCACTCAAAATTTCTGCTTCTGCTCCCTTCATTCCTACCCATGTGTGCCTCATAAGAGCTATTGCTCTGACAAAATGGTGGGGGTGTTATTTAATCCCTTCTTTTGTCAGTGCTGAGTGATTTACTTCAAAATTTTCTTTTGTTTCCAATGAAATTATTTTAAATAGTGGCACTGCCATGAGTTCTTTAGGGATTAACCTGCATTTGTTTTAATGGGAAAAAATAGTCCAAATGTCCAAACCTCTTTAATTTCTCTTGATGAGTCATGACTTGGTTGTTCAGGTCTGTGGTGCTAAAGTGGCCAGCAGTGCTGTAGTGAGCTGAGAAGCACTAAGTGAGTCTGTGCCTCACATGCACCAGGGGTACCAAATGCACCAGACAACTATGATGAGGGTGTCCCTGTGATGAGGGATCTCAGGGACAAGGTGGCCCAAGCACACTGCCCTGCTTCAGGGCCTGTGGGAGTACCTCTGAGAGGAGGAAGTAAAAATTCCTATTCCCCCTCCCATAAAAATGTCCTTTCTCATAAGAGAGCTCAAAACTAGTAGCTAACAAGAAATGTAACTGTGAAGTTCAGAGCTGTGCTGCTATGTAAGTACACCAAAATTTTTTTTCTGGAGGAGAAGGGCTTGAATTGGAATTTTGTTGTGAAAAAATGAATTCCATGCTTATTCCACACTGAGGGACAGAAATGGCATACTGAAGTTGTCAATTCCACAAATAGTGTGCACGTGAATTAAATTGTTTGATTTTTACAATATTCCAGAAAAGAACATGTAATGAAAACAAGATGTTTCACAATAATAAAAAAGTTGTATTATAACTAAAACGGTGCTTTTCTTCTTAACTTTGTTCCAGTGGGACAGACACATGGTGTCAATGTGTTTGTACCATACCCTGCAGCCACCAGCAGACACAGTGTGCATGCTGCCATGCTTACTGCCATGACTGGCCTATTGCTTTGATAGTGGCACAGGGCTCCTAAATAAGTGTTTTGAGAGTTCAGCTCCTAAAATCACCATTCGTTTATATTTCTTTTATTTTTTCCAGGGCTTTTTCTAGGTTACTTTCTACATAGTATCCTGCTGTTTCATTGCCTATTTCATAAATAAACAGATTTATGTGGGGTAGGCAATTAATGTGAATAAGTATGCTAAAATATGTGGGGTTTTTGTTTTGCTTTGTTCTTTTTTACATAGATTTGGATATGTTCCAATTGAAACAGCACTTGAGCTAACGAAATACCTTGCCAGAGAGGATGAACTCTTCATATGGAATATGGTATTGTTAAACCTAATACCTGATAATTTGGAAAGTACACTGAAGAACCATGAAGTATATCCACTTTTAAAGGTATGACCATTTTATTATTACCAAAGATATTAGGGTGTCCAAATACATTAGTCTAAAAGTAATGCTTTTTAAATTTAAAAGAATGTAGTGGTGACTATGATGAGTCAGAATGCTTGTGAGTCCTTTTGCATGACTTTTATCAAGTTGTTGTTTTGTTTTAAATAGGAGGAGGTACTTAATTATACATATTAGTCAGTGATAAGTCTTGTTGAATCTTGAGTTGATTCTTATTGAAAAGCAGAACTACATTCACATTCTTTACATTAAGCTTCATCCTTGGTTTCTTGAAAATGCAAATCTGGAAAACAGAACTATCAGTCAGTAGTAAGTGAAAAGACCAACACTGCTATGTATAAAAGGCATATAGTATATTTGTGCTTCATACTGCTTTCCATTCACCTTCATTGAGTGAAAGAAGGAATTGTGTTTACACACTTAATGAAATTATTCTTTCCCATATTTGATTTACCTGAGATAGTGCTGGCACATTTATTTCCTTGACTTCTATTTGAAGATTTCTGCTTGAAGTACAATCCCACAGCTTTAGTTCTCTTAAGTTCTAAAAAATAACGGCATGTTAAAATAAGTGAGAAGAGTAAAGTATTTCTTATTGAAAAGGGTTTTTCCTGTTTCTTGGAGAATTTGTTGTCTTCCATAATAAGTTCAGAGGTTCTAGTGATGAGAAATGGTAATGTGCCATTTTGAATTGGAGTACAGGTATATTGCATTTTAGATCCAGTTTATATTTTATTTAATGTCCTGTGTTTTCAAGACATTAATAGTGGTAAATTTTCAGGATAATTCTGAGTAAATAAGGAAAATAAAACTTGTATCTAAACGAAAGTAATTTTTCTTTCCCTTCTTTTGAAAGAAATACCTTTTAAAGAGAATGTTGCCAATATACCATTATTATGCAGGTTTTATCCATCAAAATGTTGATGCTTTGGAAGATGATTATTTTGCTCAGTAAGTATTCTGCTTTTCTTAAGAGTCTTTTTCTGGTGTAATTGGATCTGATACATTGCAGTTTGCTCGTGTAAATTTAAATACAAGATACAGGAAAAATTCTCTACCTAGTGTGAATGCAACTGAATTGTTATTTTACTGTCCTGTAAGTGTGTGTTCTTTATGATGACACCTCCAGTGAAACTGCACTGTCAGGACAGGAGCATAAGGGATGACAGTTTAAGGATCTTAGTGGTAGCTCTTGTTTGCAAAGAACAGGCCCAACAGGCTGCTGCTAGATGAAGAAAAACTTACAGCAATGAACTTATGATATGATGTTTGGACCAATTATTAAAACTTTAAAACACTTCATTTTGCAAGGTCACTGCAGCCACAGGCTTAAATATCAGAGTGATTTGGACTGGACACAACCAGTATCTTAAAACTTCAAAGAGACATATAAACCACACCAAAAACTTACAGAAAATATAGTACATTGGTTGCCTCACTAATACCCACTAATATTAATGTCTGGAGACCATTATTGTTTGTTTAATTATTTTATTAAAACTCAGTTGTTTGTAGTAGAAGTTCTTGTGGGTTAATGGCATCATGTTCTGAAACTGTGGTGGTCAGGCACAGTTCAAGTACTCCAAATGTGGTATGCATATGGTTTATTCTTACTGTTTTAACTTCTCTTCAAGAATGTATTTGGAAAAACTCATGGCAACAGCATGCTGGCTGGGCCTCCAAGACTGTTTGGACCTGTCATCTGAACTGTTTGCTAAGTGGAGGGACAACCCTGAGTACAAGTAAGTGCAGTGATCTGCTTGTAGAGGTGCATGTCTAAGGGAGGTGGGAAGTTAAAAAGGCTGCCACAGGAGAGAGGCAGAATGAAAAATGCCTCTGCACACTGCTCTTATTTCTTGACGGAATTTAAGACAACTTTGTCTGCCCAACCTCCTCCTCTTCCCCAAATCCCAGCTTTATGATGATTTCATAATTGCTGCTTTTTACATAGACTTTACAGGCTGAGGGATACAGATTTTGCCATGAAGACCAAAACCTGGTTAGCCATGTAACAGGTGAACCTCCTATTAGAGCTAATATCCCATATAGCCCAGCCCCTTTGCTGTCGTACAGCCTTGAGGTTGTCATGTACACCAACTCAGTTTTTAAGCTTTTCTTAACAATACTGAGTGATGTTTGTGTGATACAGCCATCTGCCCAGAGTGAGCCCATCAAGGTGCCTTGCATGTTCTATGTTCACATAAAGAGGTGTTGGGAATAGCTGTCATTCCTTATGCTGGTACTGGAGACCAGTGGTCAGGGGTCTGGTCTTTGAGAATGGACTCTGGACTCCCCCAGGAAGAGGCTTTCTGTATTCAAGTATTTCATCATTAAAAAAAAAAATTACAATGTATTGAAATTCTTACTCTTTTTTTCCTCCCTCTTTCTTTTGATGTCTTTTTATGCAATAATCAAATAGTGTTGGCACCGGTGAGTGAATATTTAAAGTTTATTTTTATTTGTTGTAGTTGTGATAAATATTTTATTTTTACTTGATGTATGTTGGTACATGTAGTTGGCTAAGGAAACTGAACTTGCACTATTATATTTGAGTTTTCTAAAATAGTTTCATAGTGATCATCCTCATAAAAGCCAAACTGAGTTTTGTAGTTAGACTGAAAAGTTTAAATAGCCTACATACACACATTTTGTTGCATTCTAGAGAGAATATTCTTGCAATTCCACACTAAAAGCAATAATGCTGTGCTGAACTGTCAGTCTGTTTTCAAAATAGTCATCCTTCCCTACTAATAACATTTGAATACCTTGTTTAACTTGAATAGCTGAAAAGTCAGTGAAATATGTTAGCTGATTTGGTTTAGAATTTGACGAAGAATATTAATTTTGCTGTCCTTCTTGAAACTGAGAAAAGTTCAGATGGATTTTACTGGGCTACATGTGTGGAAAAAATGTATCTCTGGATTTGTTTAAGTGAGAAAATAATTATGTTTTAAGGAGAAAACCGCACAGAAGATAGGACACCTCTTGGGTTTGAAGTGACAGATCACTGTTCCCATGCAGTTAATGAAGAAACTTTACATGTGCTGGGTAGGAAAGGAAACAGGCACAGTACACTTCTGACCCATGTTTCACAGACAAATCCCTTTAGATGCTCTTATGTTCTCCATGCTGAGAGCAAATTCCTAACAGCACACTGCAGCTGTTTTGCCACAGGTAGAGCCCAGAAGGATTCTCACATCTGTGGAATGAAGTAATGCATTTCTGTTTCAGATTGGGTGATCAACTTTCAGCTGAACATTTCCAAACTGTTCCTGGCAGAACATAACTGGACTTGATACAGTGCATTTTTATCTGTTTCATGGAAATAACTACAGCTGTAATCCCCAGCCAATTTCTCAGTTTTACTATTTTTTCATTATAGGAGCGTAGTGACGCTTGCTAAATTAATGTATTCTCTTAGGTGCTGTTACTGGCTTGCCTTTTGAAAGAAGGAAAATAGCCTAGGGGGAGGGACAGCATTTCTGTCCATTTTACTTTTTTACTAAAAGTTCACATATGCTGCTGCTACCCCCAGAAGTTAAGAAATGACCACGTCATTTCTGGATTGGTTCCAAAAGAACAATATAAAATAACCTGCCCTGCTTCCCCAAGATGCAGAAAGGAGGGATCCTGGCAGGCCAGTAAGGTCAGATCACAGAGCTGCTCCCAGGAAAAACTTCAAAGTGAATAAGTCACACCTCTCACTTAATATAACCTCAAGCTCTTCTGGACTATACTGGACACCCTCTGGGAACTACACAACATAAACCACATCAGGGCCACCACAGATGTTACCAGCCAGCAAACCACTGCCTCAGAGTAGGCTGCCCATCCAGCCTGCTTCAAATGTTGCACATCAGAGCTGCAGCCAAATGATACACAGAACTTGTCTGTTCACAACAACCTTAGACTTATTAATGAACATTGTCTTGCAACTACTGGAACAGCTTCAGTAGCAAAATACATGGCTGTACTTTGAGCAAAATAGCTTTACCCTGTTATCACCTCACCATGACCTCTTACTGCAACGTTATGAAAAGATTATTAAACAAACCCTGTAACTCAGATGTGTTAGAGGGGGATTCCTCACAGGACAATACTTTAGCCTGACATAACTACTCTACATGTCATTCTTGATGGCAAACCCCTTATGTCCCAGCAAATATCTAGGTAAATGAATCCAAATTATTTTTAAAAGTAAATAGAGAACATGCTCACGCTTTCTGTTAGCATGACAGTGAAATCCCCCACCTACAACATAACTACCAAAATCCCTGCATCTTGCCTTTTCACTAACAAGTGGTGTCTGTCATGTAAAACACCTCTGACTCTATCCCTCTTTCCTACTAGTCCTTTGTCTCCAAAATTTATAACTTCCTTTTCTCTACCTTGTACTCTAAAGATTGATGTCACATAGCCTTCCTCCTGAATTAATAACTCTGTTGGCATCATCCTCATTTTCTCTTGGATAATCTGCTGAAACTCGGGAATTTTTCTCAAATTGCATTTAAATTTGAATTTGCTGTTTCCAGTTTTGGGCCTGAAGAATGGCTTTTCTGACCAGAGACTTACCTGTTTTTCCAAGTGTACCCCTGATCACAGGGAGGATAATTTTTACATCTCTACTCACAATCTTGGCTAAATGTAATAATAAGCAGACTAACAGTATGACATAGGGAAGTCAAATGTTTTGCTTGCAGCAATGGGACCCATTCTTCTGTAGGGAATTAGTTCAAAATACCATTAGTTCAAACTGTTTTCAGATAGCCTACATAGTAGAATACTGCTATCACTGGAAAAGTGTTTACAATGCCATAATGTCAGGGACACATCATTGCTACAGGAGAAATTTCCTGCTCAGCCTTTGCATATGGAGCATTATATTAGTAATGTTTACATTTAGTTTCTGTTATGAGATTCATTGCCATGTTGAGGACTCTTCCCTGGGGCGGGAGTAATAGGAGGCTGCCAGTTGCATGGAAAAATATCCCTTCTGTTTCCTTCTGTGCTGCAAGTGGCTTTTCCTACTGGATGCACCCACTGAAAAAACTTAGAAAAGGCTTGTCTGGGATGATGCATACAGGCATTAGTACACTCTTTAATGGTGTGATCCGTTTCCTAGGTCGTGGTGGGGAACAGTGGCATTGACACTGTATGTACACAAAATAGTCTGGTCCAACTGCTCGAAAAATATTGGGGTTTTTGGTTTCCTTTAAACTGCATGCTTTTTAACTGCTTAAATCATGACTAAAGCAATCAGATTACCTATCCTTATTTACACTACTATTTTATATTTGCATTGTATCTTTTAACTGTAAATAAACAGCAGTTATGCATTAACAACAGGGTTTGCCTCTACAACAGTACAGTACCTTTAAATTGTATTTTGCCTTGCAGAATTCCCTTTTTAATTAGAAGAACAGTTTGCTGCTATGGTGTGGCAGTGGGAACTGATAAAGAATGGAATTTTGCCTGGGAAATGTACAACCATACTGACTCTGCTGAGGAAGAAGAAGATGTTCTGCTCTATGCCTTGAGCTGTGCCAAAGAGCCATGGTTACTTCACAGGTGACCTTGATCAAAGTGTATCTTTGTGTATGCAGAACTAAAGAACAAGAACAAAAATACTTTACTGTGCAAAGCTGGCGAAGGTCTGCCTCCACAGAAGTATGTGTCTTGCCAACCACTGGTAAAGTTTCAAAGAGTTTTGTTAGGGAGCAAGTATAAAAAATGGGACAAACACATATAAACAATCCTTCTTCAAATACAACTTGTGGGTCATCAAGTCTTAAGCCCTGACTCCATATGAGCCAACCAAAAAGTTAAGACATGTATCAAAGCATCTTGTCCAAATGTTTCCAGAACACAGTTTGGAACACTGTGTTTATTTTCTTTTACTGGCATTTGTATCTTTGTCAGTAAAAATATGTTGAATTCTCTAATGGATCATGTTTGTATCACCTAAAGCATTTGTTAAGGGACGGAATTTTGGCAATGATGGTCTAAAGAATTATCATTCAAACATTCTCATAAACTCCACGGGTCTAAAGGTGTGGAAATAGCATTTTCATCCTTCCAGCCACCTGCTCTAGTGTGGTGGTCATTTGGGAAGACAGAAAAATATGACTGAGAATAAGACAAGAAATGTTGCAAAGAGACGCACAACCAGCTATACTAATTTCCCCCTTAAACTATGATCCTTAATTGCCTTTTTCTTGGAACAGGCTAGCACCATTCCATGGTAAATCAGGGAGTTGTGATGAGCTTCTTCCTCCATGTACTTTAGTAGCTGAGAAGCCAATCTCTTTTTTGAAATGCCACTCAGGGAGTGTTTTGGGGTGAGGAATGTTAAGATGTGCTTTTCCTGGCCCTCACAATTCTTTGTTCATTATGTTAAGCATAGTGGTGGCACGCAGAGGGGAGAAACCAAATCCAACTACTCTACCCATAAAACTACTCTACCCATCAAGCAGCTGCCTACAAGATCCTATGAGAAAATATCTCTAAAAGGGTTCATTTGGAAGTAGGAGAATGCAAGGTAAAACTTTGAGACAACAAAGAGAATAATTACTTTTCAAGATGTTCAGGCATTCACTGCCACTGACATCATTAGAAGACACTTCCTGAAATACTTTTGAAATCCTGCATTAGTCCTCATGAAGATCTTCTGAGTCTTGCCATAGGGGATCCTATAAACAGGTTCTTTTTGTGTAAAAGTGTCTCACTGCTAGCATAGTCTGTAGGCTCCATCTGAGTCACAGTGAAGTGAATTGCCTGAAGGAGAGGAGCAGTCTGCCCTTCCACAAGCTAGTCTGGTAGAAACAGTTGTCTTTCTGATACAAAAGTAAGAAACATATCCATGTCCATTTGATATTTTACACACTCACTTTACTAAGAAGTGAAGAGTCAGTGTGAAAGAACAAATGTTAAGGACAAAACCTGAGCTGGATACACGGTTCAGAGTGACACATGCTGATATTTGTTGAGATAGGAATTTTTGTGAACTGGATTATATTTCCAGATTGCAATATTGTATATTTCTGTTGTGCAACAGCAAGTGACAGGTTTATTTCTTTCCTGCTTTTCTAACAGATACTTGCAATATGGACTCAGTGACACATTATTTTCTTCCAATTGTACTTCAGTCATCATCTCACATGTAGTGACTAAGGATATTGGGCACCGCATAGCCTGGGAATTTGTTACGGAAAATTGGCCACTTTTAAGTCAAGGGTAAGCAACAAGTTTTGGCTTCCTTTAATTTCTGTGGCTCTTTGGCTTCTTCCTCTGTCTTTATGTTTGAACTGTAAAATTCAGGTGCAGATTTGGGTTAGGGTTAGGTACTTTCAGAGATAGCTATTTGTAATGATTGATTCAATTAAGTATGCAGAGTAAAGTTTTCAGAGGATTTAATTCTGATCAGGGTTTAATGCCAAAGAATGGCTCATCAAACACAGAAGACTTTAAAAATTAGTCTGTTCATGACTCCTTCTGTGCTTTTAAGTACCCCTGGGAATTCTGACTCTAGAGGTGGGTTTATCCACTAGGCTTTTACAAGTGGGTGTAAATGCTGTAAACTGTGAGTGTAGCAAAGGAAGTCTTTTGATGTCTTTTTGAAGACTCCCTCTCTCCTTGGCAATTCTGAAAAGCAGCAGGGCTGTGACAGAGTACATTCCAGCTGCTTTTGATGGCAGAGGAGACCACTGTGATCCATTAGTGGCAGCAAAACCAAAATGAGGCATTTAGGAGCATTCCAGTGTGTAAATTATTGCTAACACTACAAAAGGCAAGTCGTAGCACATTTGTGTCATATCAGCTTGTTCCCTTACAGAGTTTTTCTGTGTTCTAAATGGATGAGAAATTAGCTGGAAAAATGCTCCGTTCTTTTCAAACTAAAAGAATAGTGCAAGTGTTTATTTATGTGCCACCCTCAGGATAGCAACAGGAACACCAGCCTGTTAGGCACATTACTGATTAGCCTTTTTAGCTCAGTTTGGCTGCATGGGCTCACAGAGATTATCTGTTTCATGCAAAGAATTCACATTACCAAAGTACAAAATACCAGATCTTACTGGGAAATGAAAATGGAGGGTAATTGTTGTGTTTCATGTGGCTCAAATGACGGAATTGAATATTAATGGTAGTTTTCTAAAAGAGGGAAAACAGTTCATAGTTGCAAACTTCAGTTTAGTTGGTATTTGCAGCATAGTAAATAATCACTAAATAGTGCAAGTATTTTCAAATGAGGTGAAATTTAGTATATTTGCTAATGTGCTATTTGAAGCAAATTTATCTCAATTTTACAGATATGGGCATGAATTATTGCATGATGTACTAAAAGTCATGGGAAGATTTGTCAAAACAGATGTACAGATCCAAGAGGTAAACCAGAGAAGCATTTAGTCTCAACTTCATTGCCAGTTTGTAAATACAAGTTTTTGTTCTTTAAAGAAATCATTGACCATAATGTTGATGTCTTCCAAATCTTCATGTTTGGAGCACAGTCCCCACAAATTCTTTCAAAACTGTCTCATTTTCCTCTATAAAATCTGTCTGTAGAGACAATCTCTGCCTTGATATCTACTGAAAATGTAGTAACATTTGGGCTGCTGGCCTGTTAGGTTGTCATACTGAGATCTGTTTAATTTCTCATATTCTCGTAATTTCTCATACTGCTTTCTCATCACTACTTCCCCCAAATATTTATTTACTATTCTTCAGTCCTCTCTTGTCTTTTGCCTATTAGACTGATGAGACAGATTTCTTGTTCTGTGATTATAGAACAGGCAGCACACGAGGATTCTTCTACCCAACTAGTCCTAGACAGTGTGGTACCACCAGTACCAGTGAAGTTGGCTGCATTTGAAAGGATTTTAGAGGAACAGCAAAAGGGCACATTCTTGATATGTAAGGAGCTTTCCCATGTTAGTGTAAATCAGTAACCTTGCCCCACCCCCTCTTTAGTCTCTGTCATCTGCCCCTTTTCTGTGCACCTCTGTCTAAAGCATCTGTCGGACACACAGTTGCTTGCTGCAAGTGATGTGTGAACTGTGCTCATGTGTTTATTTCTTTAGCTGCAGGTTTTCTATAATGCTACTTTGGAAGAGGATGAGAGAGAGGCCATTACTCTGCTACTGGAATCTGCAAAACTTGAAAATATTGAAAGGAGAAAACTACTAATCAAAGTTGCCAGCTGGTTAGAGAAAAATGTAGAGGACTGACTTGTACAACAATTTCCCGTATATTACATGTGATTCGCTGTCATATTGGTATTCACTATAAGCTGTAATTAAAGGTAAAGCATATTTTTATGAGTCCTGTGGCTGTCTTCAGAAATTCTGGATAAAATAATTCACAAAGAAATCAAGGATTTAGGAAAAGAAGTTATAAACATATTTGCGTCTTATATCTAAAATAATTTCCTCCTGAATGAGGTCTTAGGGATGCATTGCTATAAATAATCTAACATATAGATACAGTCTTGAATCCTTTGGGGGTTTTCTTCTGAATATCCGAATGAAAGATGTGCTGTGTGTTTGTGGCAAAACCACATAAGGAAATTGAAAAAGTTTATGCTTTCTTTCATTTGTACAGTGATCTACAGCCAGTCCAGCAGGGTGCTTTGTTTCACATCAGCCACATTAATAGTTTGCTGATGTAGGAGCCGCCTGACCTGGCCCAAGCTCCTGCTTTGTTCCAGAGATATTCCATCTCCCATGTTTGCCCCCACTGGTCTACTCACCCTCTAGGTGAAATGCACACATTTTAAATTCCTGAGTCCCTTCCTGAACTCTTCCCGGATCATCCCCTGGATCCTTTTCCCCGTCTCTTCCTGGCCGGTTCCTTGACCTAGTGGGAATCGCTGCCAGAGCAGTCTGCACACCTTGTGCTGCCTTGCAGGTCCCAGTTTGGGCCAGCCATTTGTAGCAATGGGGAACTACGGCGAATAAAACGGAAAGTACAATGGGCATTGATACCTCAGGCCTTACGGAGCAGAAACCGTGGGAGGAGAGACAGGCACAAGGTAAGTGCTCCCGGGCAAGAGGTAACCAGGAAACACGTAGTGAAACTTTGTGATAAGATAGTGCTACCAGGTGATGTGAGTTGTGAAGCACGTGTAACCAGTGGGAAACTGTTACCAAAATCAGAACCCTATATAAGCGCCATACAAGTAAAACCTTATAAAAGTCCCTGTATACTCAACAAATTTGGCTTCTGATCACAACTCGGAATGTCCCTGTCTCTTCATCACCAATAGGGAACTCAGCGACACGGATCTCCGATGCATCCAAAGGAGATCCCTTTACTGTAGAAATCACACCGTTTTGATAACTTTAAACTCCACCTGACATAGCAGAAACCAAACCGAGGCCGAACAGAATCTACCAGAAGGAGGGCAGCCATTGGCTGACACAGCTGCCGCGCTGCTCTCCACGCGGCCTTTCCCCAATCAGCTCCGTGCTCCTTCACAGTCCGCCCGCTCCTCCAGCCAATCAGCTTCGTGCTCCTTCGCTCTCTCCGCCCGCTCCTCCAGCCAATCAGCTCCGTGCTCCCTCACAGTCCACCCGCTCCTCCAGCCAATCAGCTCCGTGCTCCTTCGCAGTCCGCCCGCTCCTCCAGCCAATCAGCTCCGTGCTCCTTCGCAGTCCGCCCGCTCCTCCAGCCAATCAGCTCCGTGCTCCCTCACAGCCCGCCCACTCCTCCAGTCAATCAGCTTCGTGCTCCCTCACAGTCCGCCCGCTCCAGCAACCAATCAGCTTCGTGCTCCTTCGCTCTCTCCGCCCACTCCTCCAGCCAATCAGCTCCGTGCTCCTTCGCTCTCTCCGCCCGCTCCTCCAGCCAATCACACTCTCGCTCCCAGCTGTCCCTCAGCTGACTTACGCAGCCCGCAGCCGTTGTGTCGGTTCGAAGGACGGGGGTTTGCTAGAGAAGGCAGGAGCTTCCCTTGGAATGGATAATGTAACCCCCCTCCCTCTAACTGTTGTGATTTTGAAATTACGGGGCTCTCAGGAAGGATATGGGGATAGGAATAACAGTTCTTTACTAGTACGTACAAGAAGGCAAACAAACCAACAGCTATGGAATTAATACCGAACAGAACCAGGGACACAGTAACAGCCTTCTCGGCTGCGGGCACTTTCCTCTTTGGTGCAGCTGCTGTCACAGCCGGCAGGAAGGGGCAGGAAATGCCGGGGTGGGTGGCGGTAGCTGCAGAAGGCCCCGGGCAGGAGCAGGGTGCAGGTGCCGTGTGGAGAAGCGCAGAGCAGTAGCGAACAAACAGCGGTGCTGGGCCAGCCGTGGCCGGGCTCTGAGCAGGGCGGGGAGAGGCCACGTTCAGGACTCCGGGGCGCACGAGCAGATGGTGATGGGCCCCTCGGGTGCCCGTGATTTCTCCCCACAGTGAGCGGCAGCCGGGCTGTCCTCCTCCGGTGCCAAAGAGCGAGAGCAAAAGGATCCGCAGCTGCTCCAGCTGCCGTCCGGTGTGTCTGCCCCCCGAGAGAAAAACTCCCAAAAAACCAGGGGAGTTCCCCCTACCCCGTCTTACGTACTTAGCCATTCAGTGCTTCTTATAGCAAGTCAATAGGAAAAATTCGACAGGCAGCAAGAAAACCGAACCCCCAGCAGCCAACTTCAGCCGTGCAGCCTGCAGCTGTGCGTTTCCCTTGGGGCCTTCTGGTGAGCACAAGCCCTCACCACGGTAACAATTGTAACCCCGCATCCCGCCCGGGGCCGCTCCCGCGGGGTGCGAGCGATGGAGGCAGGCGAGGAACGCGAGGCAGCCGAGTGTGGGCGCAGCTGGGAGGGAGCAGGGGCAGGCCCTGGGTCACCCCGCGCCGTGGGGCTCAGCGAGATGGGAATGTGCCCCCAGTGCCGAGGAGCACGGGCCGTGGAGGCGATACGGTCACGCCTCTGCTTTGGGCACGGAAACCGTGGGTCGGTTTGCCTGTGGGAGACGTGGCCGTGAGGGGTCTGTCCGCAGCTGCAGAGCCGGGGTCATCGCCTAGGAGGGTTTGCAGCCTTCTCTGGACAAGGGGAGTTGTTTCTCCCCTTGTGCCTCGCACAAGCCTTGCACGTTCTTTTCTGGCCAGCTCGGCCACTGAAATCATCTCCTGCACTGTCGTGAGATTCCCTCCTGTCTGTTCCACCCCTTCCAGCCCACACCATCCTTCCTAATGACTGTTGCCAATTTGAACGTGTAGGAAGAGGCAGAAAGACTTGATAAACCTGGTTATTTGAAAAAAAAAATGAGGGTAAAGGGAGGAGGAAGAAGAGGAGGCGAAAGTTAATTATCAAATAGGAGGAACAGCACTCTGGCAAAATTTTAACAGTGAAATCATAGAGGTCGAAAGAACTGTTTGCAATAGGACAAGAACATCACAGATTAATTGTTTACACTCAGAAATTTGGGGTTTTTCCTCTTCAGCTGCCCCATTTGTTTTGCTATAGGTGCTACTGAGCACATTGCAGGCAGAGTGTGTTGGGGTGTTGGAGGAGCAATCAGCCTGACCAGGAAGCTCAAGAGAAACGTAACACGTGCATTTCCCTGCACCTCCTTCCACTCAGGAAGGGACATTTGTATTGTCAATCTACCCAGGTGTATTTACAGTCCTGTGCTCATGGTGGGGAAGACTTGTCCCTGCAGGAACCCCTAGGAGTTTCACCTCTGAAATCAATCTCTCTCAATGTCACCTAAGATTTCAATCCTCCTACGTTTACATCCTTGTAGCCCAACACTCACCCAGTGTTAAGTTTTTCTGAGCAGATTGCAGGCTGTGTGTTATCACATATGCCATGGTAAACAAATACAAATAATGCACAAGCAATTCAGAAAGAGTTCAGGTACAAGTATAATTATGAAAGTGGAAAGAGATATTAAGCATAAGATGGTTTAATTACAATTTTTATACCAATAGAATTAATTTCTGTTTTCTTCATCAAGTAGAGTATAGAGAAAGAAGAACCTTGAAAAAGATATGAGAGTAAAATAGGTTGTAGGTTTTTTGGTTTTGGCTTGTTGTTATATAAATACCCAGGAGACTGTGATTATTTTTTTTCCCTTGAGTGATTTCTGGTTTACTTTTCACAACAAAACCCCCCAAACCACTCTGTGAAGCAAAATGAAGATATGTGTAGCAGCATTTGCATCACCCAGCTAAGGTCTGCTGCTTGAATGGTGTATCAGTTTAAAAAATATTTGGAGAGAAAGAAAAAGATGGTAAATAAAAAATCTACTTGCCTCTGTCTAGGTTATAAAACACCTCAGAGAATGGGTGGATGCAGCATATTAAGATAAAAAGACATTTTGGGCTATTTGTCTAAGCCACAAAAGGATAATTTATAAGACTTGACAGTTTCAGATGATTGTTAGGATTTGTCTGTGTTCTAGAGAAGAATAATGAAGGCCATTAGTAATTATAGCATGTTGAAAATTGGCATCTGGAGGCATCAGGAGAAGGCTGAGTTGTCTGCACTAGTGCAACAAATAAACTTGAAAGGCAGGAAGATGAAACATGAGGTTGCACTTCAGTAACTGGGGACCATATTTATTTTTGACTTCTGGAAACAGTTAATAGAATCAAAAACATTTTGCTTAAAATATTTCTTTACTACGTCTATGTCCTAAAATACATAACTTCTAAATTTTTTTAAAATAAAAAAATGCAGTAGTTTATTACAGGACATTCTTCTTTACTTACCTTTATGAAAAAAAAAAAAAAGCTCTAAGAAATACATTTGCTCTGTTTTTCACAGATGCAAATTAGAAATTAGAACTATTAGAACTCTCATCCCAGTTTATCCAATTTCTTTATTCCCAACCTTTGTGCTAAGTACTTTATAAAAGCTATAGTTAATGAGACAGAAAGTGTGAGGTCCTTTAAGGTAGTTACCTTGGCATTGTCTTCAGCCTGCATCTCTGGGGACCACTATTTTGATTATTTGTCTTCTGTTTCAGTCTCTCTGGGGCTGATGTCATACTTACAGTATCAGAGGAATTGTGCAGCAATAAATCCAGGGCTGTGCCATTCCCATCCTCTCTTTGGTAAGTACAGTTTAAGGTTACGGAGACCGTCCTTGCTCTCTTGCTGTCTGCTCTGTACTGAACATACACCCTTCAGAACCACAGGTTTTCAGAAGGTGGGTAAGTACCTGGCAGATCTCTTCTGCCTATTGCATGACAACCAGAAGTTGCACATGATTTTATAATTGTTTAACCTCAGCTACAGGAGCCCTCACTTCCAGATACAGCAGGAAGTGTCTGGGTTTCGGAGGGAGAACTCATGAGGATTTGTATTATTTTACTTGGCAGAGGGATGTATTTGCTTTTCCAGACCCCTGTTAAAGAATGGGCCATTGTGCTGCCACCATGTTTGTCAGTGGGGTTTGAACTTTTGTTTCCATTCTGATCATGGGGCAGCATGCAGGGGGAAGTTAGGAAGGTTAGGGAAGAGAAAGACCTCATTGAAGAATATTCCTGCCAAGAGCCGCTTGAGGGAAATGTTAGATGATTGGGATAGAAAGGATTTAGACAAAATAAAAATGATAGGATAGTGTATGGAAATTTGGCCTAAGAAAAGTATTTCAGAAGGACCTGTTTACTGGCCTTGGTATGGGTCTAAAGAGAAATGGTTATGTGTAGCCTTAAATAAGCATGTTAATTTAAGAAAGGTACTAGACACAGAGGAAATAAAATATGCAGCTTATTGGTTAGAGAATGTGGAGAGGGATAAGAAAGTGAAAGTGTATAAAGTGTCTAAGGAGCAAGATATGGAGAAGGGAAGGGGTGGGATCCCTTGGGATTGCCTCCCCCGCCTCCCCCTCCGACTCCACCTGCAGTCCATCCGTCAGTGTTACCTCCTCCAGCCCAACATACAGCTTTAATGGTTTACCCTATTTCAGCCTCTACTCTCTCAGCCATATCATCCCCACCTCCATATACCTCTCCAGGACATACCTCTTTTATTTCCCCTATACCCCCGTTTCACTCCCTGTTTCCCAAGTGTCACCTCCCATTCTCCCAGGACCCCTTCCAGCTCTTCAGGTTCCGACAGACACCTCGGCACTCTCTCTCCCTACCTCTGTAACTCCACCCTGTCCTTCCAACCCCTGTCCAGCATCCCAAGGTATTCCTATTCCCATCCTTGCCCCCTAAACCTTCCAAAGTGCTCAGCCTTGTGCTGAGGAAGAAATGTCGGGTACGCTAGATGGTGGCCTACAAGGTTATAGCTGTAATACCAGATATCAGACTAGAAGATATCAGGATGAGGAGAGAAAATCCGAACGGATGTTACCTCTGAGGGAAGTACCCGTGGGAGGTGCTACAGGGGGATAGGTTTTGTAAAAGCTTCATTGACTGCCTCTGAGGTGAGGAGTTTTAAAACAGAGATAAAAAGTTCACTAGAAGACTCAACAGGAATATCGCAACAATTAGATCAGTTCTTGGGTGCTAGTATATATACATGGGAGGAATTAAATTCAGTTTTGGGTATACTCTTTTCTCCAGAGGAAATCCAATTAATTCGGGCTGCAGCAATGAGAATCTGGGAAAGAGAAAATCGAGCTGGTCCTAGGGGAGAGGAAAAAAATACCACAAAATCCACCAAATTGGGATCCAAATGAAGAGGGTGGGAGGAGAAATATGAGGGACTAGAGAACTTTAATTACAAGAGGGATACGAGAGGCAGTCCCTAGAGCCTAGATGCCAAATTAGCTTTTGACAATCAACAGGAAAAGAACAAGTCACCGAGTGTATGGCTTGAAAGATTTAAAAGAAACTTTCAATTGTATTCTAGTGTGAACCCAGAGAGTCCACAAGGACAAGTGTTAATAAAAATGCAAATTGTATCTAAAGCCTGGGTGGATATCAGGAGAAAATTAGAAAAGCTGGACGATTGGCAAGAAAAGGGTTTGAATGAGTTGTTAAGAGAGGCACAAAAGTTATATCTAAGGAGAGAGGAGGAAAAGGCTAAGACAAAGGCAAAAAATCATGGTGGCAGTTGCGAGAGAGAGTGGGAACTGGAAAAAGTGAACCAACAGGGGCTAGAAAAAGTGAGCCAAGGGAGACTGGAAGAAATGAACCAAAAGGGAAAGTAGAAGAAGAGAAGAAATTAGACGAGGGGAGGAAAACATCAGGTATGGATCTGGTTTACTACTATTGTAATGAAAGACGTCATACAAAAAGGTATTGCAGAAAAAGGGAATGGTATGAAGCAATGGAAAGAGAGCAGGACACTTTGGAGAAGATCTTGAAAGGGGAAGATTAGGGGTATCAGGGGCTCTATGCTCTGAGAGATAAAACTGAACATCTGAATGAGCCCCTGGTAAACTTAAGTATTGGCCCTCAGAGCGAAGATTATGAGTTTTTAGAGGACACTGGAGCAGCTAGAACGAGTGTTAAAGAAATACCAGAAGGGTGTAAATTGAGTGATCGTGAATGTAGAATAAAAGGTGCTGAGAATAGTCCCTTTGAAGCATCTATTCTAGAAAGGGTGCAAGTAAAAGGGGAACTGTAGAGAAGGATATGCAGACCTGTTGCACATGCCAGGCTAGACAGCAATCTTTTAGGCTGAGATTTACAAGCATGATTGAATATAGGTGTGGTGCCAGAAGGAGGGCGTACGGTGGCCAAAATAACGATGTTAAAAGAGGAAGATGAAAAAGGTATAGATCCAAGATTGTGGGCAGAAGAAGGAGGTCATGGATTGTTGAATATCCCTCCCATAAAAATTAGAATGAAACCCGATATACCACCATTAAGGTCTGGCAATACACTATTTCTGCAGAGAGAAAACAAGGGTTAACACCAGTAATTAAAAGTTTAATTTAAGATGGAATTTTAGAACCCTGTATGTCTCCACATAACACCCCAATATTGCCAGTAAAAAAAAAACAGATGGTACATATAGACTGGTACAAGACTTGAGAGAAGTAAATCAACAAACTCACTTGTTATCCAGTGGTAACCAACCCATATAATCTGTTGGGTAAAGTATCATCAAAGCTTGCATGGTTCAGTGGAATTGATTTGAAGGATGCTTTTTGGTCCTGCCCTTTGGAAAAGGAAAGTAGAGGTTTGCCTTTGAATGGCAAGATGAAGACACCGGGAGAAAACAACAATTACAATGGACCAGGTTACCACAAGAGTGTACAGAATCACCTAATTTATTTAGCCAAGCCCTAGAAGAACTAATAAAGCAATTTTCACCAAGTGGAGAAACACAGGTTCTGCAATATGTGGATGAGTTATTAATCTCAGGAGAAATAAAAGATGCTGTCCAAAAGAACATAGTCCAATTATTGAACTTCTTAGGCAATAAGGGCCTAAAGGTGTCCAAAAAGAAATTACAATTTTTGGAACCGGAAGTGAGATATTTAGGACATCTAACTGGAAAAGTGAAACACTAATCTTAGAAAATTAGGATTTTAGTTACCTTGCTAGAAATAATTAAAAGTTACAAGTTAGAAGGGAGTAGTTATCTGAAACCTAAATAATTGATTGTCTGTCATTTTATGTTTGCTGAGCTATGCTTGCAATGGGAAAAGATGAAGCTAGTGAGTGGACCCAAAGAAACACAGACAATGCAACCAGAAACCCATTTTCTGAAAAATTGGACTATCCTCAGAAATCATTTGTATTGTCATTGATAGAAAAGGTCAAGAGTTTAGGGTGAGGAAGACTCACCTTACTTCCTCCTTTTAAGACCCCTCCCCATGAAAACCACCCCAGACTTAATTTAAGAAGTCAATCAATGCTTAATAGCTATTCAAGCTAATTACCATAGGAAGCAGGGATGGGAGGGGCTGTTATTGTGAATATGTATTTGTTTGAATCCTTTGCCCATAAATAGACTCTGTGATCACCTGTGATTGTGCAGCGCGTATTAGAGGATTACCTCAGGCTGAATAAACACACACTTTGTAAATTTAAATTGTTAGAGAGTCTTTTGTCTGTCACAGCTGAGTATCAGTGTTAGACCAATGCTCTTATTTTGAGAAAGCTGCTGTGGAGAAGCTGTGAGTTTGTGAACCTGAGGTCAGTCTAGTGCTACCTCTTATGGTCTATGTGAGAATAAGCATTTGGCCTTGGAAAATGTCTTCACTGTTCCTCAGCAATAAGTCTCTGTGCTATCTACAGTAGTTAATGATAGAAGCAACAGTGCTTGTATAATTAGCCCATTAATACCCCAAAGGACTCAGCATGCTAATTACCTGACACAATGAGATTAGCAAGTTGCATTACAAGAATTCAAAATACTTGGATCAGCAGTAGAATAACAGGTGCCCTTAGTTAGCACACCTGCTTGTTTTACAGTCCTGGCATGGAGTGTTTTGGAAGAATTGGTATGCCTGGGGTACTTCTCCACTGTTAATTTATCCTGTGATTAATTGTTGGCCTGTAAGGCTTCTTGATTTAAATTACTTGGTACTGTCTCCCAGGATTAGGCTTCATCTTCTTTCATTTTGCCAAACCAAAAAAAGCCAAAACAAAAAAGAAAGCCAAACCAAAACAAAAATTAAAAAAAAACCCACAAAAACCCCCACAAACTAAAACCTGAAAAAAAAAGAAAAAAACACCCTGTTGAAAATTTTGGGGTTGGGATATTTTTATGTCATTTTTTCACAATATTTGCATTCTGTAGGCTAATAAATCATAGCAAAACATTCAGTATAGTCCTGTTAGCTACACTTGTGTTCCATTGCCTTGTAGGAGAACTCATTAATAACCCTGACAAGCTGTGTATTAGTTGGAGATGGATGGCTTAGAATTCCTGACTGTGTCCTCAGAAGGTGGCCTTTCCAAAAAACACCAGCCTGGCCTCTTGACAGGGACACTTGCCTGGCATCCTGATGGCATCAGCCCTAGATGACTGATGGTGACAGGCAGAAGAGATGCAGCCTTCCTGCTGGGGTGGTGGACCCCAGATCATTTCTAAATGTCGATGAGAGAGAGACTTACAGGGCTCTGAGCTGCAGGGCAGATTTTTTAGAGCAATTATTTGAACAAATTACTTGGGCATTTGAAGGTTTGCTGTCACCTAAAATATCCACAGGTGATTGGGGTGAGCAGAACCATCTCTGCCCATAAACTGTGTGTGTCAGAGCTGTCAGGAGGGAGAGAGTGAGATGTAATCTGGCACTGCCTGATTTCAGGACTGCACTGGCAGGTGGTGCCTGGGTCACCCAGAGCAGATCCCAGGCTGGTACAGAGGTGAGGAACCAGCCTTTGCAGCGTGCAGGTGGCAGAGGGGCAGGTTCAAGTAGTGCTGGCCATTTGGGGGTGTGTTGTAATAGGAAATGCACAGCCTTGGCAAAGGTGTGTGGTTAAAATGAGGTTCAGTGTGCTGTGCTTGGTGTCCTGCCTGCCTGTGGGGGTGTGCACACAGCAGGGTGATGCCATGGGGGCTCCCAGATGTTGTTTTGCTGCCAGTGCTGGTTTCCAGCAGCCCTGGAGAGCTGGTGCTGCTGGCAGGGGCTCCATGCCAGGCTGAACATGCTCTGCCTGCACCAGCCCAGCTGGAGTTGGAGCTCCTGTAGACATTTGTCCTTAAAAACCCCTCTCTTTCCTGAAGAGATTTTGTAATCACTAATATTCCAGGCAGTGCCTGTGGATATCCTGGCTTCAGCTTGCAAAGACTTTGTTTCAACTTTCTAATGAGCTGAGGGCTTCACAAGACACAAAGTGTTTTTGCTCCTGTCTGGTGGGAGTGCTCAGCCTTTCCCAGGATCAGGCCCATCATTAGGGTTTGCTGCTGTCTGTGATCTTTTGTTCCAGGCTAATCCAGGGGACAGGGTGTTGGGTTGATGTCTCTCCCTGGGTTGCTTTCCTGGGCGTTTCACAAGGAGCTGCAGTGATAATTATGGCAAATTCTTACCGTGTAAACATCCTGCTGGCAGCCTGGACCTGTGCAATTCCTGTCTCCGAGCAGGGAGGGCTCTTGGCTGGCACTGGAGTGCTTTGTGTGGTGTGTGCTTGGAGGAGGGCACTCCTGCATTTCCCTGGGCTCAGGCTGCTTCTGTCATTTCATGATGCTCAGGCAGAGCTTTTGGCCCTCTTTACATGATGTAATTCTCCTTCAAGGCCAGGCTGGACAGGACTTTGAGCAGCCTGCTCCAGTGAAAGGTGTCCCTGATGATCTCTGAGGTCCCTTCCAACCCAAATCATTCTTTGAATCTACTGTAGCTATTCATGGTAAATACTGTGGTAACTGTGGGTTTGTCTTGTTTGTTCGAATTGTATTTCAGCCTGTAGCACAGTTTATTTTATTTCTTCCAAGCTCCTGTTTCTCTACCATTTTTCAGAGTTACATACCCAAAATGCTGCCATCTGGCACCTGGACATGTAGGAGCTGGTGGGGGACTGTGGTCAGGACAAACTCAGGCACTCTCTGCATTCTGGTGTTGAAGTTTGCAGTTTATTACAGTGGGTGTGGGTGAGAAGGGCTCAGCTGGGAGCTGCCAGATGCTGCTCAAACAGGCCCAGAGGAGTGAGATAACAAAGGGGTAAAAGCAGGGGTGAGGGGAGCAGGGACAAGAGCAAGAGGGAGAGAGAGGGTGTGAGAGCAAGAGAGAGTGGTCTCCTTTCACAGAGTCTTAAATCTCCTTGTGCTGAATATTCTACTCTTTCACCAACCAATCTAGTACAAGATACAAATTCTCTAACATTTACATACAACCTATAGGAATGACTACATTACCATGTTTTACTGCTTTCTTATCTCTAAACCTTACCTTGGACCCTTCCTGTCATGCCTGGAGGGGGTCCCTGCTGGCTCTTAGGTGTGTTTGCAGCAACTGGCATTATCTCCACTAAGGGAGAAGACCTTCAGGCATCCACATTGCTGTTCTCTAGCCAGTCAGTGGAACACTGCTTTCATTTCAATCTCACCTACAGTTTCTGTATTCCTAGCATCTTTTGCTAGGCAATCATATCTATAGGGCATTCCTATTTCTTCCTCCCCTGCAGTTGTGCTTCCAGTATTTTATTCAATTATGGTTGAATAGGTTAGTTACCCTAACAATTTGCATTGAATAGTTTCTATCACATTCCAGTTTTTTACACAAAAAAGGCAGATGACAGCATTGCCTTAGGCACTTGGTAAAGCAGCTTTCTTTGCATCTCCCCTGTGGTGTAGGTTTGGCCGGAAGCTGGCTGTGGCAGACCTGTACAAGCTCCCAGACACCCTGGCCATCCGTGAGCAGGGCAGTGGGAGGCTGGTGTGCCTCCTGCCCAGCAGCCAGGCCAGGCAGAGCCCCCTGGGCTCCTCACAGTCACACGATGGCTCCTCAGCAAACTGCAGTCCCATCATTTTTGAAGAGCTGGAGTATCATGAGCCTGTTTGTAAGCAGCATTGCCTGAATAAAGACTTTATGTAAGCTGTGTATAAAATACTATAAATCTTACAAATGTTTGAACAGCATTATTTAGTGAACCAGTATTGAAGTTGAGCTCTCTAATGTGCTCTAGTCACTCCTTCTATGTTTACAAGTATAAAGCAGGAAATAGTGAGATGTGCCAGTGGATTTTCTAGGCAGTTCTCATGGGTTGGTGTGTGCAGATAAGATGATTGTGTTCTGGCACAGCTGCCAGGATTGAACACCTCTTTAATGGAAGCTGGAAGGTTCCCTGCATTCCTCTGGTTATGTAGGAAGGCTAGACATTTTAGAGACTTCTAATTGAACTTTATTACGTGATTGTAGCTGATCATTCTTCTTTGACCTCCAGCTATATTTAGTAAGTGATTCATAGTGAGCTGCAGGTTTCTTGAAGTCATGTATTTTTTTGTTTAATTCAACAGCTGCCAGGTTCTGCTATAGAGCAGCTATTAGGTGTTCATTGTTAACTGCCTGATACGTGCTGCTGAAATTTAATTTGAAAATTTTAATAGGTAATAAAAATATGGCCTTCTAGATGTTACTTCTGGAAATTTGCTGTAGCTGTATTACTTTTGGGGAAAAATCATGCAAGTTGCTTGTACTGTACTACAAGTTCCATGTCACAGCAGTGTATTATGTGCATACAGTATAATGTTTACTGTCTAGGTGAGCAGAGATACTATGTTAAAACTGTGTGTAGAGCAAGGGTAAAAACCTGAACCTCTTATTTTTGCAGTGAACATGAGTTTGATCCGGATTCTTATCGAATTCCTTTTGTGGTTTTGTCTCTGAAGACATTTGCTCCCCAAGTTCACAGCCTGCTACAGACACATGAGGGTACTGTGCCTTTACTAAGGTAAAGTATTCTAATTTCTGTTTTTAGTAAGGTCTGATAGGTTGAAGACTTAGAACTTTTTGGAAATTACCTGTTGTATATAAACTCAGCTCTTACATAAAATGGTATCCTTTATAATAAATGAATACACTATGAAGTGATCACTTAAAATTCTTGTTTACCGAAACCAGCACACTTATATATATGTCACACTTTAAAATATGCATTTTATGAAGATTTCTGTAATGTGTCAGTTAAGCTATTTAAATCTCTTATTCATGAAATCTCAAAATAATGTTTTTAGAACAATTATTGTAGTGTATAATGGAAGCTTTTTTCTTCCCTCCATAGTTTTCCTGATTGTTACATGTCAGAGTTCAATGATCTTGAAATGGTGCCAGAAGGCCAAGGTGGTGTTCCCTTAGAACATCTGATTACCTGTGTTCCTGGAGTTAACATTGCCACTGCCCAGAATGGCATTAAAGTTATCAAATGGATACACAACAAGCCACCACCTCCTACTGCAGGTAAGTATTTCCACTTAAAGCCTTTTCTCTTAGTGTTTAGCAGAAGAGTCCTTGTGCAAGGTGCAGTAATATGACTCTGTTTGCAGATCCTTGGCTTCTGCGCTCCAAGAGCCCTGTAGGGAATCCCCAGCTCATTCAGTTCAGCCGAGAAGTGATAGATCTGCTCAAGAGCCAACCATCCTGTGTCATCCCTGTCAGCAAATTCATCCCAACCTACCACCACCACTTTGCAAAGCAGTGCAGAGTGTCTGACTATGGCTATTCCAAACTAATGGAGCTGCTGGAAGCAGTGCCTCATGTACTACAGGTGAGTGACGTGGTACTGGCTGCTCTGACCTGGGGAATTGCAGCTGCAGCCATCTGAATTCCTGGTTGCTGTTGTAGAATACGTGCTGGGCAGCTGCCTAGTGTCCCTTGACAGAGCTGGTTGACTGAACTTGTTGGTGCTCTTTTTTGAGATGCTGTTTCTGTGCCCGCCCTTTCAAAACAACTTCTGGAGAAAGCTCCTTTTAACCTATGGCACAACCTTTTAGTTGTGCTGCATAAGAACACTGCTAATGCTGAGTGCTCATGAGTTGGGCTGAGATGTGTAGCCTGTGGCTTGAAGGGATTTCTAAAGAAATAAGTCATGTGACCTTATTACAAACCCCCTGTAGTCACATTCACTTACAGCTTTGAACAGCAGTTGGCTGTAGTATTTTTAAATAACCAATACAAATGTGCAGAGGTTGCAGTAGCACTCATGGGTGAGGTATTGAATTTCTCCAGGGCTCAGTTCTTAGTAGAGAAAGTGGGTGGCCTCAGGAGGCTGCCATTCCAGATGCTGTCTCTACTAGCCTTCCTATACTAGCACTGGCTTTTAAATCTCTTTTATTGAGGGTGCTGGGTGTGAGTGACCAAATGTGATTTTCTTTCAGATTCTTGGCATGGGTTCCAAACGCCTGCTGACGCTGACACACAGAGCTCAGGTGAAGCGCTTCACTCAGGATTTACTGAAGCTGCTCAAATCCCAGGCCAGTAAGCAAGTTATTGTGAGGGAATTCTTGCAGGCTTATCACTGGTAAGTTACCCTAATAAACAGGAACAGCTGTGCAGGGCCTCTGTATTCATGATTTTAATACCTAGTGTAAGAGGAATCAGCACTTTAAAATCTCAGTACAAAACCATGGCAACTACATTGCCTTTTCTTTGCAATATGGAAGTTCCCACTTCCAGTGAAAACAAACTTGAGAGCTCTCTGCCATTTTTACAGCTTCCTTTAGTACTTTAGGTTTATTTAATTTCATTGGGGTTGGAAATGGGTTATTGTATTTCATTAGCTCTCTTTGTAGCTCTGACTGCAAGGTTGGATTTAAGCAAGTAGTTCGTGGCACATTAACAGTAAAGGGAAAACTTAGTGCTGGGCTTTCTTCAGAAGGAAATATAAAATGAATAGATTAACTGTCAGGAGGTACTTTTACTACTTTAACTGGATCTAGCAGTGGCAGAAATTAGGAGTAATACCTATCTGGAACACTCTGTGCTAGCATTATAAAAAGTAGGGTTTTATTTTAAGAACCAAGATTGGTGGTTTTTTTTTAATAGAAAGGTAGAAACTATTAGTAATGTGCTTTAAACAAACCATGCCATCTCAGAGCTGTGAATCTACTTTTGCATGTGTTCTGTTGTAAATCATGTGCCAGCAGCTCCTCCTTGGGAGTGCACTTTCCTATTTATACTCTTGGCAAAAATACATTATTGGTTGTTTATAAATCTACTTAATGTACAGTCAGCACTGGCTATTTGTTGAATAAGAGTGTTTGTGAAGTGTTCTTGATCCTGAGAGGTATTGGTTGGAGAAGTGGGAAAACTAAAATGCATTTTCATATATTACACAGTATTGGGAGGCTTAATATAATGTTTTTCAGGAGATGTCTTTGCCTTCTCTTGAGACCCGCTCTTGTTTAAGAGTGTATGGTTGTAATTGTTAAGCAAATACAGACCATTAGAAGTGTAGCCAGCTGCAGCTATATACACAGGATAATTGCATTTTTCCTAAAGCACTTAAAAGCACTGGTTCATACATCCAGTTCTTTGTTCCATTGTTCACAGGACAGTAAATCTTATTTCTCTGGCTAGAATGGATTTCTAGTTTCCCTTTGTTTCCCAGGATAGTGTTATTGCCAATGTGGAAATTGTCCTTAAGTTTTTTAGGATTTGAGGCTTGCTTTCTCAGCTCTCAAAATTTTTTGCCTACACAGCATGTCTGGGTGGGAGGCCCCGCCCCTTTGGGGGGTTGCCCTGCCCCTTGGAATGTAATACTTGTATTACACACTATTTTTAAAAACTTTCAGGTGTTTCTCTAAGGATTGGGATGTTACTGAGTATGGAGTGTGTGAGCTGGCTGATATTATATCAGAAATTCCAGATACAACCATCTGTTTGTCACAGCAAGACAATGAAATGGTGATTTGTATTCCTAAACGAGGTATGTCCCTGAAACTTTCTTGTGCTGTTTCTAAAGAGATTGTTTTTTGACTCTTAAGCTTTAGTAAATGTAGGTGTGACTTGGATTTTTGATATTTATTTTTCTTCCATTATAACTAAGTTGCTGAGTTCTAGCAAATCAAGAATATCATTCTCTGAACACTTACAGTAGAACAGGAAAAGAGGTGGCAAAAACCATAAAATAATGCTACTACTTCTGCATGTAGTTGTGCTTTCTGTGGAATGATTAGACAGTGAATTGTTTGCATGCAGGAAAAATGTTAACATATTTGGCTATTTAAAAACCATCTGAAGGCCTGGTAGCTGTTTTGGACTTTTGAACATGTAAGCCTGGTAAAGGTCTCAGTGGTATAAGGAAAGTATGACTTGGGATAATACATGATCCTGCTGAAAACCAGCCACTGTTTGCTTATTGTGTTCTGTCACGTTTCATGAGTGTTTCGGGATGTAGCTCTTGCTTTGTTATTTTTTAACCTTTAGAACGTACCCAGGAGGAAATTGAAAGAACCAAGCAGTTTTCCAAGGAGGTGGTGGATCTGCTGCGGCACCAGCCCCATTTCCGAATGCCCTTCAATAAATTCATTCCTTGTTACCACCACCACTTTGGGCGCCAGTGCAAGCTCGCTTACTATGGCTTTACAAAGCTACTTGAACTCTTTGAAGCCATACCAGATGTCTTACTTGTAAGTTCCAATGCCATAAGCTGGACTAAAGCATTTTTCTGGAATGTAGATAACTGTTTCAGCAGGGGTTATATTTCTCATAAACTTTAGTATGAGTTATAAACTCTGCAGCTCTAATGTTTAGACAGCTGTAATTAAAGAAAGAGTAATGCTCTTTTGGTAAAATGGTCTGTGATTTTTGAGCACATTAAGGAGGCTGTTTGTTAACAAATTCAAACAAAATTCAGTGTCTCAAGATTGAAGCTAAGTTTTAGTATAGTTATGTTCGATTTGCTTTAGAAAAGTTAACTATTTCACCTCTTGTTTTGTTGTATTTCAGAAGTTAGAAGGTTTTGCTTGCTGCTCAAACAGCTTTTGAGGTGGCTGAGCCCTGGCACACAGCAGCTGCGTACGCTCTGTTCACCCAGCCTGCACCAGGCCCCTCAGCCGAGCGTCTCTTGTCGTGCAGGTGCTGGAGTGCGGGGAGGAGAAGGTGCTGGCTCTGACGGAGGTGGAGCAGGTGAAGGCAGTGGCCGCCCAGCTGGTGAAGCTGCTGCGGGCGCAGAAGGACAACGCGCTGCTGCTGGCGGAGCTGCTGCCCGAGTACAGCCGCACCTTCGGCTACGCCCTGCGGCCGCGCGACTTCGACGCCAGCTCCCTGCCAGCCCTCATGCAGAAACTCTGCCACGTCGTCAAGGTGCCCCCTCTGCCACTCCTCCCACCAGGAGGCTTGGGTTCAGGAGTTCTGTCTCAGTGTGTGAAATGAAATGCTGTTTCTGGAGTGCAGCGTTAAGGCAGGAAGGGGAGATTCCAAAAGCGTTTTAAATGTAGTTTCTATATTCCTGTTATGTTCTTTTGTAGCCTTGTAGCATTCTCTGGCAGTATTCATGTTTATTTAGCAAATAATAAGATATTCTATGCTAGTACTTATTTTAACGAATTTTTTTTTCCCTGCACCTGTGAAAAAGTTTTCTGGTAACTAGTAGTTTTCAGTCTTGTAATGCTTTTGATTCCTTTTTTTCTGTTTTAGCTATGGTTTGAGACTCTGAATGTAAATATATAGGCTTCTATGCCAGTGGAAAAGAGAGGTTGTAATTACATGGATGTGGGCACATTGGTTTAGTTGCTCCAGTTTTGTTGACTTAGCAGCTGGTGTTAGGCTGGAGTTGAGTCAGGACCAACTGACTTGTAACAAAGAGTAAGATCATACCTACCAGTGGAAAGAAACTGCTGGACAGCTGTACAGGTTTATATATTTAAAGTAAATATTTCCACGTATATTTGATTTTGTGTTTTTGGCTAGGGGAATATCAGCTATGCTCAAATAAACCCCAGATATACATCTTATTTTTAATTCAGTCTCTTCTGTGTCCCTAACTTCTTTCCCAATAAATTTTTCCAGGTGGTTGACACAGAAGCTGGCAAGCAAATTCAGCTGATAAACAGAAAATCTCTGCGGACTCTGACTGCCCAGCTGCTGGTCTTGCTGATGTCCTGGGATGGAACATCCTTGCTCTCAGTTGAACAGCTTAAGCAACGTTATGAAGCAGTCCACAGTACTTCACTTAATCCATGTGAATATGGATTTATGAGCTTAACTGAGCTCCTCAAGAGTCTGCCTTACTTAGTTGAGGTGTGTGAGCTCCTGCCTTTCTGATGTGTTTGAAAAGCCATTGTGTCTAGAGGCTGTGGAACTGTGTGCTGTAATTCTTTCTCCTTTTTTTTTTTCTTTTTCTGCTAGGTTTTTACCAATGGTGCAGCAGAAGAATATGTCAAGCTTACAAATCTGTATGTTTTTGCAAAGAATGTGAGGTCCTTACTTCACACCTACCATTATCATCAAATTTTTCTTCATGAGTTCCCAGTAGCATACAGCAAGTACACAGGAGAAGTGCTGCAGCCTAAAGCATATGGATGCAATAATTTAGAGGAGCTCTTGGGAGCAATTCCACAGGTGTGAAGAATTCAGTTTTGCACAATTACTTTGAGATTTTTGCTTTTTGAGATGGATTAAAAGTAGTTACACAGCCACACTTTCTCTTAGTTGGGGTGAATTACTGGAATATTTGCCTTCTTCAGGGAAGCTCGTGTCAGTTGTATTTTTATACACTTCTGAGAAATCTGGAAAAGAAAGAGAATAAACTAGCACACATGCTTTGGTGAAATTTTGCTTAAGAACTGCTCCTAGTAAGGCTGTAAACATCCCTGGCATCTCTGAGTGAGAGAATTGATTTTCTGTCTGTGTGGATGAATGGTTGTCCAGTACTGAACCCTCATTTTGATCAGAGTGCATTATTGGGTTTGGGAGTGAAGAATTCTGGGGCCTTGTCAGAAGTGCCATGTTCTTGTCATCCACATATCCAAAGTGCTCTGGAGTAATTTTGTGACCTAGTTTCTGACTATAATATTTCCTTTAAGCCAATCTGAAGAGTGACAAAAAGGAATTTTTCATCTCCATGTTTAAACATTTCATTCCATTCATGTTTATTTAGTATACTTTCTGGCACTATAGTTTGCCTTTGGAATTAATTACTTGGAGCCTTTACTTGGGTAGTGTAGTACAAATTAGCCATGGGATGTAGTTTACTGTTAGAAGTCATGTCAGTGCAAAGCTGGATGAAAGGCAGTGAGCAAATGCTTTCAGTTTAGCATGTGCTGGGGTTCAATTCTGCTTCCTTCTTCATAGGTGGTCTGGATTAAAGGACATGGCCATAAGAGAATTGTAGTCCTGAAGAATGATATGAAAAGTAAGCCATTTCAATTCTGAGCAGTATCTTATTTTTCTTTTCTTTTAAGAGGCAGCTTGAGTAAACTAACCAAATTACCTTTTCTTTTTGTAGCTCGTTTTAGCTCACCTAGTTTTCCCCCTGCTGATCATGTAGATGATCATGGAAATCAACTTACTGACAATAATGGACATATTATGGAGACCCAAGGACCCAGTTCATCAATGGAGCTAAATCTAGGAAAGCCTAGCAATGGTAATGCAAAACTGGTTTATATAAGAAACTTATTGTCTTAGGGAAAATTAGCAGAGTAATTGAAGCAGCATGGAGAAAGGTGAGTTGGTAAATCTGAGCTTGTATAAATATGCATTTTGGCTTGAAAGCTTGTTGGACTTCTCTGAGTTTGTGTTCAGCTTGTGTCCTGAGCTGCTAGTCTGGAAATGTGTGTGTGCATATAGAGAGGGAGAGAGGAGCTGGGTGCTGCTTCCCAGGGAATTGCTGGAAATTGAAGTGTATAAACATGAAGCTAAGGAGAGAGGGGGGTCAGCAGCAGCTTCTGCTAGCAATGTCTCCTGTATTCTGCTGAGAATTTACTTAGTTGCTGTTGATGCAGCAAATGAACCTGAGATTAATTACTATTAATCAAATTAGTTTGATGTTAGTATTTCAAATAGAGCATAGTTCTCAGATCCTCAGATTTGCATCTGGAGACTTTACATTTACCTGTGGCACTAGTGACAACTTCACAGCTTACAGATGCTCTGAAAGATGTTCCCTTGTTTTTGTAGTTTCTAATCAAACAGAGCAAGAACTCCTTTGCCTCACAAACACATCTCCTGTTGATCTCCTGTGTGAGCCAGTACCTTCCTGCCTGCCATCCCCCCAGCTGAGACCTGATCCCGTGGTTCTTGAGTCTGCAGACCTCATTCAGTTTGAGGAACGTCCTGCACCCCTCCCAGGTAAGATTTTGGCCTCCCTCTGTTGCTTCAAATCAGGCTGATGAGTTCTAGTTAAGTATTTTATTGCCTAACAGCAGAGAAATATTCTTTCTTTACAAAAACAGAGCATCAATAAATTGAGTTCTCTTATTTATTTTAGAGATAATGATTTTAACAGAAGAAGAAAAACAGAGAATTGTTACCACAGCCCAAGAAAAGCTGATCTCTGGTTCTGTGGTGTCTGACACCACAGAGAATGCTTCAGTGCCTCCCTGTCAGTCCTCTGAAACCCAAGTAAACAAAGAAGCAACAGACAGCCCAGCCAAAAAGCAACACAAAAACAAGGTCAAATTGGCAGCCAACTTCTCACTTGCACCTGTAACCAAGCTTTAACTTTCTTTTTAGTGTGAAAGACAAATACCTATGGACTGTGCACAGAGTAAAGCTGTTTGTTAACCCATGTGTATTTTAATGGAGAACCTAGAGGAATTAATTTCTATTTAATGTATTCTGTGAAGATTTTGTTCCTTTTACACTGAACACAGCTGTTAGCAGAGCAGATTTTTTTCTATTATTTTGAAAAAAAATCTGGCGTTTGTTAAATTATTCTAAATTTTACAGTTTTTCATAAACGTGTTCAGTAAAAGCAAAACATCAATTCAACAAACATGGAACAGATTTTATTTTCTTGGAGCCTTGTTGGTGATGTAATCATACATGTAGCATATTGTATTCTATAGGCTGTTGCTTACTGGTATTGTTTCAGACAGTATTAATGAAATGCATGATTTGTCTTTCAAAAGCCTGTTGAGAAATTTTAACTCGCTGACCTGGGGATGACAGGAGTGAGGGGAGCTGATTGTCCTCTGGAGAGGAATCTTGTTCTCTGACCTTCCAGATGACTTGTAACTGCATTGGAAATGCTTGTCTAAAGATATCTGTAGAAGATTATGTGGGTCTTGTGTAAGACTTGTTTTAAATGAATTTTGCTGTAGCTTTCAGTTCCATTTAGGAGCTTTCTAGGACACTGATGCTTTAAGCTTCCCTCATCTTTAGTTTGTCTGGCATGGGTTTGGTTAAGGAAAAGAATGTCTTGATGTCATGAGTATAAGATACAGACACACACATTTTCATTGTGTCTAGAAATGAATTAGGAAGATTCTGAAATATGCATCTAATGCATAAATTACAGATAATGGAGCAGGTCTTACTAAAATGGTTGGTGATGGAAGGTATTGATGCTATTTCCACCTGTAAGGAAAGTTCTAGCTACAAGTGGAAATGCTAAGGTTGTTCTGCTTAACCTTGTTTTCTCTTTTTAAGCATGTTCAGGAAATGGGAAGCTTGTCCTTTGACGTGCTCTCTTTTAGCTGTGTCTGTTTTTATTCTAAGACTTACTCCTAGTGTTGGCAGCTTTTTGAATTTGTGGCATCTTGTGATGGCTTTTGCAAGGGCCAGCTTTGGGAGAGAGGCTGAGTCAGTGGATGACCTTAACTCTAGTTAGCAGAACTGTCCAGTGTGTGAGACTTTCTACCCATTCTGGGTAACCATGGCATTTACAATGGGTTGTATTTGCCAGGCAGCAAATAAATGCTTGTAGTATTGAAAGAACCTATACTAGAAGTTTTCCACTGGCTAACTGAGTATTTTTTTAGATGGATTCTATGGTAATATGCAAGGGATGGAACACAGGCTCTAATTTTTCAGCCAGCAACAGGAAATGCCACTGAACCATGGCTATGGACAGAATTTTACTAGTCAGGTTTTGTTATAAAATCTTTTATATTTAGGCAGGTATTACCAGTAGTGAGTTTATAGCCATTGTAAGTGCAAAGAAACACTGGGAGGTTTTTCTGAGCATTATGGCACAGTATTTTCAGTCCACAGTAAACCTCTACAGACATACTGCTATAGAAGAAGAAATTCAGAACTAAGTTTTCTTGGAACGTTTTTAGTGAGTTAAATGCAAGGAAAATCTGCTTTCACCTTAACTTTGATAAGGTTCACAGTGGTCAGTCTAGATCTTTGTTTCAGAAGGGCATGCATTGGAGAAGAGATCAGCCTGAAACAATATTTTCATGAGATGCAGCTACAAGTCATTTGGAGTACTAAAGAAAACCAGGTTTTTGCTTCAGAGGAAAATGTGGTGTTTATCCAAGCAATGTGGTGGTTATACCACATATGGAGGTCAGCATATCTTATCTGGATTCATGTGTGATTCTGCTGAAATTGCTGTTTGAAAGTAATAGAATAATACTTTTGAGAAGTTGTGTTCATAGTGTAACAAAATAGCTAATTGAATTGCAATATATTTTTTTATCCAAAGGGTTAAATGAATGATGTGACTTACAGATTTAAAAGCATTGGAACCATGAAATTCTTTAATTTAGCAAATAAATGTACTACTTCAGATTCATGTTTGTTTAAAAGAAAAAAATGTCACTGAAGCCCTCAACTTATGCACTATTTTTTTTTTCCTTGGAATGGGAGAGAGAAGAAAGACTTCTTTTCTTAGCTGTCTACTTTGTTTGGACACTTTCTTTTGTGGCTCAAGTGCTGTTTTGTGTGTTGGGACCAAACAGTTGTCAATAAAATTTTCAAGCAAGCATAACCCTTGTCCTTGTCTCAAGACCTGTGGGGGGAAAAAAGCCAACAAAACAAACCAACCTGTGCTAGAATACTTAACTGGCTGTGTCATGTTGGATTTAATTACTGAGATAGAACAGAGCTGGGGTTTAATGAAGACTGAAAAAACACCATAAATTCTGGATATTGAGGCTTTTCCCAGTTTTTCAGTTGAGCTGTTTGCAGATGCAGTCAGTGTCCCTTACTGCTCTTCATGCAAAGTCATGTGTAGGGTTTGTTTTGAGAAGGAGCTGTGCTATTTATCAGCCCAAAGAGGAAAAATGGAGAAGGGGGTGTAAATTCAGCAGGTGGATGTCAGGTGTTCATCCCCACCGTGCCTCCCTTTGAGAGTTAAAGTTGTTGCAAGTAAGGTCATGTGAACATTAATAAAGTTAATGAGTCACTTTTGAGTTATAATAGCTTTTTCCAGCTTGAAAATGGTAATTATTCCAGAACTACAAATGTGGCACACTTCTTTCTCTGGAGTGTTTTGAAATTCAAAATCTTAACAGAATAAAAAAATGCAACTCAACTGAACTCTTTTGTCATCTCACAGCTTCATGTACAAAAGTAAAGACCTGGATGAGCTGCTCCTGACTCTTTTCTGGGGGAAAGCTTGTTTGGGTTTGGGTTTGTTTGGTTTTTTTGGTGTTTTTTTTTTGCTTTTGTTTTATGACACATTCTCACTTAACTGAACTGTTAAGTGGAGTCTGCTGGAGTAAATGCCAGGCCTGCTGCAGATAAGCAATCAGGTGACCTTACAGAGTACTTGTTCAGTCAACAATTTTAAAGTAACTACCTAAAAAACTTAGCTGGAAATTCTTCATAAACAGTGTAATAAATATGTAATATTGAAAGTAATGAATATTCCTCTTTGAAAGGAGGAACAGGTGGTTTATGAAAGCTTCCTAGAGCAGCACTACAAACCCTATAATCACCACTCTAATTTCATTTTTCAGTAGTTATGAATGTTTTTAAGTAAATGAATGAGTAAAATCCATTGCAGTATCTGGTATGTGATTACCTTCAAAAGACGAGTTTGATTTGAAATGCTTTGGTTTTGTGCTGCAAACATTCCCACTTCTTTCATTCTCATTTTATGTTAAGCCATCTGTTTTAAATTAGTAAAAAAAGTTGTGATGGAAATAGCTTTCATTTTATTCTAAAAATACTATAGCTTGTTGTGCTTGCCATGATGTAACAGGACGGACTAGTTGCACTGAGCTGTGGTTTAACTCCTGTTAATAGCATTTTTCTAGCAAGCATTGCTTTAAATGCTGTATTCCCTCCTGTGTGGCTATTTTTGTTTAGTATTACTTAGGTGGATAAAGGCAGAAAAAAATTCTAATTCAAGTCATTATTAAAATGGCTTGTAGTGCTATATGTATGTATATTGGAACCCTTATATTCTCAGTGTAGGGCTGGGAATTGTCTTTAATCTGTGCAGGCTCTGGGCTCTAGTGAGGTTCCAAAGGCATCTAGGTGCATAATGAGATTGGTTTTTTTGGTGGGTTTTCTTTATTCAGTGAGGAAAATCCTTTATTTCAGTAGCATCTCTAACTTACTCCTAACCATTATTACCTTTGTGCAGAATAGTAACCTTATTCTTTTTAAAAAGTGTAACAGCACAGCAACTGCATTCCACTATTCCTCTTCCACTCCAGAACCAACTTTTCCTGCAGTAACAGGAGGACACAAAGGCTTAGTATAACACAGCAGCTTGTTTATTTGGAAATATGTTTAACTTGGAAGGGATTCAGTAGGCTCAGGGGAAGGTACAAGAGAACCATTTGCTGGTGCAACTGGTGATTTGTACAAGTAGCACTTCAGCACTTTTGTTCTTCTCAGTAGACCAAGATCCTTTCCTGAACACAGTCCTGTTTACTGGAGTGTGTCAAATCCACCTTAAACATTCTTCCTCACATTCTTCCTTTTCCAGTGCCTTGCCTTCTTCCTGAAGTGACAAACAGCCAGGATTTCCAGAAGAGATATTGGGTGCTTCAGTCAATGTCCCTGTCTGCTGACAGTGACTGATATCTGAAAGTCAACTCTGAAATGATGCCAGTTACTCCATACAGTCACCTAAAGATGCCAGTCTGGTACTCTGCTGATTTTATATATGGGGACTGTACAATGTGTTGTGCTCACAGGATCATGGAAGTTACAGAGCCCCTAGTTTTTCTTGGGATATTCAGTGATTTAGTTTGGTTTTTAAAAAATAAGGGTCAAGATTTTTATACTTAATTCCTTCCTAAGTTTGTTTAATTGCAGACATTAGCTTTGACATCAGCCATAAAGGCTCTGCTGTGTTCTAGACAGGCAACACCAAACCAGTGCTGAACACAGTTGAGAATCTGACCTTGCAGTCTGAAAACTCCAGGACTTTATTGCTAAGCAGCATCCCTGACCCACTTGTGGAGGAACCACTCATGCACTGCAGGCAAGCTGTTCAAAGCCACCCAAATAAACACAGAAATGAAGCATTTGCTAATTAAAAACAAAAACTGGCACACAGAAAAGCTTCTAGCTGAGCCCAGCTAGAACTTCTGAAAATGAAGTTCATTCTCATTAACACTGCTGGGGTTCAGATCCCTTTGGGGCCCTGGCTGCCAGTGCTGACCTGTAAGAATATTGCACATTCCTACTTGCTGTGTTTCATCTTGGCTTTAATTAAAGGAGATGGCTCTGTAGCCTGGTGAGGAGTGTTGCTTCCCAGGAAAGTCTCTTTCTTGCTAATGAAATTTTCTCATGGAACCCTACATTGTGCTCACTTCACCTTATTCCCAAGTGCCTGTGGATTCTGTGCAGGCTGTAGGGATCACCCCAATCCTCAGCACAGCCTGGCTGAAACATTCCTGTGCAGGAGCCACCTCAGGCTTTAAATGCCAAAGTCCCTCTGGCCCCTTTATTGGTGGCATTCACAGCTGACCCTCCCAAGGTTTAAAGTTTGGTGCTTCACTACAGCTTCTCCCCTGACTCCCATTTGCCTTTATTAAGGACACTGAACATCAGCCTCTTGTCTTAAGCTACTGACAATTCCTGATGTCTTAACTGGATACCAGCAAGAGGCTGTGGGATGTTACAGAAGCCAGTGGGTGTTTCCTTCTCTCCCCTAACAGCAGTTTTCCCTGGAACTGTGTTCATGCAGAGTCCAAACCCACACCAGGTCCAGATTTTAACAGCTACAGAGCTTCATGTGGTGGTGTCTCAACAAGGATGCAATAACCATAGATGAGAGTTGGCCTTTGTTCTCTTTCCTGCATCTTTGGTCAAAGTAATTAAAGTGCTTCATGTCTTAGTGGAAAAATTTTGTATTTTTTCCTCTTTGATCCTTAAAACCTTAAGATACTTAGTGACATTGGTTCTTTGTCTCAAGTGAGTCTGCAATACTGAAGTAATTCTGGAAATGCAAGTGGCTTTCATCAAATCAGTCAGTGCTAGGGATTAGGTTTTATTTGTATAAGAATAGTCTGGGTTACTTTAGATGGTGTCTATTGCCTTCAACCATAAGAAGATACTTTTTCTCTCTAAAAAAATAACTGTTTATCCTTTTGGGGTAACTGCTGTTAATTTTTTCTCCTTTCCTATACTGTGGTTCCTTGGTATATAAGCACACACTTCACTTAGCTGGCTTCACAAAATGGAAGTTCCTTTTGCAAAACGTTATTTTAGGAACTTTTTGCTATCTTTTGTTATTTCTAAGCCTGAGATTGTCACACTAGGTCCATGTACATTTATTTTACTATTTACACCTATCACAGTACATTTATATGGAATACCATCACACAGACAAACCAGCTACTGACAGCTAATATAAAGATATTAGATTCCACAAGGCTTAATCTGCATAGAGACCAGAAACACTTAATGGTGAAACACAGACAAATATTTCTGTATTTCCCTTAATGTTAAACCCACGTTATATAGAATGTGATCTTCCTGCCACAAATACCTACTTCTCTATTTGTATCTTTGTCTTGTGGCCAATTTGTCTTGGGTGTCTTGTGTCTTCCTATGCTTTTTTATGGATAGTTTCTTTTTCTTGTGGTCACAAAATATACAATTAATACTTGTTTTAAGAATGGTTTCAATATTAGTTAATTTTTGTCTTCTGTTCTTCTCCCAGCAATCTCTCAGTGATGTGTAACTCCTCCTGCATGTAGCTTGTAAAAATGGACAAAACCCTGGATGAATATTTCTCTTACTTCAAGGAAGGTGGAGATCTAAAACTGAAGTGACACAACCTTGGACTGCATCATCAATTTGCAGATTACTGTAGCTGTGCTTTGCTAAAGCTTTGCCAGGGATTTATTTCCCCTGGTGCAAGCAATTTTAATTTGACTTGAGTAATTCAGATATCAAATGGGATATAAAAATCTGTAGCTACTTGCAGCATCCTTATCACTGATCTCATTCTTTAGGAAGAATTTGAAACTCCACAGCAAAGCAGTTGAGCATCACACAAGTTTGGTGTTTTGTACATGCAACATCAGTTATCCTACAGTTGCTTCCTCTGTCAGCTGTGCTGTACATAGCATTGCTCCTTGTGGCTTTTGTTCTGAAAAGTAGCCAAAACAGGATCATTTGGTGGTTTGAGTGCAGTTTGCCACGGGGGGGGGGGAGAGTGTACAACATATTCTTCTAAAGTTATAGCCTATTAAAATTGCTCTTTGACACCATTCTGGATAAATTACAGCCCCTTTTCATTCACCTTTATCACAGGGGTTTTGTGTTGACTGTACTGCTGATCTCTTCTGGTCCCTGGGCAGCCACTATACAGATTTCTTTTGTTTTTAGGCATGCGTGTAGAGTGATCCATGCAACAGTGAGGAACTGCCATTGTCCAGTCCACGGGTTCCACTCTGCTCTGCTCCCTCAGAGGAGGCTGCTGTTCCCTCTCCATCCCCTTCCTCTCTATGGAAACACTGACAAGACAAGCAGGGTAGGAAGCCCAGGGCTCTACATGATGTTGCACTGGGTGGCCCCACAACAATCTTTAATAATTGTCAACCCTGCCTTGGCAATGGTGGGCTTGCTTGGAGGAGGTTCTGCCTTCTTTTCTGCTGGGCTGCCTGCAAGGTTCAAAACAGGACACCATTAGAACCAGGATCTGCTTCAACTGCTTCTTCCTACTTCTGCTTTAGAGGGTGCAAACCTTTCCCACCCTCTCTCCACCCACCCTGAATTTTTCAGTTTGAATAACACACTTTGGTGGTGACAGAGCTGATTCTGGGTTTGAAACTGCTCAGAAAGTCTTATCTCTTCAGGGAAGGGTGTTAGGAGGAGCTAAAGAATCCATCCATCTCAAAGGGAGGGTAAACTTGCATCTGGTTCAAGGCAGGTGTCCCTTTTCCAACCATGGGGTCAGATAATGGGTCCTTTCACAAAGTCATTAAACTCCCAACAGAAAAGGAGCTGAAGAACAAAAGTAGTGCTAGAATTTATTCTCTCATTGGTTTGGATGCTGTAATTAAGGGAACAATATAAAGGTATGTTTTCATTTTTCAGGGTGAAAAAAATCTTTTTATCTTTAAAACTGCATTTAAAAGCAACGATAAAATAAACTAACAAGGGAGATGAGTCATGCTCCCTTGACTAAGGGGGTATAAATAATTTGTGATGCATCTTAAAATGTCTCAGCCTTGAACTTCACTCATTCCAGTCTCTCTGGGAACTCTTGAGCAAGATCTTGGTGTGTGCAAAACAGCAGAATGTTGGATACAAACCTCTCCAGCTGCTGGAGCACAGTCCCTTTCTAAGGAGGGCACTGCTCTCCCTTGACTTTCTGTCTGAGAGCTCATCTCGAGACAGGGCAACGTCACTCTGTGACCCTGCAGAGCTCCTGCTGTGGCTGGGGCTCTTCTGTTTGAAAATTCCAGCTGAAAGCTTCCAAGGGGTCATGCAATCCACTCAGTCTCTCAGAAACCAGAGTCTGCCATTCTCTCTACAAGTGTCTGGGGTTGGGGTGATTCAAAAGCCTCTTTCTGATGGGGGTATGTAAGAAATTTGGGTCAGCTGTGCAAGTTTGCAGTCTTTTCTCTAGTTCCCATCTTGACTGCAGTAAAACAGGTGAACTTTGTTTCAGATATTCAAGCATGGATCTGAAGAGGTTTTTTTCAGTTATTTTTACAGAAACAGATAGGAAAATAATTAATCAAATCTAACTGCTTAGAAAAGCAGGTTATGGCAGCGTGTATACAAATACCCTTTGCATATTTTAAACACCCAGAGCAATTCTGAAGTGGCTATAGGTGACTGAAATTCAGTTTTAAGGGGTAATTTGGTACCTGAAGTGTAAGGGGCCAGCAGCTGCTGACACCCTGGGCTGTTTCTGGGTGATCTAGCTAGCTTCACCTAGCTTTTGCCAGAGGCTGCCTCTGAAAATGCTCTTTTAATCAGTTGTCTTTGGAGTCTTTACTTTTGTTCTTGTTTTTTTCTTAATGATTAGGAACTCACTGGCAGGAGACTGTGTTGCTTTGTCTATGGGTTTCAACTTGGTGCGAAGGAACTCGGCCATCTCTCTGTCTTCTTCCTTTTCCCTGGTGGAAAGAAGGAAAAATGTTAGAGGAATGACAGTTTTCTCTCTAAATGGGGCAGTCAAAGCTAGAGCAGCTAGGATCAAATCACTAGTAAACAATTAATTACTTTGCTATTTTTAGAAACATTTATTTTTGCCGCTTATTAAAAGGCAAAATATTTGCCTGGATGAAAAGTGCTGCTGAGGCTTTTGTGATTGCACAGGGGCTCAGGGAGAGCCCTGGGTTCAGCTCCAGCTCAGGCTGCTCGTCAGCTCTGCCTCTGGCCAGCTCTCCTTGATCAGTGCAGGGCTCTGGCAAAAGCTTTGCTTTATCCTCCCCTGGCCTGCTTAGAACTGAAATGTGTTGGAGGAGATATTGTCATTTTGGATAAATGGATTGAGTCTTCACTGCTGAAAGAGGGGGAAGGGAGAGCATAACTGAGTCTTGTAGAGTGGTGATCTCAAACAAAAGATTGGATTTGGGTGCTGGAAGTGAACTTGGGAGGAAGACTGCAGTTTTCTTGGGCTAAGCTGCGGAGGTGAAACCCTCCAGAAGCTGCTTGTGTCTTAGGCAGGGCTCTACTACTGAGTGCTTTTTAGTTGGGTTGGAGTTTTTTGTTGTTGTTTGGGTTGGGAATATTAGTAATCAAAGATGGGAATAGTAGTAATCAACCTGACAACATGAATAATTAAAAATGGAGGATTTTAGATGTCTACAAATATGCCCCTTGTAGAATTCAATTTAATATCTACTTATGCCAAGACAATTCCCTGGTAGCAGCATAAATCCTTTTCTTTTAAATGATAAATGCCCAGACTGTTTCTGGTAGGAAAATAAGAGACCAAAGCTGATTATTATTCATATGAGATGATTGAATCATTAATGGGATAAAGAGACACGGAATTAGAGTAATCTAATTTTCATGTTTTTCCTATGGAATGGGGAGGAGGCTTTTAACTTGGTAAGTTGTTTTGAAGGACCAATTCTCTCCCATTAATATTGATTTAAATTTTGTCCCTTAACCTATTGCATTCTTAGGCTTGTGCAATGTCACTAAACAAGTTCAGTTGCTCTTGGTTCTCACCGTAATCTCTCCACCTCTGCATCATCCACAAGAAAATCTCTTTTTTGTACCAGTCGATGAATCTTCTGAATCAGTTCATCCTCTCTTTGCTTCTCCACCTTTGTTTTTTCTTTTTCTGGTCAAAAACAGAGGAAAGAGTGCATTACTCTGGGCTCTGGGGAGGGTGAGGGGGTGGTGTAGGATGCTGCAGATGTCAGAGTCAGCTCTGAGTCACCCAAACCCAGCAGCCAGGTCACTGCCTGTGCTCTCCTCACTGCTGCTGGTGACTCTGACCAGCTTAATGGGCTGCAGGCTCTGTGGGGTTTGCTAAGCCTGCTTTTAATACTCAGTTACTCTGCAAGACATTGCTTGCAATTTTTTTTAGAGCTTTGGCAAGAAAATAGTTCAAGATGCTTAGTTAAAATCCAAGGTACAAACTCCATGTGACCTCAGGGACAAGGACATCACACCAAAAGGAACTATTTCTCTGTGTTTCAAGACAGTTTTGTTGAAAACAACTCTTTTTTTTTTTTCTACTCTGACAAGGCAGGTGAGCTGCAAATCCCAACAAATAGCATCAATTGTAAAACATGGAAAAATAAATGCAAGTTTATTTTCCCTGTGCTTCAAAAATCTGAGTAATTACTATATGTCCTTGTTAATTGGCCAGTCTGGAATGGCTAGGTTGTCTATAAACAACAATTTTTGTGGCATGAAAGTCATAAATGTTAGGGATTACAGAGCTGTCATTTCAGGCTATAAAGCAAATTTAAGACAGAACTCTTCAAACCTGGCAGGTGCAACAGAGATGAGAAAGCCAGAGGCAAATCCAAGCTCATATATTTCTCTGAGAAGCTGAAAATTTTGATCAGCTATGAAGAGAGTTTGTATTAAATCAAGATTTTGGGGTTTGGGCTGTGCTCAGAGAACTGCACAACCGAGTACAGTGAGAGCTGGGGCAGGAAGAGTGAGCTGCCTGCAGCCTGGTGCATCTGAGCTGTGTTATGCTGATTTAAGACACTTTAAATAGATAAATTAATCAGACACTTGAAAACAATTGTTTTTAGTAGAGATTTAAAAAAAAAAGAATGTTTAGAAGTCACTGCTTTTTCTTGCTTTGTCTCTTATGGCTAAGGAGCAAGGACTCCTCACTTTTGAAGGTAGAAGCTACTTTCTACTTTCTTTGAATCTATCCTTTTCCTAAACTGAGGTGTGCTCTCCCATTATATCCTTCAGGAAAGTATCTACTAAAAATATTAATACACATGGCAAAATACTGCATATTCTGTGTGCTGAAAGGCTGATTCCATATCTACTGAACTGCCTGAACTCCACTGAAACCACAGAGCAGCTCTCCATACAGATCTCTGCTCTGACAGGAAAATTATGGTAGAGATCCTGTGAATGAATCAGTTTCTGGAAATGTTTTTCTGGGTTGGGCACAGGCTGTGTCAGCTCTCAGCCAGTGCCAGCAGCTGCTCTGCCTTTGCTCAGAGCTCTGCTCCTGCCTGGGGATGCTGCTCAGGAACTTCACCTGCTGGACTCCTAATTCTGCTGAGATTTGTGGAGTGCCAAGGAGACACTGCTGTCTGTGGGTCTCTGCTGGAGGCCTTGAGACTGGAAAATAATTTCTAACAGATAAAAATAAAACCCAAACAGCAGAAGCACCAAAAGAATGAAAGCTGATTAACCCTGCCTGTTAGTTAAGTCTGGACAGGAGATCTTGCAGATCAGAAGAGTGAGGCAAGGGGCATCACTCACAGACAGTTTCTGGGATTTGTAATCCTTTCCATTTGAACAAATACTGGACCAACAGTGTTGTTATTAGAATAAGAAAGATAAGGAAAGAGAAAGTAAGAAATACTATTAATCTATTTCTGTCAGGTGCAAAATGTGGCAAAGCTCTTACACAGCTAAGAGTGGGTGGTTTCAGAGTTTCAGAGAGACTTCTCTCCTATGGAACAAGTCCTTCTCTCTCCCTTCTGAGGACAAAGTTGTCCTTCAAACCTGCACAATAAAATGTGAGGAGGAAAAATGAGGATTACCAAAGGACAGTCAAAACTTGGACTTGATATTTAAGCAGGAGCAAGTAATTTCTGCAGGGTGCTGGAGTCTGTGCAGCAGGATGAGGTGTAAATGTCCTGCTGCAGCTGCTGGGTGTTTGGCAGGATCTGTTTTTTCCCTGAGCAGAGTAGGGCTGTTGTGGATCAGCCAAAATGGCAAAGCTGTGGTGAAGTGAGTCACTGATGGCAGCTGGAGCTCTGAGCCAAGGACTGCAGAACTGCCCACAGCTCTGCCCCTCCTGCAAACAGGGAGTTTGCAGAGATTTACAGCAAAACACAAACCAGAGGTTTGGGCCTTGATTTTTGCAGAAACCTGTTGTTCTTGATCCTAGAAGGCAGATTTAACTACAGATGTGACAATGGGTTGGTGTAGCAAGGAAAAAATCAATCACATTCACAGTGATGGTTATAAATCCTTCTCCTCTCTCTCTTTTATCTCTGGTATCTTGTCTGTTCTACCTGATAATCTCTGTGCCCCTTGGTTCCCTGGAGATTTCCAACAGAGTGCAAGAAATGAGGAATGTGCTCCTTGTTTGAGTGACACTTGCAGGGCTGCTGCCATGGGAGCAGTGAAATACAGCATGAAAAGAAATTTAGAGAGATTAGAGGTGGGCAGGAAAATGGGAATTAAAAATAAGGACTAGAGGAAAGATGTGAAACTCCACCTTGTGGGGAGGAGATGCTGTGGGTGATGCATGGGTGGGATGGTGTCAGAACACAGGGATTATCCCAGTGCTGGATGGAGACAGCCATTACCTGGGATTGCTACCAAACTCTGCAGCTCTTGCTTAAGGTTCATAATGTCTTTGCACAGCTGGATGTCATCCATCCTGCAGAAACAGAAAAGGCATGGTCAGACATGCAAACCCCACTCTGTGTTGGTGGGATTGGCCAGATCTCATCTGAATGCACAGCCCTGGCCCTTGCTGGGACCTGTCAGCCTGGAAGGGGATCCTGACACTCTGTACTCACCTGGTTTGACAGAAAGAAAAGGGTATTTAATACTAAATCCCCCCTGAACTCTTGTCTTACTGGCTCTCGTTCTTGTGTAGGTTCATACCTGTCACTGTGGATAATTTCAGATGCCTTTTACTTTCTTGAACATCAGAGAACATTCTGGAATGGGCACCTGTGTCCATAATGGTCCTGGGAAAAGACAGGTGTGCCACCTGGCACTTACTGCAGCAGGAGTTTTCACTGGGGAAAGAGCAAGGCTGAGAGTGAGCAGAGAGCCTGGGGAGGGGCAGCAGAGGGTGATGCATTATTTGGCACAGCCAGGCCAAGGTTTATATTCTACTACCAGCTTTCTTTGCTTCTTTCTTACTAATAATTCAGCTCGAACACCAGAGATCTGGAAACTGGCATAATCTGGCATTTATCTGTTTTTGAGGTTTTGTGCCTCCACGGCTGATGTTGAATGCTTCAAATCCTTGACATGTGCAGGAAGTCCATTAATGTCAAGACACAGATGACAGCTTAAAAAATAAAAAAAATTAACATTAGCAGGAACTGCACCTCCAGTTCTCATTGAAGCTGCTGCTTCTGCTGAGAGCAGCCAGGCTGAATCATCCCCCTGGGAGGCAGCAGCTTTTCCTGCACAGGTTTGATTCCAGCCACAGTGGCTGCCAAGGCTCCAGGGGCAGCATCTGCCCATTCTGATCCCCCCTGAAGGGCACAGAGCCAGCCTGTGTGACTGACTGTAGATCCTCAGCTGGATCTCACCCACACCCTCCCTGCCCACGGGTGTCTGGTGCTGTTTGTCACCACCCTGAAGTGGGGCTGGGGGATTCGAGTGTGTGAGCGCCTGGGAGTGAACCCCCAAAGGACAGTGCAGCCAAATCACTGGATTAAGTGAGGAGTGGAAAAGGTAGGTGTTTCTGGCACAAATGAGGCTTTAATCACAGCCCAGGAGCTCTCCCTCTCCCTGCCACCCCTCAGGGTCTCTGCAGGGAGCAGTCCTTCAGCTCTTTGCTCTGTTGGTAGCACATGTTGATCCTTCTGGTATTTGCTGCTTGGGTTAACTCCACCTTGCCTGTTCTGCTACTTTCAGAGAGCTATGACAGCTGTTCCTGCTGCCTTCTCACCCCTCTCCTCCCAAAATATGGCCATGAAAGACCTCTCCTAACAATCCTTATGCTGAGCTCTTTTCCTCCTTCGTGCACCCCTGCCACTTCACTGGGATCTCTTTTACTGCCCCTCTGTCTGGCAAGAGCTGGTTTTATTGGGAAGATCAGCATGTTTGCCTCAGGAGCAGTGCCTGGGCCTTTGCTCTGTGTGTTTAGGACATCTGGAGGCAGAGATGTTTTTACTGATGAATATTCTCACTTAGGCTCCCCACATTATTCGTGCTCATCACAAGCAAAGCCTGTTTTACTCTTGAGATCCATCACACTAACTGGTACTGAAATTACTTTTATCAATTAATCTTAAACTGTCCTCCCAGGAGGGTTGGTACTCAAAATGTGCTGGGGCATGAGCAAGGCTCACAGCTCCTCATCTATTCTGTGCTCATGCACTCTGGGTGTCATGTTCAAACATTGGCCTAAGATGACCATCCCCAACAAGGATGAGAGTTTCTTGGCAGGAAATGTTCAATATTGAGCTGCTGTATTCAAATGATATAGGGCCACAATCTCAACTAGTGAAGAGAACAGTGAGTTTCTACAAAAGAGATCTCTGTGATAGACAGAGAGAAGATTTTTTTTCGTGATTCAGAAGATCTGGCTTCATTCTGAAGCTCTGAAATACACTAATTAAAATACTTTACTGTATCAGCTTGGCTGCCTGCCCTCACTAAGGAACTCCACAAAGCCAATGGCACTGCTCTTCTCTGAGGATTTTCAGGAATTTAAAATATCATCAGCAGTATATTCCAAGCGAGCAAGATCATTCATTTTCTGCAGTCCCCAGAGTCCCTGTGCCTAATTTGTGGCAAAGGCACTGGCCACATGTTGCAGCTTCCACTGCACTTTCTCCCCATTATTTTGGCTGGTTTTTAATCTGACTGCAGAGCATGTAGCTGGTACTCCATGTATATTCTCAGCATCTCTTTTTCCTGAGACCTAAACTTCTTTCCTGCCTCGTAACACACAGCAGAGAAGCAGATCTGTGGCCAAAGCCCTTTAGGTCAGTAACAGCCCTGTGGCCACACGAATTCCAAAGGTCACAAGCCAGATGACCTCTGGAAAGCCCCAGTTCTGCAGGCTGGTGCATTGTGCTGAGGGACAAAAACTGAACCCACCATCTGCTCCAATCCCCCCAAGCACATGGAACATCTTTCCTCCCATCTGTGGCAAACAGCCTTTGTGTTTCATCCACTCCACAGTGCTGACTGGGAAAAAGTAATAAAAAAAAAGGTTAAATGGGGAAAGGGAGGGCTGAAGGGCACATGGGACCATACCAAAGCTACATCTACCTGGCTCAGTGAAAGCAGGATCTCTGGCTGCTTGTAACTATAAAGCACATCCCAGATCTGCTAGCAGATAATAATGAATTTTTTCATTGCAGGGTGACAGGTGCTGCCCTGGGCAAGAGCTGCCTTGTTGCCCTTGAAGAAAAGGGAAGAGGAACTCCTGGGAAGGAAATCTCTTGGAAGGCCATTCAATCTGATCTGGTACTATGAACCTTCCTTTCTTTTCCTCCTTATGCTCTCAGTGCTGGCTGTGAGCAGTTACAGCAGTCCCAGAAGTTAATGCTGCTTCTGGAAAAAAAACCTAAAATCCCAGTGTGTTTCTCATTGGGAGGCTGGATGGTCAGCAGGGTTTGACTGAGAGCATCTTGGCATTACTATCAGACCTCCTTAGGAAGTAAAAAGAGCTTTTGGAACTCTTAAGGAGAGCAGGAATCTGCAGAGTAGAGGAGAAAAAATTCCTTTGTGCCTCCTAACCTACAGAGGTTCTCTCTCTTCTCTGGAAGAGATGGTACATTCTTTCCAGTCCCTGTGAAAACACTTTTCACCTTGTAGAAAAAACATGAGTGGAGCAAACAGCAGTTACAATCTGGCAGCTTTTCCTCCAGAGCTGAACTTTAAATGTCTGCCCAGGAACCCTAAACACTTGATTATGTGTATGACAAAACATTTCCCTGGTTAGGAGCCCAGATCCCCTCCTGGAGTGATTGCAATGGTGCTGAACTAGAGATGAATTCTCAGTGTGCTTTTCATGCACTCCTGACACTCTGTCTGCACTTCTGCTTTTCTCCCTCTTGATGGTTACTGCAGAATCCCCTCTGTGCTTGCAGCTGTCACACAAGCAGGTATTACTCTTTTCTCTCTTGGTATTTCAAGCTACATCATCACAACCTACAAGCAGACTCTCTGTTTGCCAGAAAGAAACAACAAAAACCCAAACTCACAATGAATGAACAGCACAGGACTTAGGAAAGAAACATTCTGTACCAGACACAAAATAATTGTTTTGTTCTGCTTCAGCTGAGTTTTTTTTATCTTCTTTTCAGCCAAGGAAGGAAACCAAATTCCTCAGTGTAAGACCTAGGAGCCATTTAGAGGAATGCATAGGAAAAAAGCAAAAATCACAGTGAAAGCTCACAGAAAAATCACTGAACACCCCCCTTAATGGTCAGCAAAAAAAAGAGATGGCCAACAAGACTGGCAAATACTTCATATTTGAGTGTAAGAACTATTAGTAACACCTACATAAGCATCAAATGTCATTTTCATTGATTTCAGGATGAGCAGAGCAGTTGAGTGTGTCTAGAGAGCTCCTGCCTTTGCTGAATGACTTTCAAAGTTAGAAATAGATCTGTGCTCCCTCTAGCATGTCCATAAGAGCAGGTCTGAGATTCCTTTGTTTTCTCCTTTGTTACTGGATTAAAGTGCTTGAAGTTAAAAAGGAATGTAGACCAGGTTTGCTGGTTTCCTTCCCTCTCTTCCAGGAGGGTTTGCAGGCACTTAAGACTATTTTTAGTTCTGTTTTAATACATTCCTGCCCCAGGAGTAAAACGCTTGTAATTGTTGGAATTTCTGAAGTCTCTGATAGTGCCAGTCTAGGAGCTGGCCTGAGGATCAGGGGCCACAAGCCAACGTGATTTTGTACCTGAAGTCTCCATGGAGGGATAACAGGATCATTGGTGGTGTCTGCAAGGAGCAGGCTGAAGCCAAGAGCAGCCAGCAGTGGCAGAGGAATCTGGGGATTGGAGTGATGTGTAAATAAAGAGAATTGCTGCAGAGATGGGGATGGTGCCAAGCTGCAGATCCCAGGGACTCCAGGGGAGGCTGCCTTAGGCTGCTGCAGGTGTTGGTGGCTTTGCCATGAGTCTGAGTGGTGAAAGTGCTCTGGGACTACAGGAGCCCAGTGAAGTTATAGAACCACTGAGCTGTTCAGGTGGGAGAATGCCTCTGGGATTAGTGAGCATTCCCTCAGCACCACAGCACGTCCCCAAGTGCCACCTGCACCTCTTGGGCACTGCAGGGATGGTGACTCACCCCTGCCCTGGGCAGCCTCTTCCAATGCCTCATCACCCTTCCAGTCAAAAATCTTCCTTCTATCCAATCCAACCCCTGTGGAATTTGAGTCCAGCTCTTCTTGCCTCATTCCTTGTTATGTGGGAGCAGAGACCAACCTCCCCCTGATGCTCCTCTTCTGTATTTGACTCCTTTTTGTCCCTGTCAGCTTGCCTTGGTTACTTAAACCTTCTCACTATAATCAGTGAGATCCCAGGCAGCATTTACTGAATACAGAGCCCGTTGTTTGAGCCATTTTGGTGTGTTTACCACGCTGCTATTCAGCTCAGCACCTGGAGGACACAGAGCTGGCAGTGAAGGGAGCAGGTTGTGACCAGCCTGCCTGGCAGGGCAGCTCACAGATCACAGCTCCTGTGTTAACCTGCACTATTAAAGTCAGAATTTGTCTGACTGTTCTTGTTCAAAGTGCTCTCTGCTGGAGGAACAGGGCATAGGAGCTACTGAACCACAGCTTGCACAGGAATGTAAATCAGCCACTGTTTCAGAGAACTGAAGATGCCCTTTGAAATTCTCAGTCCCAGAAGGGTCATATTTATTTTACATATATTTCACATAAATTCAGAACCGTGTCTAGACAGGCTGTATTTTTTCATTTTCACTGACATTGCTAAATTCCCTTGAGCTTGGCCATCTCCTCTGCCAGTTACAAAGTTTTACTATGAATCAATAATAACGAGAAGAGTTTTCCTGAAATTGCCCCACTGTGGAGGGGAGTATTTCTCCACCTGGCAAAAACTGACTAAGTTCATTTGTGTAAAGACACACAGACAGCAGAGAATTTGGATGATGTGGATGTTATGAGCACTCTGGAGAAGAGGGAGTGTGTTACTAATGTGTGGTGAGAGTGTACAAAGACAATGACCAGTTTCAGGTCTGAGTCAGTGTGGAGGTGAATTTGGCCTGTTCACAGTATGAGTTCAGTGCTGGAATAACCACACAGACATTGAGCAAATACACCATTGTATTTATAGCATTCTTACAGAGAAAACAAAAGTTTAATGAGTAAAATGTTTTCAGTGATTGCCTAAAGCAACCTAATAGGGTTTCATGTTTAATATCTTCTGTTCCCTATGAATTAAAAAACTGCCATTCAGCATCACCTGCATGGCAGAAATAACCATCACAGGTGGAAGAAGCTTTTTCAGTTTTAGCTCAAGGTCATCCAATACAGCTCCAAGCTTTGCTCTCCATCTGGAGAGGCAGCAGTGTCAGGCACTGGCAGATCTCCCACAGGCTGGTTCACAGTGACAGTGGATGCTGTTTGATGAGAGCTCCATGCCCAGACTGGTTCATGGTGACAGTGGATGCTGTTTGATGAGAACTCCATTCCTTCCCACAGGAACAGGCAGGAACTGATGGTGAGATGATCTCACCTTTGCTAACAATATTTACTGGGTCCCAACATGCTAATGCATTTTGAATGCATTAATTTTGCTCTACAGACGATTCTGAAGTTCAGTTTTGATCTGCTCTGTATCACACTGATGTCTGGGGGTCTGCTGCCTCCCCTGCCAGCTGAACTGAGCTAACACACGCATCACCCATTTTTACAACCATGTCTTCCAGCACTGTAGATTTCCAAACACATCCACAGCAGCAACACATTGAATGTGTGACAGAGAGGATGCTGCCCAAGCAGCTCCCTCAGCTCTTGGGTCTGTTATCTCACCAGGAAAGGAAAAAAAAGGAAGTGGGTCAGAAGAATTAGAAAGGAAGAGAGAGTGAGCGTGTTCTAAAGTGGTGTGTTTGCTTTCCTCAAGAGCACAGACAGATTGAACATTCACAGTTTGACCCAGAACTCTTTTTATACAGAGTATTTTAAGAAAGGAGCTGGGAGAAGCCTGAGAAGCGAAGGAGGGGAATGCTGGCTGGCTATAAATGGATTTTCTGTACATATTGTCTCCTTCATATCGATGTCTGCTGGGCTCTCAGCTATGCTAAAAACAAACCAAGAAGAGCTGGAGATAGCAGATGATGGCTTCAAGCTATATTTTCATTTCCTGGGCTGGCTGGAGATGGTCACAACAGCTGCTGGCAAAATCTTATGAAATTTCATAGTACCAGCATCATTGAAGGAGAGATGCCACAAACAGACACAGTTTCTGGGTGGCCTGGACATATTCTGAGGAGCCCATCCTGGGCACTCAGCAAGAGACAAAAATAGGATTTGATAATGTAATTACAGACCAAATCACAGTGCATCTGCTGTGCTGAGACTGAGGTTGCCCGAGCTAAAATGTGATTGTGCAATATAAATTGTGGCATTACCTAATTGAGGAAGGCTTGATTTTATAATCTGAAAACTGTCTCCTTATAAACTTCAGGTAATTCTTCACAGCAAGCAGGTGTTCAGCTAGAGGTGATGTGGATTTCCTGGGTATGAAGAGCTGCTTTCAGCTGCACTCCTTTTTTTTTTGTTGTTTTTTTTTTTTTTTAAAAGGAGGAAACAAAAATAATGA
>JAOTQP010001535.1:986814-997361 GCA_026413545.1 Cichladusa arquata | reverse complement strand
AAGAGACTTGTGATGGGCATTTAGATAAAACAGTGCAACAAGAAATGTGGATGATTCTTCTGGTGTATCTTGAAATCTGTGATTTCTTCGTGCATTAAGTATTGTATCTGAAAATCATAGCTACTTTTGCTCTACAAAATTATGTATGTGCCTTTTGTTCAGAAATGTGGTGTGAATTTAAAGTATATATTCTTAATGATTGTATTATTTTTTCACTTTTTTCATAGTTCATGGCTATAATTGCTTGATTTTTTTTCAGGGAAGACACAAAATGCTGTTACAGAGGAGCTTTTATGGTCTGGCTCATTAGGGGGCAGTAGTGCTCTTTGTCACCCTGGTTCTTCGCTTATTTTTGCGATAATACTCAGAATCAATTCTGAAGTCAGTCGTTGTGGGAAGTGTTTAAGTGTTTTCATTTCTAATCTGTATATGACAATAGAAGTTTCACTTGTGTATATAAAAAAATAAAGCCTATTATTATGAAAACCATACTGAGGAAGGTAAAAGAAACGGGATATTATTTTCACATTTGCTAACTAAAATTAATTATACTAATACATTAGTGTTTACTGCAAATCACACTACTTAAATAACATTTAAGCAGTTCTTATTCACAAGATGACATTTAAAATTAGTATTTAAATTATCTCTTCAGGAGAGGTAATCATAAAACCTGTGGCTATATGAATGTTACTTATGTGTTGAGAAATAAAAAGAAATCTGCTATATGCTGTATAAATATTTATCGACTACATTTTGTCAGCTTCAGGTGAAATGCAGAGTCCCAGAGGAAAAAATCCATCGAAATGCAAAAGTAAGGTGTTCTTTAGTTCTTTCAGGTGGTTCAAGCTGCTAGTGACATTTGCATTTCCCAGGAAATACACTGCTTGTGACTAGCAAGAATTTGTGATCAGAGCCCATCATTATTGTTAAACTGTTTTTTACTGGGTTTTGACACAGATTTGCTGTTTGCTTATACTGCTGTGGATTATGCTTATGTTAGCCCCAGTGTGAACAGGGAGGTGGATCAGGTGGGCTGCCAGACACGACCTTCCAGCCAAAGTTATCCTGTGATTTAGGCTGCTTTGGTTGCTGCTGGTGTTTTGTATGAAAAAGAGAAAAAAGGAGATTTCAATTAAAAATCCAATTAACAGTGTTTTATTACAATGATTAACTTTTTCAAATGTTTAATTGTATCTCAGAATCTGAGGGGAGTGAAATTACTGTGAACTAGACGCACACAATGAACTTAGCTTCCCTTAGCTTCTCTTAGGTAATTTTGATGAGTTTAGGTGACATTTGAGAACTGATGTGTAACATATCAACTCTGTGTAAAGGGTTTTTTAAATAGCAATTTGATTTCAGATTTTTGGGCTGTTGATTGCAATGTGACAATCTGGAGATTCTGTACAGAGTATAATTTTTTTTATGGCTATAGTTTTAATTGGCCAGTAGAAGGAGCACAAATTAACAGTCCTGACAATCTATGTTGCTAATTTAGACTTTTGTTTTGCAAACAAAGACTGATCCCTGAAAGTACAATGTTTATTAAATATTTCTTTCCTCCAGTAATCTGTTTGATAACTGTACACATAGATACACACTCTCACTTCCTTCCCACTGTTAATACCAGTAATTCCTTAGGCTATCTAATCCAGACTTTTTAAAAGAACTGTGATAATTTTCTGTAACCATAGGAGGAGCCATATAATAAATAAATAATGTCAAAATGTGTAGAAAGATTGAAGGGCTTCAGAAATGTCACACAATTGGTGCTGAATATTTTCACAGAGGAGTGTGAGAAGTAGGAGTGTGTTCTTAAAGACTTGTAGCTATTACTCATCATTAAGAAGATCCAGTAAGGCACATTACTATATAAGGTATTTGTTACTGTGTATTTTCACACATGATCTGTAGTTACCATTTATGCTTGCAAATCGTTAGGATAAATAAATTATTCTTGCCCAGTGTTGTCTCTCCGATTTTCTTCTGTAAATCCACTCCAAGATTTTATTAGATTCAGTTATCTAATTGCAATTTGTCCTGTGGAAGGCTTTGCTCTTTTCTTAGTTTTTCTTTTGCTTATTTAATCTGTGAATTTGTTCTTAACCATAAAGAACTTCTTGGGGGAGCTCTATTTTTCAGTATAAATACTATGTAGAAATTCCCTGTGAAAAAAATCGATATTTTGTCTCTTTTTTTTCCTTCTTTGTAGATGTATTTGAAGAATTTTTACAGGATTTTTTCTGCTAATGCAAGACAAAAAGTAACTGATAATTGTGGTGGTTTGTTGAACCTGCTAGTGTAATACTTCTGGCAAAAACTAGATAATATTAGAATTCTATTATCCTGATTTATTTCCTTTTAAATAATTTCTCCTAACATTAAGGTGCTTTAACAGGAGAATGTAACACATGAGAGACTCCGACAAATTAAGAGAGATGGGCAGTCGCTAACCAAATGAATTTTAATCAGGACAAATGCCAGATTCAGCACCTGGGATGGGGCAGCCCTGGATATATGGACAGACTGGGAATGAGCTGCTGGATAGCAGTGCTGTGAAAAGTGATGTGGGAGTTGATGGCAAGTTGAGCATGAGCCAGCAGTGCCCTGGCAGCCAGGATGGTCAGCCGTGTCCTGGGGGCATCACCAGCCAGGCAAGGGAGGGGATTGTCCCACTCTGCTCTGCTCTGCTCTGGGGGGCTTCACCTCGAGTGCTGGGGGCAGTTTTGAGAGGCACGATATAAAATGCATACTAAGTTATTGGAGAGTGTACACAGGAGGGCCATAAAGGTGGTGAAGGGTCTAGAGATGAAGTGGTGTGAACTGCAGCTGAGGTCACTTGGTCTGTTTAGCCTGGAGAAGAGACTGAGGAGACACCTCATAGCAGTCCAGAGCTTCCTTGTGAGGGGAAGAAGAGGGACAGACACTGATCTCCTCTCTGTGGTCATCAGTGACAGAACCTGAGGGAACATCATGAAGCTGTGTCAAAGGAGGTTTTGGTTGGATATTAGTAAAAAGTTGCTCACCCATGAGGTAGTTGGGCACTGGAACAGGCTCCCAAGGGAAGTGGTCACAGCACCAGCCTGACAGAGTTCAAGAAGCATTTGGACAATGTTCTCAGGCACATGATTTGACTCTTGGGGCTCTGAAGGGCCAGGAGTTGGGGTTGGATTTTGATGATACTTGTGGGTCACTTCCAGCTCAGGATATTCTATGATTCCCTGAAAATTAGACTGCGATCTGATTGCGTTTGAAACTGAGCTGACACTACATATTCATCATTCTACAGAGTAAGTAGGAATCTAGAAATCTGGAATTTTACTTGTTAAAATAACAGCATATGTGTTGTTTTTCTTTTTTCCTGGTTTTTACAGACTTTCTACATATTTGTGGACAGTGAACAAAATTTATACCTTTTTGCTTTGTTTACTTCAATAAGTACACCATTTTACTTTCTGAGTTTGCCATTGCGATTAGTTTTCCTATATTTTACAAAAAATCCCATAGCAAAGTAATTCAGAAATAAATCTTCTATCAGAGCTACATCAGTTACTTGATTTACCTTATAGATTCACTGCAGGCTGTATGGCATGCAGGCATTGACCAATGTTTAAAAAAATATGGCGATACTTCCCCTTCCACCTCAATTTAGCCCTTTGTTTTCTCTGAAAAGAATTTGTGTTTGTGGAGTGACACAACAGTCAGAGTTGGTGGATGCTAGTAGTATGATCCCACTTCTGAGATTTAAGAGGTGGCAGAATTGAGCATGTACTCCTTCCATTTGTCATTTCAGTCCTTGCCTTTGGGGATAATGCATTTATGTGGCTAATTTTTTTTTTTTTTAATAGAGGAGTAATTTTTATCTGTAGGGCCTTCCAAAAAGAGGACAATTGAAAGTAATAATGGTGAAAAAACTATGATGAGGTCCAAAGATGAAACAATTGTAAAGTGCTTCCCACATTCATCAGCTCCCTCTCAACCACTTTCTTTTGTGATGAGGACATCACCCTTTTCCTTCTCAGAGCACAAACAACCTTGTTATGTACACCTTGGAACTAAGCTTAGTTTTCTTGTCGAGCTTATTTGTAAGTCTCTAACAGTCGCAAAAAAAAAAAAAAAAAAGGTAGGACAGACTTTGGATAAATGCGAAAATGTTTAAGGATTAGATTGAGAGAAAAAGGTTTCTTCATTCCTATTTGGAGGAGTTAATTGGAGACCTGAATAGCCTCAGACAGCAGAGTCTGGTTCAAGGTTTTTCTGTGCTTCTGAATAAGCAATGTTGCTGCTTTTGGCAAGGTGTACATCATGAAATGAGTTTTGTTCTGAGAATTAAACCCTAATAAACAATGCTGCTGTTAAGAAAGAACGTCCCCTAAGAGGATGTTTCAGAATATGAGAAAGGTCCTTATATTTGTAGGAGTGGTAATCAGAATGACAGTATAATTTTGAGTTTGTGGAACAAGTCAGAAAAATGAGCCTGAAATTTATAACTTGATTCCAGCAGTAACATCACTGCGGAAAGATGACAGAAATTTAATTGCTCTTCCATGAGTGACGGAAATTCTACGCTTACAATGAAGAGCAAATCTTGCATTAGACTGTTTGGTTTTGATCTATCGTAGCTATTACCTCTGATTAGGTCCATTTAATTCGAGAAAAAAATGAATCTGCGGTCCAGAATTTTTAAAATGCTGAGAGGACTTTTTTGTTTTCTTACCAGCAATGGATGCCTGTGTAACTTGTGTTATGTAAGTTGGAAGTAGTTTGACATTTTTCTTAGTAACCATTTACCAGGTGGTGTGGCTCCATCACCTTTGGCAATTGTATTGCAGTGTGTACTTAATTATCTGACTTAATTTGTGGTTTTACATTAATTAATTCCAGGTTATAGTAAGAATCTCTTTACAGTATGCTTACATTTCTTTCATCTGGCTATATTCACAATTTATGAATACAGACTATATCATATAAATTTACAAACCCTGTAACTGGTTACAGCCTCTACACATGCTCTGTTCATGGCAGAACATTCTTAGGACTTTCTCTCTGTGTCTTGGAACTAAAGAAGAAGATAGTGCCAGTTGACCATTTATAGTTGATTTCAGCCTTGGGCAACCGCAGCCTACAGTTAGAAATTAAACTCTTGTTTTATGCAGAAGTAAATTTGTCTGTAATGTGTAGTTGTAATGTGTAACTGTACTATCAATAAACAGCAGAAAAATAGTTCACATACTTAGATTTCAACTTGGTGACCCATTTCATTGCCAGGCAGAGTTAAACTTTAGGGCCTTTGGGAATTCAAAAAACAGAAAGATCTGTTGAGCTTTTCTTATTTAATGCAGTTGTTCATGACATCTTTTTTCTTAGAAAACTTGTTTCCTGTTTGTCCCAAACTGTTTTTGTAGGCTTGGTACTTCAGTCTTTTCAGATGAAGAGAACACGTCCCTGAGATTCACAGCAAATTTTCAGGCATTTGTATTCTTTCTTGCCTGTTATTCTCAGAAATTATGCAGTACCTTAACAGATGAACTGTTGATTTTATTTGTGTGTAGCAATGGAAGATAACCCTGTTTGTTCAGTGCTTTTGCTCTGCTTTTGCAGAACTTCTGGACATTATTTTTCCTTCTGCTATTACTGAGGCAATAAGCTCTGTGGTACCTTCACAAGTATGTTAAAAACCATCGTCTCTCCCATGGCTATTTCTTACTAACTCTATGGGAGAAAGATAAGGTAGCCTAAGAAGTGGTTGAGGTTAGGGAGAGATGAATGTGAAAGTTGGGCTTGCTCTAACAGCAAACTCAGGTTACCAATATTGCTCTTCCGCCTTTTCCTCTGTCACACTGATGTTGACTGCTGCCTTTGAGGATTGGAGGCAGCGGCAGAAGTGGGTAAGGTATAACAAAAAGTGTGACAGAACTGGTGAAGGGTCTGGAGTCTGATGAGGAGGGGCTGAGGGAGCTAGGGATGTTCAGCCTGGAAAAAGGAAGCCGAGACCTGATGGTTCCCTACAACTGCGTGAAGGAAGGTCATAGCCAGGTGGGGTTCTCCCAGGCAGGAAGTGATAGGACAAGAAGACCTGGTCTCTGTTCGCACTAGGGGAGGTTTAGACTGGATATTAAGAAAAGTACCTTGAAGAGTACCCTTAAGTACCTACTTAAAGGGTAGTCAGGCATTGCATATGAAACTGGTTAATTCGGGTTAAGAAATGACAGATTCTATTACTGTATAAAATAAATAAATTAAAATTACTGTGCAGCCCAAAGGAGAAAAACTGATCTGTGTGAGAGCATTTGCATCTTGCCAGGGTCAGGCCCCGCAGCTCCCTTTGGGACCACTTTGGGGCTGTGTATCCTGTACATAGTCATGTTTGCTCCTCCATACACAATCTGTCACGTCTTGTGGAAAGATATCTGCTTATCTTTTCCTCCTGATAATGTCAATACTCGTATCAGAAGAGGCTGTGAAAACAGTTGCATGGGTGACACGGAGTGGCTGCCAAACCAATTCAATACCATGCAGATCACACTTTGCTTTTGGTGTCATATACCTTTCAAAACCATTATGGTGAGAAGGACCATTTCCAATTACTCTGTTGGTTCATACCTTGCCAGCAGTTCTGTATTGCTTAGGCTATTACAAACTAATTAGGTGTTTTATGTGGCAGGCATCTCACTAGGTCTGCTCAGAGCAGTATGGAAGGAGCCCCCACTTCTTCATTTGCATTCCCACACTTCTTCGTTTGCATTCAGTTTACATTTGTGTTCACCATTGTAATTCTCTCCTGTGCTTTACTTTTTCTTTGTGAGTTCTTTAAATCCATTGTTTTGTGAGTTTTGGTACAAAATGATACTGTCAAGGGAAAGTAATCTTCTGGTAATGAGTTTCAAACTAAGCGTCTTCAGGGGTTAATAGCATGGTTTTGAATTTAAAAGAGATTTGATTGCCCACTTTGTGGAATTGCTGGACTTGTTTTCCTGTTAATTTTTTTGTCAGTTTGCAACTGATGTAATTGCCAAATCTGGCTTTCTGGAGAAATAGTTTTGTCTATTCTTGAAGGAGTAGAAAGTTAGCATCTCCTGTGTTGCTAACATCTGTCTCGCTCGAGGCAATTAAAACGCAGTACATGCTGTCAGACAGTATCAACACTTGACATAGAACAGGTGCCTAACAATGTTGTGACACCCTTTTCAGTCCCTCTTCAGGTGGAATAAGGTAGGTTATCACCTCAATCATATACAGAGGAGGCAATTTTAACTTATTTCCTCTTGTTTACCAATGACAGGAGTCTAGTATCTGAAACTGTGTGGCATCTCGGTTTGTCCCACTTGGCTTTGTATGAATGTTTAACAAACTTTAAGAGCTGCTATGACAAGTGACCTTTTGCACTGGTTAAAATACATGAAATATGACCTCTTTTGCAGGAAAACCACAACCCACAACATGGCCTACAGCCTCTGAGAAAATCTTGTTCAGTATGATCGTATAAAATCACTACTAATGAAATAAAACGTATTTCTAGAAGTGCATACTCAGTGGCAAGACAGTAATAGAAAGAGATTCAAGGGAGAGAGGAAAAAACATTTTTTTCCATATTGAGGCAGATCCAGTTGCTAAGAATACATTTTGAAGACTTGAAGTAATGAAACGATAATACAAAAGGCAAAAGAGAACCAAAGCTACTGAAAATGCTTGTCTCTCTTTCTCTCTTTTTTAGTAATGCCTGATTTTCAACTTTTTACATTACCTCTGGTGCATAGAGGCAGGCAGCGGACTTTTAAAAAGGTTAAAAATACTAGATTATTTCTCTGTCCTCTTTTGCAATGTCAACAGAAACAAGAATTTGGGAGATGTCTGTGCTTGGAAATAGGTCATGTTATGAGACTGGGAATTTGACAGCTAAACTAGTTGCCAATAGCTAGATTACTATGGATCTCTACTGCTACTACTACTCTACTCCTGGTGTACAGTTCTTTGATTAGGTACTTCAGCAGTAAAGGGTTGACTTGTCTGCTTCTTGAATTGGAGAAATGTATTAAAGAATAATAGAATCCTTAAGGCAGGAAAAGACCTTCATAATAGTCAAAATCAACCGTGACAGCATTGCTAGCCCTTATCCCCCATGCCACATTCATGTGCTGTTCCACATGCTGTTTGAACACTTAGGGGATGGTGGTTCCACCAGTTCTGCAGGCAGCTCATTCCAATGTCTGATCATGTCAGTGAAGACATTTTTCCTGATATTTTTACAAGAGTCACAGGCTTAAGCTTTCTGGAAGGTGGGCACTGTACCTTAGGGGGCTGCCAATAAGGAATTTAGATGTGCCAGCATACCTAGTAGTTCTGGAAGGTTGCAGCCTGGAAGTAAGTATAGGATTCCTTAACTGCACAGAGGAGTTTGAATTCATGTCATCTTTACTCCTCTGTTCTGAATCCTAAATAAAGAAATTTCAAAATCTAACCATACACATACAAATATGTCTTTTGTTCAGGAGCAACTGAATTTCAGGCAAACACTGTCTGAAAATACCTGAACTTACTGCTAGGAACTTACTGCTTTTATTAGAAGATCTTAAGAATAGTGAGGAAGTGAAGATTTATTTGAAGATGCAGTTAGAGGCAGAAAGAAAGCCTTCGATAGATTCAGGAAAGTCCATTTGACTACAGAGAAACAATTCCTGAATGGTTTTTTTTCCTTGTTGTCATTTCTAGATCACTTTGCCTCTTCACATTCCCATTCCTTCTTACTTTTTGTTATCTCATCTTCATAGGAACAGATGCGTTGTTCCCTATTGAAGAAATGCAACAGATTCCAAAACATTTTTTGAATTTCTCAGATATCAGCGTTGCCATTCAAGTGGGACAGAATTCCTCAGTTTGATGCTATGTCTGATAAATTCAATACAAGCTCTTGACTGCTGCCACATATAACTAGTAATTTTGTAAACGGTTGTTTCTATTTCTTTTATTGTTGAACAATGGTTGATTAAGTAATATATCATTATAGTCCTTTAATAGATAGGTTTCCTTTATTATTCAGACCTTTGAGCCCTTCTTATGCTGTAGGGTATCTTTTACTCCAAAAGGATGTGAAACACAGTGTTATATAAATGCAAGATGTTCAGACAGTTTTACACAGTTTCAGAGTTCCTGCGTGGCAGTATATTCATGTCTGTACTTTTGAATGCTAAAATTTACTATGTTCTTGAGTGAGCATTTTAGTGTCCTCTTTCTAAATTTGTATCCCGTTTAGTGAAAAGTCTTTCTTGTGAGGACCAAAATTGGTTGGTAATAATACTGATGAAATGAAGAACAGCCAGGCTTTAGTATTGAAATTGATTTCTTTGATTTCTTCCAAGTGCAGATGTATTTGAGACACCATACAGGAGAAGAAGGTAAACCTTTTCAGGAGAGCTACTCTGCTGTAGCAGCAAGGAGCTGCTCTGTTGGAGTTCTTTAATTTGCTGAGGGTACTGTAGCCAGGCAGATTCAGGTAAGCTGGCACAGTGATGTTTGAAAATGGTGTAACACAGAGCAGAAGTGCATGAAGCAGATGTGGGGAGGTGGAGGCAGTAAGGGCAGTAAAGAGCACAGAAATGCAAGAAAGTAGTGTTCATTGTGAGTTACCTGAAGTTGAATTGAGCCTGAAGAAGTTTCTTGGAGTAAAACTAAAGATTATTATTATCCAGGAAAATTATAGACTCTGAGAAGGGTTATGCAGGCATGATGCAGTGCTTTGTTCTCAAGCACTGAACAGTCATTCTGAAAAGCTTTCGAAAATTCAAGTCAATCATAATTTGATTTAATTTTTTTAGTAGAATTACTTTAAAATTCACATTACCATTTCAAACTGCAATTGTATGCTTCTGTGGCCTTCAGGGAGTCACAAAACACTTGAAACCATTCTTGACTTTGACATTGAGGCCTGTGATGCTTGTCTAGGATGATGCATAAGTAAGTTGTGTTTGCTACTTTCATGAGAGAGAACCTGACACATTTTTATCTGAAGGACTGCATTCCAAGGGTGAGCCACAGACCAACAGCAGATCTTTTGAGGAAGTGTGGGAATAGTAAGGCAGAAGAAGGATATGGGAACAAAAAACTCCAAGAAACCCCCAAAATTACCCAAAAAAAGGTGTCTAATATGTCTGTACTTTATGGATAGACAGATGAAACACATTTGTCAGTGCAGAGCATGCAATGTGCAGTGCTGTAACTTAAGCACCACAGTGAGGCATCAGGTTGTGGATACTTGTTCTAAACTCCTTCTTTCCTTCTTTGAAATAAAACAATTTGTTTTCAAGTCATTCCAATCCAGCTTGACAGACTGCTGGCTATTTTTGGTGATGTGGCTTTAGATGCTGGAAAAATAAATAAAAAAAATTAATTCTTCCCGTTGTTTTATGATGCAGTTCAGTAATGTCCTTTCATTATTAGTTCCTCTCCTCTCCTATCCTCTCATCTCCTCTACTCTCCTCTCCTCTCCTATCCTCTCCTCTCCTCTCCTCTCCTCTCCTCTCCTCTCCTCTCCTCTCCTCTCCTCTCCT
>JAOTQP010001535.1:911128-924127 GCA_026413545.1 Cichladusa arquata | reverse complement strand
AGTCATAAACCACGATTTTTTTCTCTACAAAAATTATAATTTGGTGTTTCAAATGGAGATAAGCTTGGAAAAAGAAGTTTGAAGGTCACATTTTTTGATGATGTGAAAAAAAGTTTAATTAGGAATATATTAGTCTATATTAAACTCCCTGTGTTTTGCTGGATCTCTGAGCTGAATTACATCCATCTACAGCTGTAAGAATATGAAGAAATTTTAATTACTGTCTCTTATATGCAGAGAGTTAAGAAACAGGTGTGCTTCTAATAGATCCTGGTCTGTTTTAAAGTGTATGCTCTTCTTAAAATTGATCTTCCTGACCAAGCAGCTCAAACTTTTTGATAAATTCTATGAGATACAAATAGAAAAAGGGCTGTAAATTGTAAGTGCCTAGATGAATGCACAGTTCTCCAGGGTCCAAGCAAGTTTAAAGGAAGTCTGAATTAATGTAGCACAAAAATTGATAGGTCCAGAGGGAAATGTAGGCTAGTAAGAATCAACTGGAGTCTGTTTAGGAATGGATCTTAATTTGTCCATAAATTGATTATGTTAGTTATCCATATCATTCTGTTACATCTGAGATTTTAAGAATATCTAATAGGAGTAAATTGAAGAATGGGTAGCAAATGTGAAAATATTCTTCTCTCAAGCCTAATGGAAATGTAGCTCAAGATAATATTAAAGGTAATATTAGAATATGGAGACTGGTATGTATATTATTCCCCTTACTTGCTATTAAAAAGCTTTGCTGAATATACTGTATTTTTTACATGTGCTCAGTCACAGAACCTTATCATTATCAGTAGACATTTAGCTTATAAATATATAATTCAGCTTATCCCTCCATTTGCTTCAAAATACTTGACATTTATTTTTCAACATTTTTGAAGCAGTTGTAGCTTTGCAGTTGAGAACAGCAGTATCAGTATTTTTTTTGTTCCAAGTTAGCTTTAAACCAGAAGTTTAGCTCTTATTTATAACTTACAGTGTATTACTCTGTGCTTACGCATGGGGTTGGGGACTTAAATGTGTGGATAGCTGTATGGTGTGTAAGGTTGCAAAACTCCGTCATTAGTAATAAGGCTTTTTGCAGTAGTACGTTAAAATAAGACTATCTAGAGCACTGTATTAAAAAAACCCAGCAAACCACTACAAACACATAAACATCCCCACTGTACAACCAACCAACCAACCAACCAACCAGCCCCCTAAAATCAGAACCCAATCCTTTGGTTATAACCAGAAATTTGCCTCTGATTTCTGATGTATCTTAAGGAGACAATTTTTGCTTGGTTTCCACAGAAACATTTTGCAGCGAGAAGGTATTAATGTTTAAAATAATTAGCCAAGATAAGGGGAAATTGGAGACTCTTACATATCTTGTATACTTGTATTTTCATGTATAATTTTATGCTGATGATCACGTTCAGCTAAAAATTTAATTGTTTGGTGGTGATTATAAGCTAAGTGTATATTAAAACACTGTGGCTATTTTGTAGACTTAGCCAGACATTCAGAATGGTTGTTTTGGTAAGGATAACATATTGATATTGACTGTAAATACAAAGGTTTTATATTAATTTTTGTCTCATTTCTCTTTCCTCTTCCCTGCCCCCCTTCCACCCCCAAAGGAAAGGTGGTTTTGGAGACAGATGAAGATGTTATGTTTTTTAAAATAATAGCAGACAGTAAGTGAGAAGATACTTAAGGGAAGAAAACAACTCTAATCAGTTAATCTTATTAGAATTTCACAGTTCTCAGGAGGCTGTAAGTTGTAAATTGATACAACCCTGGGGTGAGAGTGGAATGAAATCAGATTTCATCTAGATGTATGAAGGCAAAATGACACTAAAATCTAATTTTTACACTTAAAATATATTCACTAGTGATACATGGCCAAACATGTTAAACCACACATTTCAGAAAGCTTATTACCTTATTCCTTGCAGTGAATTCGGAGTGATATAAAGATTTTTCTTGGTGGCAACTGCAATTCACATGGACCTTTCTGGCAGTAAATGCAATGCTTTGTCATGTCTTACAGTAGACGAACACATTGAACTTAACAGCAACTTTATTTAGCTAATGTGCTGCACATACTCTTTAGCTATGCTCATCGAACATACTGCTCCCTGCCACACTTCATGGATATTGTATCAGACAAAAAGCCTGTCTCTGTGTTCTCAAAGCAGCCCAAAGAATGAGTGTTTGGTACTTTAGAGATTTCTTTGTCTTCATAAGAATAGCATGTTCAGCTATGTTCCTCTGATGCTATGAAACTGTCACACTCACGGCTAAAACTCTTAAAAGTAGGAGCTAGGAGTTAGCACTGGCACAGCAACAAAATTTGGAATGTAATTGGAAAAACTATTGGAGTGACAAAGTGTGACAATGGTAATAAATTTAGTTTCGTTTTCTGGTTGCTCAGTTTAGTTTTCTTTCACATGAAGATGATAAAGACAAAATGAGATGCCAAAAATGAGGGAGAGAGTAGTGTGAAGGTGAGGGATGGGAAGATATTTATAAGGAAAGAGGAAAAAAAAATTATACATTTGATAAAAAGTAGAAAGAAGTTAGACATCCAGCAAATTGCTGTTTTCTTATTTACATCTGGGAAACACATACTAGATCAGAGGCAACATCTGGAAACTTGTATGTGCAGATAAAAGAAGTCAGCTTAGCTGTACTTGTCGTAAATAGGTTGAGGCTTTGTCTCACAATGACATTTAATTAAGTAAGCTGAGAGTGATTCTTTTCACCCTGTATTTTAATTACGGTTGAAATATTATTGGGGTTTGTAATTTTCTATGCTTATCTGAGTAAAATTCCATTAAGTATATTAGGAATTTGCCTGCTCTGGGGGTTTTACCAGTATTCTATCTATACAGTCATTTTAAAGACAATTTTACTGAGTAATTGAAGAACTGAATGGTAACCTAGTCCTGTGGCACACAGTTTTAATTGTACTTGTTTATATTCACACAGAATCAAGCAAATAATGGATATCTCAGCTAAAAATGGAGGGCCATGAGCCCCCCATTAGGTAGGGATCTAATTATGGTACAGTGTTTTTGTAACTTATATAGGAACTCCTGACCACATAATAACGATAATTTGTCACCTTCCTGAATGAACTCACGCCAGTGAGAAATTTAATACAGTAAAGAAACATTTTAAATTTTGCTATTCTTCTGCATGGGTTTTTTTGTGACACTACTGTCTGTTGAAGTGGTATAGTAGATGTACCAGGTTTTTACACATACAAACACATGTGTTTTAACAGACCATTAAATGCAGATAAACAACATATTTCATACAAGATTGTTGCACCTCTCCCATTGACACGCCTACTCCCACCCCAGACCAGAAACATAGCTTAGCATGGCACGCTTTCTTTTAGATCTCCACAGACATTTGCTTGTCACAATCCAATATAAATGTTGTCCTAGTTTTCAGAGTATGATTATTAAATAATAATGGGAGGAGAGATCTCATCCTGTTCATAAAGCATACTGGGCTTTTTTAGTACGTGTAAAGAGAATCTGAATTGAAAGGTCTGCACTTTTTTTTCATTTGCATGTTCTGTCTTCTAACTAGCACTAACTAATGTAGTTAGAAAATATGAAAGAAAAGCGGTGAGAGGGGGAGAGAGGGAGAATTGGTTGTGTTTGCTGGTCTGAAGTAGTACGAGAAGATGCCTATCTTGAATGAGACACAGAGACAGGAGAAAGGAGATGTGCTGGTCAGAGGTCTTTCTCTGCCACTCTCTGGAGGCATTGCACAACTGCCATATCAAAATCCAGCAGACTCCCCTTCCAGCAATCATTCAAGAAATGATCCTAGCTATAAGTTGTGACTGATAAACTTTTAAGATACATGATATCTTCCTTTAGTTGAACCTCCTCTTTGCAGTTCTGATTCCTTTCATTCAGTTGCTAAAATCCTACGAAGGCAAATGCCAAGCAAACATCCCAGCTAAAATGGTAGATCCCTTTGCTATTAGTGTATCTTTCTTCTTTCCTCAACTCTCCTTTTCTTCTGAAGAGAAAACTCTTGTTTGCTTTCTTTTTTGTTTCTTAGCTGTTCGAAAGCCTTTAAAAATGCTTTTACTTCCCTGTCATGGCATTATGCTCTTTGGAGGGAGAATCAGCTGGAGTCATGGCAAAGAAAACTGCTGTCCTGGTACTTTTATTTTGCATTCACCATACAATTCACAGTGTTGCATTGTTCCTTCCCAGAGGGGGAAGATTGGTCTCTCATGCAAATCACTGGTCCTTTTCTAGGCTTTTGTAGCCGTCCTGAAATTGTTGGAAGGCATCCTTCTTTTTGCAGAGCAAGAAGGAGGAATTGCACCAGACAGGCTGGCCCCAGTTATTTTATCTCTTTCCTGTGTCTCTTACAGCGCCTTTTGAGGAGCAGGCACCAGGCAGTACCTATACTGCGTTCCCAGGGCTTCTGCTGGTCTTGTGCATTTGGTGCGCCAAATTCAGTGACATTATTTGGCATAACTTCAGACTTGCATTGCTTTGAGTACATAGAATCTGGCCCACAGCCTTGTCTGTATGCAAGAATGTCCTTATTCATTTAAGCTGAGTGGATAAACAAGTGTTTTTCTATTGACCCAAGTGGTGCATTAAGTTGGTACCGGTTAAAGTGGTGCATATATGTTATTTCAGCTGATAATATTTTGTGAGTAGAGGTGTGCAGAGATTCAGCTTTCACAGAGCCTCCTTAGTGTTCATGGAAGTGCAGCTTTTATCCTCAGGAATGCCTCCAAGCCTTGAAAAGTCTAAGAAAAACAAAGGGAGTGTGCAGAAAAAGAAGTTTACTTTTAAATAAATAAAGTCGCAAAGTGGAGGGAATAAGGCTAGGAACTGTGTGGATAGATCTGCACTGTGATTGAAGATAGCAGGCTGCAAGTTAAGCAGGACAGAAGTTTTAATTTAACCCCCATCTCCACAGACATCAGCACATGCATGCAGAGGATTATTACCACCATCTGTTTTATCTACAGTAGTTTTCATCAGTTGTGTTATTTTGTGGGTTTTTTAAGTGCTTCAGCACTGCTTTGAAGCTGTTGTGTTAATTGTTAACTTGGGCTGAATCTGCGTGGATGCCTATAGCAGTGTCAGCATGCTAAGATTGGAACTGTTAGATTAGTGAATGGAAGTATCAGCTCTGTGCCTGTGCAGTACTTTAATAGCTGTGCCAGTTCAATCAAATACACTACTGACTTTGTCACTGTGAAATGGTATTTACCAGATCTTAGATGGACTGCTGAGAAAGATGAATGTAATCTTTCATTTTAGTCCGACTTAAAAATAAGGTAACTAAATTCTTTACATAGATTATTTTATTACTGTTCTTCACAGGAGGAGAATAGATATACTAGTAGATTTGAATTCTTCACTTAAATGAGATATACATGTATGAGGAACGTTGTTGTGAATGGAAGGAAACTAACCATTATCTTTCATATGGCTTAATCTCACATTCTGATTTACTGGAGTTAATGTTGAAAAGAGAAATGAAGAGAGAAAAAAAAACGAAAAGTAGTATGTTTCTTCCTTATTTTGTTTTTAATTTGTTTTTTTCTTTCTTCTTTACAGAACCTGAAGAAAGTGTTTGTAGAATTTAGCCATCAGGAGCTATTTGAGTTCTACAATAAGGTCTGTAGATTTTACAATACTATAGTTTCTTTGTAAACACCTTATGCTGCTCAGCAGGAATTGTTGCCTTTATTAATTAAATCTAGTAAAACTGGAAAAAAAGGATCCAACTTAATTTAAGGCTGTTGGATTTATTTGATCTTTGATGGTAAACCATTTTCAAGAAGAGCCTGTGCATTCAACTTTGGAATAGGCAGGGCTTGGGTCACTGTAAGCATACCTGGCAGTTAGATCAGGAGGAGTAGCTGATGATTGACAGTGGGGTTCTCTCTGGAAATAGCATCTTCATGTTACATCTTCAGTCAAGATGCTAGGCTCATAATCCAGTCAAAATGAACTCTATTATTTTTTTTTTCCTTGTTATTATGCATTGGAAATTCACAGGAAAACATCTGTGCATGCTAAAGAGGTAGTATTTAGACAACTGTGTCTTTAAAATTTGAATATTTAAACTGCAGCAATGAATTCTAATAGCTTCATGTAAAAACAAATATTCATGAGTACAGGATTTTTATATTGGTATGCAAATATATTTGGTATGCATAGTAGAAGATATTGGATATTTCTGTTTGCATGTTTCTAAACAACATTTTATGAGTGGAGGTTTTTTTCTCTTTTTTTCCTTTAAATAGCTGGAAACTATACAAGCACAGCTGGATTCCCTTACGTGATGTTTTTGAAGACTTATTTCTCCATCATGCTCCTGCCACCTCATTATTTTGAATTGAAGATAGATTGCCAAGCTGTGTTTGCTGAAGGATTCAGCGGGTTGCTTCTTGTAAAATTATATGGCTTATCTGCTTTTTCAGACCAGTGCTATTAGCCAAGAGTCTTTGTTGAGGGTCTGAAGTTTCTAATGGACTTTCTCTTGTTTGCTTAGCAGTTGTGAAAAATTTGCTAAAGTCTTCTTTGCTTGCAGTGGGGAAACACTCTGCCCAAACCCTCCCCGCCTAAAAGAATGCTACCCTGCTTCAGAAACATTTTTTTCATCCTATTATGCATGTTACTTGATTCTGGTAGAAATTTGCATATTAGTGAGAGACCAGGAAAAAACCCTTTTTCCAGACATAAATGTAGAAATTGTAAGAAAATACACAGCTAATAAAATCTCTATACTTTTCCAGTATTACTCACACAAAACTGATAATGCTTCTTTCAGATTTGTCAAAATAAATACAGAATTTTAAAAGTTTATTTTGGGGCTAGTCAAACTTCATTTTGTCATCTTTGTTCTATTTCAGTTTGGTGTGGTATTTTTCATTGAAATAATCAACAGTGACTCTGATATCAGTATTTACTCTTGGCACTGAAAATAAACATGGCTTTTTAGCACTGCAGGCGCAGTAATGAATCTAAGAAGTATGGTGTATAACTGAGGGGAGAAATCTCAGAGTATGAAACAAAAAATACTATAACGACCTGACAGGTTTCTGAAATCTATGTTGATCCTTACTCATGCTGTTTTTACCACCAGTGTTTTCACACTGAAGAGGAAAAATTGAAGTATAGTTATTAAAGGCCAAGTTAGTCATACTTGCACCCATTAGTTCCAGATGATTCATGAGCAGCAGGAGAAAGGTAAAAGTCATCTTAATTCTTGTTTGTTGCTGTTTGTTGGCAGGCAACTTCATTTCTGCGCAGTATATGACTCTAGGCTTTGGGCTTATAGACGTGAGAGGAAATTTGCCTGTTCAGAGATTTAAGATTTTTTCTTCATGATGCCCACATCCTGATGCCTACATCCTGATGCCAACCGGACCGTTTCCTTCTGTAGCTTGTTTGCTCATGACTGTAGATATAAGTACAATCAAAGTGCGTGTTTTGAATAGCTGGTTCTCCTGAATAGTTTAGGTCCTCCTGTGCCAGATTTCCTGCATTGTTGCTTTTGGAGAGCCTTTTTGTTGCCTTGGTTGTTAAGGATTGTGCTGTCAACTCTAGAATACTGTGAGGTTTGCATAAGTTATCCAAGCTGAAAATTAATAGATTCAGATGATAAAGCCATTAACAGCCTATGTGTGAGTAAAGGGCACTGAAGAGAAAACACACATTTAGCATACTTAGCTCTCAAAGGAAATGCCAAATGATATTCTAACACTCTGGTACAGTAACATTGTTACCCTGGAAGAAGAGACGAGTCACCATTGCGTAGCAGAATATGCTCAGCTATCCACTATAGTGTGTGAGGCTGGCTGCCAAAACCATGTCTTGTCATAAGCCCCTGGCAAACATGCCATATCTTCTGGAGATACAGTGCTCCCACCCACAGATGGCACATCCTTGGTCTGGCTGTTCAACAAGAGCTTGCCAGCTCATTATCTCACACTGCACAGACTGGTGCATGTCTGCAGGTGGACACATCCCCACCATTCCCCCTGCTTGCTGACAGCTAACAGCTTTGCAGCTAGTGCAGCTGAGGGAATCCCCTTCTGCACAACATGTCTTCTCTACCAGTCCAGTGGCACACTGTGCTTTGTGCAAGAACACTGCTCTTGAGCCTTTTCACTGAGTTTCCAGAGCTTACGTTCTGGAAGTCAGGTACAAAGTGAATTGAGACTTTCCTGTGTGGATACAGGAGGGGTTTAAGTTACCTTTGTGAATATAGGCAGTGATTGATGAATCCTGGAGGAGAAGGTGAAGGCTGGACTAGTTTGGAGAGCAAGAGCCATTGGACAAATCAGCAGGCACGTCTGAAAAAAAGGAAGTCAGAGTAGGAAGAAACGGGGCACAAGAAAAAGGAAGGAGAGGGTAGAGAAATGGATATTCCCAAGGATAGAATCTGGATATAGGAAAATACCAGGAAGATAGTAGAAACACTGGAAAAGATGACAGAAGTATATATACAAAGAAAATATTAAGCAGAAGGGGAGAAAACCTTATAGAAGAGTGAGAGAGAAAATGGGGAATCAAAGTAAACCAGAATTAACTATGGAAACTAGCCAGTTGTAAAATTACATCTAGTATTTCAAACTAGCCCAGAAGTGTCAACCTTGGTGCAAAGTTGACCAAGATCAAAGTGTGGGATAATGAAAAACAGATTTTAAATCTAGCCTTAATAGGAAATATTTTAAAAATTATAAAATGATGGTGAAAGGGAAAAAAAACCTCAGATTGAAATAATTCTGTAAATTTTATTTATTTTTATCCTTGTTTGCAGATGACTGAAAAGATTTATGATTTCTTTACAGTGGCAACTTTTTATTTCTTACTAACTCTATTGATTTCTTATCATCAAAAGCTTTATTGTAAGAAGTATAGTGGTTACCTTTAGTCAAGGCCTGCTGAGAAATAAGCATTTAGTTTAAAAAGACTTTTCTGTATGTAATGGGGAGCTTTGGGATTGTACATTGTTAAGTAGCAAGGGCATAACCTGTATCATCTTAGAGAAGTACATTGTCACTTAAATTTTAGTACTCCTGACTAAGGACAGAAAATTGGCTAACTGAAAAAGAGCAGAAGAATTTGGGGGGAGTTTGTTAGGCCTTGCAGAAAAGAAGGCTTTTATCCTGGTTGCTTCTCTCTGGGCCTGAGTGGACCTGGAAAGGGGAAGCTTAGTCTTCCCCTGAGAGAAGCTGCCTCTGCCTGGTTTGTATGAGGTCCTGGTGTCTCAGAAGTGTCAGTGAACAAGAGGAAAAACAAGCACTGACACAGACTGGATGATGCCTGGGTAGATCTGCCAGGGGGACAGTCTAAACTGCCTTAGAGGTGGCAGAAAGAAAAACCCTTCCTGAGAGAAAGGTGGTGTGCAGACTACACAGAACTGAACACACCAGGTTGGTGTGGGAGCCTAGACGTGTGTGCATTCTGAAGGTGTTCCAGCTTTGGATATGTGTACTGATAAAAAACAGAACAGTGAGTCTCAGGGGTTTTTTGAAGGTTTTATTGCAGAAAACAAAAGGGATGCATCCCATGCTCTTTCCAGTTCAGGATCCTGGCATACTAGCCTGTAATATCTCTTGGACATGATCCAGATTTGGAATTGAAGGAAGATACCTGCAGAGATTTATTGAACTCTAAAACTGGAAATCGGAATGAGTAAGAATTACTAAATCTTCTTTTAGATCTTTCAGTGCATTTAAAAAACATTTGATTCATCTTTGTTCAGATATTAAAGACTGTATTTTCTGTAACTGTGCTTCTTACAAAACTATAATGTCAAAATCTGCCTCAAATGGACCGTTGGCAAAAGAAGGAATTCTTTTGATTCAGGTGTAATAAGCATCAGTAATATTTTGACGTGAAGATTTGGAGTTCTGGACCTACGGAAAAGCCAGTGTGAGCACTGCCTCAAAAGCACCAAATTACTGGTGAAGAGCAGCCACTTGTACATCACTGAGCAAAACCAACACTAACAGTGCATTAATGCTTGTTGAGTACAAATGCATTAGATTATCTCTGCCCAGTTCAGACTTGGACATATAATTCCTGTTTTTTAAGCAAATATGAAATATCTGTAAGTTTTTGCATTTTATTTTTGTTGAAATAAAATATATAGTTAGACAAATATAGCTTTGCTGTCTCAAATTTTGATTACCTGCCAAGCCTGTTTTGGTTCTCCAGAGGAGGCTTTCAAATTCTCCTTTAATTCTTGGGTTTGCTGACATATAAATTTTAAGTAATGAGCTGCAGTTTAATTTCTACAGGCTGATTTTAAAGACTCTGAAATTTTGTTCTTTCAAAGCATAAAGAATTTACTGACATGCTAATTCTTACCTTGGTCAGAGGAAGAAAAGTCGTTATTGTTACAAAATAGTATAAGCTCCCCTTCACACTTTTTCACTTTTTCATATTCTCATATTCTTGTTTTCAACATCATCAGTATCATTTCATTGCTTGGCTGTATTGGCATATCATATCTTCAAAGATTATGAATTCTCTCACATTATGACATAATAACGGCAAAGCTTAATCATGCCTGCTGACCAGTGAATAAGTATCATAGCATTTTGTGTTACAAGCTTTTATAGCTTATTTGACCAATGAAAATGAGTAGCGTTTTGAGCTACTGTGTGGAAGTTCCTTTTCTATGCAGCAGATAAACTGACCTGAGTCAGTTGAGTAGGTATGTGAACCACTGTGCTGCTGACTGATACACTGTTGAGGGTGTCTCATTAAGATAAACTAATAAGATGCTTTTATCTGCAATTGCATAAGTTGATTTCTAATTTCCATAGAAATTAATCAGTTTTGTTGGATCTTCCCTCAGCCTCCTTCATTGTTCATCAGACCAAATTATATGCTGTGATTTTAACTGAAATAAAGGGTTTAGACCATCCCTTCATCCCTTTATTATTTTGTTTCTGAAGAGATAAAAACCACTGGTCTGTCACAAATCAGATACTGTTCATCTGTGTTCAGCTATGCATCCAGGAAGCACTTAGTCCCTCTCACTTAGAGGGATTAGTCTTTTTTCTACTGAAGTCAAAATATATTTCATGGTTACCTAATGTTTCCTCTGATTATTGAAATCATACAGAGGCAATTTGGAGTCCTACAGATGCTGGAAGTGTAGCTGTCTTGACCAGCTGTTCTAATAAGGTGATCGCATTTTTAGAGCACTTTTAACTTCTTCTCCTTGATGTTAAACGTTAATTGCCACTTTATGGTAATGTAAAACATATATTCAAGAAAATGTGGATGAATGTAGTGCCTGTCTCTGAGATGGCTGAGCAGATCCACAGAGGCCAGCACGGGCAGCTGTAGAGTACTAGTTCTGGGGTTGGACACAGCAGATTAGCTCTTTGGAATTCACCGTCTGGTCGTTCAGGACAAGGGAAGGGAGGAGGAAGCAGCACTCCCTGCACAGCGCTAACAAGATCCCTCACATCTGCACTGTGTTGGAAGGGTCATCCCACCAGGCTTTACGTGAAGAGCTCCTCATACGGGTGAGTTGTCTTTATTTCATTTAGTTCCCACCCATGGTTTCAGTAGGTAGGGCAGCTCTTTAATAAATTGCATTTCATGGGCAACTGCGCTTTTCCTGTCATTCTTTATTGTCTGTATTTCTGCTTCCAGGGTTAAGAAATGCTTCGTTATTAAAAAAGAAGAAAAAGAAAAGAAAAATCAATTTGATTTAAGAAATTATGCAGTTAATGTATGTAGTAAGCATTTTAAATAATGTTTGCATTCTTGTGTTTGTTTCTAATTGCAAAGTGTTTTTCATAGCCAATATCCTTGCAGGCAGCAGAGAATGAATCTCAGTGAGGTCAGTGAAACCTGGGAAAGGATCATGTCTCCTGTTCCATGCACTCCTCCATGTTGAGCCCTGTGGGGCAGCTCAGGCTGTGAGCCTTTGCTTGCACCTGAGGCTGCCAGTTAGTTGAGCAGTCCCTACCTCTTTCCTGGATAACAATGCATCAGGATAAGGTCAGAGATGCTGACTGCATTGGAAAAAAGTTAAGTCAGACTAAGTGTTGTTAGCTTAGCTGTTCACTCTGTAACAGATGAGAATATTTGTTTAACCTGTAGTTAGTTGTAGAACCTGTAGTTCTGCCCAGGTCTCCTACATGGAAGGAATGAGGTCAGGGCAGTGCTTTGCACATCAGATGAATCCCTGATACCTCCGTCAGGAGTCATGCCTTGTGACAGTGGATCTCCACCATCTTCTGCTCTTCTAATTCCTAGCAAATTCCTGCCACTTCTAGCTCATACATAGCCTGGATAGAGACACCATAGGCCTCAAGAACAGAACAGGATTTTTCTCTTGCTTCTTCTCTGCTCCTAAGAGCATGCCTTCTCCTCTCTCAGGCTAGTGTTCAGTACAGTTCCAGGTAGTACCCTACTTAAAAGCTTTTGTTGGGGTTTTCTCATCACCCCAAGTTTGAAACTCACTTTGAGAAAGGCCCAGAAAAGATCTGTATGAGATGAGAAGTAGAACAAGACCAGCCTTTCAGGATATTCTCTTTCAGGGGTATTATTCACTATTTGTCCATTTCTGGAGTAAACTCTCTGTTCAACTAATCGATGATACAATTTATTCTTTGCAGCCAAACTGCCTACATGAATAAAATTATTATTGTTTCCCTACATCATCCTTATGGATTGCAGCAAGCTAAAATATCCTTGGAATTGGATTTAGGGCAACAGAAGTGAAGTACATCAGATAAATGTAGAAGAAACGAAGCCTGTAAGTGTGAACAGATACCTTTGGAGCTGTGTTCACTCACTGTCTGACAGGATGAATGGCAGTGATCCCAGATTCTTAGGTAATCTGATACTAGAATATAATAAAAAAAACACCCTAGTAAAAATATATATAAAGAGCCAAAAAGGACACAAATAAGCAAAACAGAGTCTTCTATAAGCAACAGAGCACAGTATGTCACTGATGATGCTT
>JAOTQP010001535.1:875618-885842 GCA_026413545.1 Cichladusa arquata | reverse complement strand
CACTTCCCTGTCTGAAAGTAACATTTTTTTCCCTGGAGAAGTAGGACTTGGCTCTCTGCTGTCCTAGAATTTCCCACAAGAAGAAAAAATAAAGACGAAAATGAACAACGAATGTAGCTGTTTTTTTCCCAGTTATTCTGAATATGATTTACTGCTTTATTTTCAAGACACGAAGAATGCTGTTAATGCGAATATATTGAATGGAACACCTTATTGTCTTTATCACGGCGACTTTCTCTTTTTATCATGTGGGAGAGCAGTGGATTTACATCTATTTGACATTTGAAATGTTCTGCCTTTGGCTGATCTGCAGCTCTGTGCAGCATGATCCAGACTAAGAAAAACCCATTTCAGTTCTTAGGACAGGTGCAAGATCAAGCATCTCACTTCTGAAATTGCTTGTGATTGTTTTTCCCTCCGCAAATGTCTGCATAGTGAGCAATTAACTGCATCCAGAGATCAAAAGCTAAATTGTCTCAGACAGAAATGGCTATATCAGAGCTTAGTGCTACTTGTACTGTATTTTGACAATCAGGTACTTCCACTGCTCTTTCTTTGCGTGAAGGTGAAACAGTCAGGCTGGGCTTGCTCTGCAGCCAGGAAGAACAGAAATGGAAAGAAAGGACGACATGATGAGCTGAGAAGAAGCACAGGTTTTACTGTCCTGAGATTGCAACACCACTGGAAAGCATTGCTGTTTCCTCTGTAGGGCTAGAAGAGTGAGACAGGGCTCCTCTCTGGACTTGCCGACCGAGTGCCACAGATGCCTCCTGCTCTGGCTCCCCCCTGGCACGGCATGGCATGGAGCCTGAGGCTGGCCACCTCTTTGCAAGACAGGAGGTGACAGCTCCATCCACCCAGCGGGGGGAAGATGAGACCCAACTGGGACAGAAGGCCTGAGTGTGGTCCCCATCACACTGCAGGCAATGTGGGCTCAGGGAAGCAGAGGGCTCGATGCCTTGAACACTTTTTTACTGTGATTTGTAGGAAGCTGCTGATGCCTTCACCCTTAATTGCCTTAATTAGTCCATTATCCTCCTCTAGGGGAATTTTCCACAGAAAGAGAAGATGTCACTCCTTGAAATGTTTGACTGGTAGACCAAAAACTCCATTGTCAGCTTTTTTCTTTTATATTTACTATATTCCAAATTGAGCTATTGTATTGACAATTTAGTATCTAATCCTATTTCTCTAATTCAGTCATTTGCCTGTGCATTAGTATAAGAATGATTTGCATAACAGCCTTCAGTGTTCTGTTTCGCAACAAAATATTCTGATTTTTGCTTGAGTTAAGTGGGATCAAACTGCAAACAGGCTGGAGAGTGATCCCAGGGGACCTGCACTGATTCTGGCACTGCTAGGGAAGATGTGGCTGCTCCATTTTCCTGCAGGCTGCCTTGCAGAGAGCTGTGGCCTGCTGGCAAATGTCCCTTCTTTGGAAATTTGAAAAAAGAATAGGAAAATGTCTTGCTTGCCCCAGCCATGAGCGGTTAGATTCCACTTGCCTGTATTTATCACTTTCTGCCCCACTGATAAGGATTGTTTTAGCAAGTTGGCCTTTCTGTGCTGTTTTCTTTCCTTAGAGCAGAAAACGTTTGTAAATGAGTTGTAAACCTTCCACTGGACTGGCAGGACTGATAGTTTTTTGCTTTCAGGGAGACAGTCCCCAAAGAGATATCTGCATCAGATTTTCCTGGTGAGAGCTGGAAGTGTTAATTCCCTGGTTGAAGGCCGGTGGGTTTGGCATGGTCAGAGTTTCTGTAGGTGCCCCCTACAGCCTGTTAGTGATCTGTGGATACCCCTGCCCCACTGCTCAAACAATCCTGCTCCCACATGCTAAAGCACAGCCCTCACCCCACATTCCCTGTACAGCGCTTCAGAATTCTGAGATGCCATTCTTCCAATTCACCCCAATTTTCAGTTTCTTCTGCTAGGTATCTTTATTTTGTTTAGCAGCTAGATCTTATACATGGGCTGCTCTGTAAAAATTTTACATTCTTTTTCTGTGGCTGGCAGATAACATTTTCCCAACTGATTAAGTATCCAGGCTCACAAAGGTAGAGCTGCAGTATGTGACTGTAGGCACCTGAAAAGTTTTAACCCCCTGTGGCAGATCATTAATTTCAGATCAATAGGAAAATCACTTTTCCCCTGCCTTTTTTGTAATACTGGTTTTTTTTTCCCAGTGTCCAGATGCTTCTCAGGGAGGTGTTTTCAGAGACAGCTGTCATTCCTCTAACACAAAATTGCGATATCAAAGAACTTCTGCTGGTACTATGAAAATGTTGAAATGAAATGCAAATCTAGACATTAAACACAACTTCCTTAATAACTGAGGTAGATTTCTTCAAGCTTTCCTCTTTCAAATTGTGCTTCTTTTCCTAGGAAAGAATATGGACATAAAAGAATGTTTCTACGAAGATCCTGTTTTTACAACCCTCCCTCAACTTTAGTGCATATCCCCGTGATGAGGCCTGTGGGGTCATACCATTTGCAGATGTCCATGTCATGTGATATTCTCCACCGTATTTTATTTTTATTTATTTTTTTTTATTTTTATTTATTTTTATTAGGATGTGATCTACCTAATTAATTAAAATAACTACTCTGTGAGGGGAAAAACTGTGGACATTTTAATTTTCCAGAGGCTGTTGATAGCCTGGGGTTTGCTTGTTGGAAGACTGTATTTCAATGTTTTTTCCTCTTTCCTGCTAAATTATATGCAAACATTCCTTCTGAAGCTAAGCAAAGTCCATTTTCCATTTTGAAGATAATGCTGGGGGGCCCCACCTCTTCCACAAACTCCCCATGGTCCTGTTTTAGCATCTCCCCATGTTGTGAGGTGGAAGGAGGTAGGAGCAGCTACCAGGCTGGCTGGGCACCCTGGAGAAGGCTCAGGGGGTCAGAGTCTGCCCAAACCTGGCGTGGTGTAGGGGCTCTGGAACTTCACCCCACTGCTGGCTCCCTCAGTGCTCCTGAACGAGGGGAGGCACAGAGAAAGTGGTGGGTCTCTTATGAACCACTGGGGCTTTAGGATGAGTTTAGTAGCATTTAGTGCCTCTGTCTCTCATTTATTACCTCTGGTGCTTTCCGACTAAGGAGCTGGCATGCTCAGACTGTGGGGAAGCCACCTCTGGAGCAGGTCTGGGTCACTGTGGCACTGATCCAATTCATAGCACAGCCACCCCCAATGGCAGCGTTAACACATCTCACCATCCTGGCTGGGAAGCAGCCAGGTCCCCACCGTGTCTCAGCTCAGGCCTTTGGCTGTATTATGTAAATTAATTCCTCTTAATGGATCAGGTTGTTTTTCTTCTGCACTAGAACCTACTCAGGAAGAAAAAGTGGTCCCCCCTGGTTCATAAAGGGTTAATATTTTTAGTCCCCAGGCCCTATATTTTTATTTTATTTTCATGGCCTTAGTCAACACCATAAAGCCCCCAAATCCCTGGCAGTCCTTACCACAGAGATAACCACACAATGAGCCTATCTGCACATCACAAAAAGCCGACAGTAAATTTACAAGTACTCTGTGGGATATGGGGCCTCGTTGCTGATAACCAGCTTTGGCACTGAATAGGAGCTGTACACTTATGCCTGTTTTGTTGTGCTCTGTTTTTCCCTGCAGATAGCAGCTCATTGTGGGAAAAGGCAAGGACTGAAGCATACTCAGCACCCTTGAAAACACATCTGTGCTCTGTCTCAGCTCTCCTGCCCAGTTTAGTCAGCACTGGTGTTTGTTCCTCTTTCTCTTTTTGTCCCTCCTTTCCCTTGTCTCTGCTAATAATTTCACAAATTCTCTCTATCCTATGCGCCAGAGATAATTTCTATTGAAACTGGCTGAGTTGGACAAATTTTTTCTGTGGTACTCTGGTTTTAATCTGTGTTGATGTTAAGATCCTCGTCTCTGCTGAATGCTTGCTGGAGTGTGAAGCATCTGCCTAGCTGTTATGTAAAGAAATACATTTATTAGGCAGTTAGTGTAATCACATAATCTTGACAGACACCAGTGGTTGCAGTCACAGTTCTATATTTTATGAAGTGGGAGGATATATAAGCAGGCAGGCAGCAAAGCAAAAGTAGGCTTTCTGCTGCTGAGGGACACCTTTTCGGGATTATGTTTCCACTGTCAGTTTTCTGGAAAAAAACGTGGGGTCATTAGCTCTCTATGAGTACAGCAGGTGAGGCAGGGGTGGAGTGACCACTCTGTGTCCAGAGTTTCCCATCTGGAGGGGCACAGGGTGGTGCTGCAGGTGATGCAGTGATCAGGAACAGGGCTGGCCAGCTGGGGGAAGGTAACAGCCCTCAACCATCTTAGCTGGTGGAAGTGGTGATGTCCATATGGGAGGTGGGATGGAGCAGGGCCAGGAATCATTCCACAGCATGGCCAAGCCTGGGTGGAGCAGGGGGGTGGTCAGGAGGAGTTTTGGAGCATCCTTGTTGAGTTGTTCATCAATGAGGGGCTCCTTCAGGCACAGTTGGTGACCAACAGGCCAGATGAACTTGCTATTGCCCTTGAATGGAAAGGAAATGCTTCAATCCCTTGTGCTGCTCAACCTGCAGCAGAGCTGATTTCAAATGTACACAATTCTTAGCAAGGTGTGTGCAGGAAGGGGATGAATGTGTATGGAGAGATCCCTGCACGTGCATTATTGTCAGGACTCCCTCTGCATGCACTGCCCAGCACTGATGAGTGGTGGGGTCTGCTGGGAATCAATTCCACTGGAACAAATCCCAGAGATTCCGAGCAATTGTGCACAATTACCCCCAGGGGAGGAATTTCCTCAAATCATTTCAGTGCAGAGAGCTGATGGAGGCCACAGGCTTGCTTTGTTTCCCTCATTCAGGCAGGAGCCAGAGGCTGTCACCCACACATCTCTAGGTTCACTTTGCCCACAAGACTCCAGTCCAGCAATTGGAATAGTCTGCATCTGTGGGAGAGTGCAGGCTAGAAATCTCACCAAGCATTTTAGTCATGCAAAACTGTCACCTTTGATTTTCAGAAAGCTGCTACCCCCTTACCATCTGCTCCTGGTGCCACTTCCCTCCCTGGAGACACCCAAGAAAATAATGATATGGATTTTTGCATGTGAGCTGGAGATGATCAATAGCAATCCTTCCCACAGCAGCTGCACAGTACATGAAGCACAGCCTGTAACATTAGAGCACAGGAGGTTCAAGAGAGACAGAAACAATGCCCTGCACTTGCTTTTTGCCCAGCTTGTCCTCCCAGTGCTCCAGCAACCAGAAATTCTTGCTACTGTGCTTGTGGCCTGTTTCTCCAATGTAAAATGAAAGCAGGAAAGGCTGAGCTACCTTCCTGCTCGGAGAAAAGTGGTTGCTTCTGTTGGACAGGCTAGAAAATAGTTTTCTTTCTGTTTCTTCCGTTTGTTAATGACCTCTGTTATACTGTCAAGACCTGCAGTGATTTGCTGTTTCAGTGCCAGTCAGGCCAGCAAAATCTGTTGGCTGCTTTATTATACATATCCACGGTGTTATCCACCCACAAAAGATGCAGACAATTTGTGTAAAGAAAGTAAGAGCGATTTCTTTGTGCCAATTCCTTTGTTTAAATATTTCTGCATCACCTGAACTCCCAGTATGCATTGCCAACATTTCTGAGATTTCTGGAAGGGATAACATCAACACTGAATGATCACAGAGGAAAGCAAATGCGTCTATGTATTTTTTCTAAATTATTTAAGGATATAAGAGTATCACATGCAGCATGAGTGAGCTCTGAAATTATGCATATATGAGTCTATCAACATGATAGAGTAATGGTGTACAGAGCTTTTGGCGAAGTTGCTCCTCTTTTCCTTAAACTGTCACTGTTGATGATGAGAAGGCAAAAATATTTCTAGTTTATTTTTCACTTTGCTGGTGGTATAAAACAAAACAACCCACCACCCCATGATATCTTTTCCATGCTCCCCTGTCACAAGAGAGGAATGAAACTGGAATATCTCAAATGGATATATTAAATAGTCTCTCTTGTGTCACATGGCAGTCAGATATGGCATCCAACTCTTTCCTCACACACCATATCAATCTCTTTCTGAATTTGGAATTCATTGCAATAACACGACAGAGCTCTAGAGATTTCTGAAAAATAAATCAAACGTCAGTTTGCTCTGAATTTTCCACATCTCTGGTGCAAGTTGGAGCAAAACCCATTTAAGTAGGTTGTAATCTGGTATCAGACATTTTTCAAATTAGCAATTTCTGTAGCATCATGGATGAATTAAAATTCTGTTGATACTTTTTTTTATACTAAGCTGGTTATGTGATACATTAGGTATATGCCATTGTGTCCATTAGCAGGATTCATCTTCAACAAGTGAAATCTATGCAGTTTAAAGGATTTTGCTAGCTGGTGAGGTTCACTTTGGTATGCATGGATGGATAATGAAGAAGGTGCCTTTTCATTTAAATGTATTACTCTTTGGATAGGTCTTAATTTGTGTCACTCTGTTTACAGGGTGTAAATACAGCTCTAAATAATTATTTTGCCAATCAAACCCTCTTTGCAGCACAAAACCACATAATGAAATAATGTCAGTTTCAGTAAATTATGTTAAAATTAGCACCATAATTTCTAACATATCTTAATATTTTTGTGATTTTTAGGTGTCACACTTCATGCCCTTTTTTTCCACACTCCCACTTCTACCATCCCCATAACATGCTATTGTACTAGAGAATGCTACAAACACATCACAAGAGGATCTGTACTCTCTGTTCACCTGCCACATGCTGAGTAATAACATCAAAACAGACTAATCTTGTGGAAGTAAACTGACTTTTTGTTTAGAGCAATATTTACAGGGATGTGAGAATTGCAGCCAGCGCTCTCACCATGTGTGCAAAGGATGATCTTTCTGCTGCCTCTAGTTCCTCCTCTCCAGCAATTTTGGCTCTGTCCTCCAAGTTTTGGCCAGTGGAGCTGCAAGAAAGGTGCCTTCCAGCTCTTTTAGCCTGGTGCATGTTTGTGCTGTGCTGCGGAGAAAACTGCTGTGGGAAGGTAAGCTCACACTGTCAAGTGGCCAACAGCCACTGTGGGTGGCTACAAGCTAACACTGGGCTATATGTGTCTACCCCACACAGATACTGAAGATTGGGGGCATCAGTGGACATATGCACTAGTTCCAAATTTTAGGTACAAGTGGGGAGAGGCACTGCATTTGGAGAAGGGGATGCTTTGGGGGTCAGGACGTGCCCTCTTCTTTAACTAAATGAGTAGCTGATTAACTGACCAAGTCCACAAGACAGTGTTTGACCTTGCAAAACCTGGTTTGTTCCTCTGAGGAGTTGAAAAATATTTGTTTTGATTAGAGGATGGCAGGACTACCTCATCACAGGGAGGAGGAAAAAGGCATAGTTGTATCAAAGGGAAGGTTAGACTCCCTTGAAAGTGATTTACTGTAGGGGTTCCTGTGTTTTACCAAGCCTGGGTGCTCTCCAGCCAGCTCTGGAAAAAGGCCAGAAGGGAGGGAGAAACAGAGACCTTACATATTTTTACTAGCTGAATCTTAAGCGTGGTTTTCCTTTGTGTCTTTATCTATGTCTTCAAAAGAATAAGCTATCCCATCTATTCTGAAGGTTGTGATCAAATGTTTCTCTACTCATGCAACTTGATTTAAGGATGGTGGGAAAGTAATTGGACAGTGAGGCCTCTTCCAGCAAAGTGCTGCCAAATCCATACTCCTCTCTCTGTGACTTGTGTTTGCTGCCCTCCACATGATCAGCTCTCAGGAGGGAGGAATGTCTCTCCCTGGGTGTGGTACCCAGGAAGGCCTTGGCAGCTCCCTGTGTGTGAGTATGTGTCTGAGGATGCATGCACTGTCATGTCATTGACCACAGGAGCTCTCCCCAGGGCAGAAACAGTGAGTTTCCTGGGTGGACAGCCTCAGAAAAACCAAGCCCGGCAGGAATCTCTGCTTGTGCCTGTGCCTTGCACCAACTCCTGCACAGGAGACCCTTGCTGTAGGAATGTCTACCCTCTCATTTGGCTGGCTGTCCCTGGAAATGTGTGTGGGCTCACATGAGGCTCCAGTCAGTATGAGCAGCTGATGAGTAGATTTTGTTTATCATGAGGTAAAGGTCAAAACTGCACTGGCTTTGGCAGAGCAGTGCTCATAGTTTGATCTGTGTAATGTATCTGTATAATTTCCCTTCCAGAAGAATCTCTCAGTGCATATATTATCTGCTAGTGCACCTAGCAGTTTTCATTGGCAAACCAAAATCGTGGTTGGCTGTGGAGTGGGTAAAATGATAGTCATAAAAATAAGTGGTGGACCAAGGCTACAAGGTGAGATCCTGTGGAGTAGGTGGAAGAAGATTCCTGCAGCACTCAACAGCCTTTAGGAGTCACTGCCCAGAGCTGATGGAATGCTGGGAGATGGCACCTAGAGACTGGACAGCAGCTGCTCTGGGATGTTCATAGGGTGTCTGTGAGGACAGGAATGACAAGTGTACTTTTCACAGTTGATTGACTCTTTTGCCTGTGTGTGCATGTGTGTGCTTGCCATGCCAGCTGTGGGAGTCAGCCCATGGACAAGGGACCACCTGCCCAACCAGGATCCTGGCACCTGGCAAGAACACACTGCGTGCAGTTTTCCTTGGGGATTTGTGTTTGTGTGTGTTTGTGCACAAGAAGCTCTGAATAGGAGCTGGAGGAGGACTGGGGCTAGTGAGGCAGCCAGGAAGGCTGGGCATGCAGGACCAGCTACAGCAGAGACTGCCTAAGGCCACTTACTGAAGGGAGAGGGGAGCCACAACCAGGCCATATGCATGCTTCCCATTTGGATGAACACCCTGTGTGTTTTGGCAATAGAAGCTCAGCCTTGCTGCTGGGTGGATCCTGGGACACAGAGCAGCAGCAGCAGCCTCACATCTGTCAAATCACCCCTTCAGCAGCTCTGAGCACTGGGATTATTCAGTAATTCACTGATTACCTGAATATTGGTAGGGATCATGCTTATCAGTGCTGCTGCAAGGAGGTGGAAAGTCTGAATTAACATTCCACATAATGTTGACAGTAGAGAGATGGACGAAAAAAAAAAAAAAGATATAACTCAATCGGGGTGAATCTAAGGTGTGTGAAATTATATATTTAAATGGAAATAGACAGCAGTGCACAGACACTATATTAAGTGACAGTCTACCTATCTACAGCACATGAATGGGACTGTAGGGTGGCAAGAAGACATGATACACACTTTCTGCTTCAGACAGAAAAAAAGCTCCTGAAACTACTGGGTCCTTTTTGGACACTGTGTCTCAAAAAGAGGGTATCTTACTTGATTAAAGCCAAGAGGACAGTGGGAGTAGCACAGTAGATTAGAAAACATGAAAAAAATTTTGACAAATTGCTTCTTAAGCCAGAGAAGAAAATTCCAGCTGGAGGTAGGATGACCTTGAATCCAAAACAAGTTGTTGTAAAGGGGCTTTTGTTTGCAAGTGATGTTCTTGGACAGGCAACAAATGCTTGGTTGGTGCCAAGAGAGATGTGGAGATCCTGGAGCAGGTCCAGCAGAGGGCTGCTATGTTGGCCAAGGCTCTACAGTACATCTCTCACCAGGAAAGGCTAAGAGAGTTGAGCCTGTTCAGGCTCAAGATGTGAGAGGGGGCATCATCAGTGTCCTAAGTACCTGCAGGAAGGTGCCATGAGGATGCACCAGGCTCTGCTCGATGGTGTCCAGAAGCAGGAAAGAGACAAGGGGCAGAAACTGATGCAGAGGAAGTTCCACCTGAATATGAGGAAGGATTCACTGTGCAAGTGACCCCACACTGGAGCACATTGCCCTGAGAGGCTGTGGAATTTCCCCACTGTATATCCTCAAGAACTGTCTGAACACAGTCCTGTGCCATGTGCTCTAGGATGACCCTGTTCGAGCAGGGAGGTTGGACCAGGCGACCCTTTGTGGTCCCTTCCAACCTGACCTGTCCTGTGATTCTGTAAATCACTGTCTTAGGTTGCTATTCAGGACGTGACCAAAAGTATGTATTCTATCACTATCTGCTGAAACCAGGTGGTCCCTTATCTCCATGGGACATATTATCTGCTAATGGGCCATCTATTAAAACCATGTAGGGCAATCATCTTTATCTTTTCCACAAACCATCCTTCCTCCAAAAAATACCATCTGCTAATGGGCCATTAAGTCCCACTGTATGACTGATAAAATTACATCATCCCACTGGGAGATGCTCCAGCCAGGG
>JAOTQP010001535.1:815979-826320 GCA_026413545.1 Cichladusa arquata | reverse complement strand
CTTCCTTCCTTCCTTCCTTCCTTCCTTCCTTCCTTCCCTCCTTCCTTCCCTCCTTCCTTCCCTCCTTCCTTCCTTCCCTCCTTCCTCCCTTCCTTTCAGGATGGACAAGAGAAAGATACCACTTATTTTCAGAAGTGGGAACACTGGATTTTCTGAGAAATGTCCCCTTGCCTCAAGTATTTTGTATAACAGGTGTTACCAACAGATTGGACAAAGAAAGAAAAGATCCTCATTTTTTGTCTGTCAGCATTATCATTGCCATTGCTGAGAGGAAAGGAGTGCTAAGTAATCACATACCATCTTAAGGAGGGCATGCAGGTTTATCTGCTTTCCCTCTGCTATGTAAGTGATGCCCCTTTTTTCAATTGCCTTTCTAAAATTGAAGAGCAAGGGGTGAAGAATTAAAAAATGAAGATAATATCTCAAACAGAGCTCAAACTGAAATTAGGAGCGTGAGGTTTCATCTTCAGTTCTGTCACTCCCTTGGACCTGAAATTATGGTTTTGAGTTTGAGTATTGCAGCCACATGAAATTCTTCCTCTGCCAAGGCTCAGCAGCCCCAGGGTTGCAGGGTGCAAAGAGGCTTTGCTCCTAACACACAGACTGATGAGGTTTTAGAAATTCACTTTTTTGGTTCAGATTTTGCAGTCATTCTCCCAGAATGTCTCCTGGTTGAGCTCTACAAAGAAAATGTTCAAATAAGGGTAGTTTTTCCCTTTTTCTCTAGGAAGACCTAATTAGCTGGGAGGTGGGGGACAAGTTTACATCCTCTGCCTGTGGAAATTTAAATATTTGTATTCAATTTACTGCAAATAAGCCTAAAAGCCAAGGCTACTACATTAATATTTTCCATGGTATCTCAAGAAATTTTACTGTATCTGCTGCCTAATTTGACTGACCTCCTCAACTGGAAAAGTGCTTCAGGCTTTGTCTCTGCTGGGGCAGCCAGGTGATGCCCATTGCCTTTATGGTAAGGAACTGTGAAGGCCCTTTGAGGTCAGTCCTGGGAGTTCATTGAGAAACCCTGGGTATCCCTGGACTACGGGAGGCATCGTGTACCTGAGGCTGTTATAAATAACAGGCACTGAGGTCACAGTCTGGGTCCAGACCACCAGCAGCCCCTCATGTAGCTCTGCTGAAGACCGATCTGTGATGTTATTGTGGTCATCACTCATTGCTGAAAGCCCTCACAACTAATGCAGAGAATTCAAGATTCAGTGAGTCAGATGGAGGGGAAAGAATAGGGGAAACTAGTAGCTTCTAGTTTGGGCAGACAGTGTAAAGCATCAGGTCTGGCATGCCAGTAGATTCTCTAGGAACAGCTGATGCTTTTGTCTAATGAGCTTTTCATATTAAATGCATGAACAATAGAGACTAGAATCCACATTTCAATTAATATTTTAAGTGTTTTATATCAAGTATTCATAGAAGAAAGAACTGAACTCATGTGTTTCTGCCCCTGGTGAGTGCCCTAACCACTCAGCAAGTGAGTTTTCTCATACTCATCTTCCTTCTGACACACTGAGTACTTAATTAGTCCACAAAGAGAAAAACATCTTCAACATAACAGAGATTGAAAGAAGAGATCTAAGAACACCCTGGAGAAGAATAACAAGGATTCAGATCTCTCTAAGCAGTGCAGCTATTTGAACCCAACTTCCCTGTTTAAAAGGAGCCATTTTAAAGTCTCTGAGATACAGATTAAAAGGGGCTGAAGGAATGATGAGGGTCAAGATGCAATGAGGGGTACCACCATCTCTACACAGGAGAAAAGGTTCTTCTCTATGTTCAAGCAGCCAATTTTGGCAATTCTCTGCCTAATTCTCTATATGTATGGCAAAGAAAGAGTGGAGGCCAAAGGACAAGATTTGTATTAGGCTCCTGTGCTTCAGCACTGGTCTGAGCACTGTGAAATGACACCTAAATCCCAACCTTTTGGTGTGTGAAAAAGAAAACATAGAACCTCTCCACGAGCAAACATTTGGAGCACGGACTATGGAGCAACATCTCCATATATATCATTTAGTGTACACTAATGACCACACTCAAGAAGTTTTTTTTTGCTCAGGTCTCACTGGAGACAGTGGGACTGAGGCCCAGTGATTAGGATTACTCCCAGTTTTACTTAAATGGTTAAACTAGATCAGGCTTTCCTTATCTGTATTGGGATACTGGACCTGATAGCCCCCAGCTCAAGTGAACTGATTGGCCATGTCATGAGTGGCAGCAGCCTGGGCTGCAGTGATCATGCACTGGTGGAGCTCACAGTCCTTAGGCATGTGGGTCAGGCAAAGAGTAAAGGCAGGACCCTGCATTTTAGAAGAGTAAATTTTCAGTTCTTCAAGGAGGTCAGTAGGACACCCTGGGAAACTGCCCTCGAAGACAAGGGAGAAGAACAGAGCTGGCAGATCTTTAAGGATATCTCCCAAGAGGGAAGAGCTAGAGAAATCCAAGTGAAAGAAATTGGACAAGGAAGATGAGAGACTGGATGGCTGTATTGGGACCTGCTAGCTGAACTAAAGGGCAAAAATTAAATGCACAGGTGGTGGAAGAAGGGACAAGTATTATAGAAAGAGTATAGGAACACAGTCTGGCTGTGTATGGATGGGGTCAAGAAGGTCAAGATTCAGCTGGAGCTGAACTAGGCAAGGGATGCCAAGAAGAACAAGAAGGGCTTCTACAGGTATGTCAGTTAGAAAAGGAAAGTTGAAGAAGGTGCACTACACCTGGTAAGCAAGGCTGGCATGAGGAGAAGGCTGAGGCACCCAACAACAATTTTGCCTCTGTCTTCTCTTGCAACCTCTCTTCCCACACCTCTTGAGTGTTTGGTCCACAAGACCAGGGTCTGGGGGAGCAAAGTCCCTCCCACTCAAAGAGAAAATCAGGTTTGGAACAACTTGAAGAATCTGAACATACCTAAGTCTATGGAACATTATGAGATATATCCCAAAGTCTCAGGAACTAGCTGATTTAATTACTAAGGCACTATCCATATTTGAAAAATGTGGCTGTCAGATGACTGGAAAAAAGGAAATATTGTACCCGTCTTAACAAAGGGTGAAAAGAAGGACCCTAGGAACTACCAGCTTTTCAGTCCCGTTATCTCTGCGCCTGGGAAGATCACAGTTTCTATCACGGTTTCTATCTTTCTAGAAACTCTGCTAAGGCACATGAAGGACAGGGAGCTGTTCAAGACAACCAGCATGGCTTCGTCAAGAGAAAGTGTTGCCTGACCAGCCTGAAGAGACTCCACCAATGGACAAGGAAAGAGCTACAGATGTAGTTTATCTGGATTTTGTGAGGCCTTTGACAGGGTCCCCCACAACATCCTTCTCTTTAAATTGGAGAGAGATGGACTTGATGGGTGGACAATTTAACGGATAAGGAATTCACTGGGCAGTCTTATTCAGAGGATGGTGGTCAATGGCTTGAGATCTGAATGGAGATCAGTGACAAGTGGTGTCCTTCGGGGGTCAAATTTGGGACCAATGTTTCCATCAATGACATAGTGGCACTGAGTAAGCCTTCAGCAAGTTTTCAGATGACATCAAGCTATGTGGTGTGACTGATGCACCTGAAGGATGGGATGCCATCCAGGGGGACTTGGACAAGATTGAGAAGTAGGCCCACGGGAGTTTTAACAAGGCCAAGTGCAAATTACCTGAGTCAGGCCAACTCACAACCCAGAAAGCCAAATGTATACTGGGCTGCATCCAAAGCAGCGTGGCCAGCAGTGGGAGGAAGAGGATTTTGCCCCTCTGCTCTGCTCNNNNGAGACCCCACTTGGAGTGCTGTATCCAGCTCTGGAGTCCCCAGCAGAGGAAGGACATGGGCCACAAAGATGATCAGAGGGCTGGAGAACCACTCTTATGAAGACAGGCTGAGAGAGATGGGGCTGTTCAGGATGAGGAAGAGAATGTTCTGGGAAGATGTTACAGCAGCCTTCCAGTACCTAGAGGGGAACATATAAGAGCTGGACAGGGACTTTTTCCAAGGGCATGTAGTGATAGGCCAAGGCAAATGGCTTCAAACTGAAAGGGGGCAGGTTTAAATTAGATAATAGGAAGAAATTCTTGACTCTGAGGGTGGGTGGAGAAGCACTGCAACAGGATGCCAAGAGAAGCTGTTGATGGCCCATTCCTGAAACTGGCCAAGGCCAGGTTGAATGGGGCTTGGAACAACCTGGTCAAGTGGAAGGTGTTCCCGGTCATGGCAGAGGGGCTTGGAACAAGATGATCTTTAAGGTACCTTCCAAATCAAAGCACTTCACGATTCTATTATTCTATGGTTGTTGAGAGATGGAAATAATGTGAAATTAGCTGAGAATTGTTTTGCTGCCTTGGGAATTCAAAGAAAGACAGTATAAGAATGCATCCTCAAGAACAATAGGAAGCCATGGATCTTGCTTTGTCAGAGAATAGGGCAGACCAAATTTAAAGAGAGTTAAATCCCCCATTTCCCTCCTTCCCATACACATGCACAAAATTCTCTGTAAAGGCATACATTTCTGTTTGTTTTGTGTGGTTTCCTCAGGCAGTGAATTATCTAGGACTGAGTCTAAGATTGGCTGTTTAGTTTCAGTCTTTACGATAAACTTTTAATTATAGCACGGGAGATTCATTACACGTTACTCTGAGCCAGCTGGAAGCAGTTACACTTTAGTCCTCCTCCCCCTCCCTCCTCACCACAGGATGTCATTTCCAAGGCCTTACCCGTCTTGTCTTGATGATTATGGGATGAAACTGCCACATATGGATCTGTATTTTCAGATGAACCAAGTGGATCCTTCCAATCCAGCATGCGTCCCCTAGCATCATAACCCTGTCGAGCGCGAGAGTCAGAGCTGGTGGTGCTTGGGACTAGGGAACTGGAGTGTCCTGTTTACATTATAAATACAGGTAGGGAAGACAAGTCTCATTAGTCACTTACCCTGCTACCTCCCCACGCTCAGGGATGCACGCACTGCTTTGCTTCCGTGACGGGTGAACATCATGTCTTAGGCTGAGCAATGTTTCAAAAGTCCTTCAAAGCATGACTCCAAAGGAAGAGGGGATTGGAACCTTCCAGATCAGGGTGCTAAAAGGTGCTGCCACTGAGCTGGCAGTGCTTCTCAACACAGTTAAATGTGTATGAAAGAGAGTGAGCACACTTCAACTGAGTCAAGCACCCTTTGTCTGGATTCAGTACACGTGGCTGACCGAAACCGAAGTGTCAGCCCATGCTGTCTGATACCAGCTCAGTCAAAAAGCAAATAAAAAATCAATTTAACACAGAACAATGTCCAAAATGGCTGAAACTGGATGAGAACGCCAGAACTACAAAATGGTGACATCATGGGCACTCTACCTCATGCCCCCAGGGGAATGAAGGACTGCCTAACACCCACGTGCTCACACTGTGGCATTCCTCTCCACATGGGAAATGTCCTGGGCCTGCTGCTTGCACCTGCTTGCACCATCACTACTGGTCCTGTCTGAGCTGATGGCCCAAAATGGCTCTGAAACAAGCGCGAGACCAAACACCATTTCTGCTCAGAGTGACAATGCCTCGCCGCGTGGATCTGCCCAAGAACCATGACCCCAGCAGCAGCTGAGACTGAGGTCTCACACGCCTTTTTTCCATCACAAACGCTCTAGACATGGTTACCGCTGCCCTGAACAAGACTGACCCGCTTCTCACATCATATACACCCCAACAAACAGCACGTTCACAGAACTTGCCCCGCTGGAAATACAGCACAATTTGAAAGCTGGCTTGGATGGACAGCGGTGTGTTTGTAGACTCATACACTCTCTGCAGCTGGATCTGAAAAGTACATCAGCACCTAAAATGCTTGAGATGTATGCAGGCTACTGTTTCTGAAAGACAGCTCCCACATGGACTTTCCAGTGGCGCAGCTGCTTTGGGGAGAGGGCACCAAATACCATCCACATCACAACATTTTGACCTCCAAACCATTCTGAACGTTTCCTTTTGGCACATGTGAAAAAGTGATATATTTTCATCAGGATTCAAGGAGTTCCGGGCCTCCTTAATTTGATGTGGAGTAACTATACCCCCTTACCTACTTTTCTTAAAGAGCCCATTAAAAAAAGGATTTTTGACACATGGTCAAACATAAACTAACAGAATTGGATTATTCACCGACAGAATGGCATATAACATTTTTTTGTCAGATAACACTAGACAGACTGACAGCAGCCCTCCTTTCTCCTGTCTCCTTTTGAGTTTCCCAGGAAATTAACTTTCCTTCCTTAGATGAATCTCAGTTGGAGAGGAGTCCAATCACCAGGCTACAGGCTGCCCTAGCAGGGACCCTCTCCCTGCTCCTTTCCTTGATCTTGCTTCACTGCTCAGAAAAATAATTTGAGATTCACTGGGGCAGAGACAGATCAACACAAGGAGCTAAAATTTAAGCCTCACAGAGAAGACACAGAGGTGGACAGGTAGAGCCTGTGCTTCTGGTGTTTATTTTAAACAGCCCCTGGATAAGCACAAAGCTTTGGAAAGCTGCATCTCAAAAATGCTGGTTTAAATGTCTTCTAAAGCCATACAGACCCAGGTTTCAGAAATCTAGAGAGAGATTAACCTAGATGAACTCAATTCTACTCCAACAATCAAAAATCTAAGTGCTGGCCGCCAGCGTCCCCAAGCTTTTTGATGCACCCACATGCTTCTTTTTACCCAGCCTTTTCACCAGCTTCATGGTGTTGATCTACTGATGAAGTCAGAAAAATGATGCAGCTTCTATAAAAATGCTGTTATTTTAAAGAAATTCTGTTGAATATTAACTTTAGAGTAAAAAAAAAGTCTGTGCTCCTCTGCAAGTTTTCGAGGAGTCCTTTTTATTTACTGAATCAAATTATATATGGGAGCACTTTGGACTATGTTTTGTATAGGACGTGGCCACAATGAACTCCATTAACTTTTATGCTTAGAAAAGAAAATTGTTTAAATTTATAGTATTCTCATCATGAAACCAACCTTCAACTACAGCTAATTGTTAACACAATTTAGCTCTAGATGTCAGTCTGAAGGTTTTATACTGACAAGGGCAGTGGATTTTTGTTTTAATCTCTCACAGTAGAAAGTGTGTTTTCTCCCAGCCATCTTTCCTTAAAACAGCAAATTTAATGCTCTGTTTTGTTAAGACAGTTTTGAATGCCGCCCACATAGAAAAGAGAAGCCAAATATTATCCTCTTTTAAAAGGTTTCCATAAGCCCCATCACGGCTGGGAACATTGGTGACACACAGATAGAGGACTCCATGTGAAATCCAATCCAAACGTGCTGCCTGCTCCACAGCAGTCCTGCAGCAGGACTGTTTGTGTCCAAAGGGACAGGTAGAGGTCCACCAACTGCAAACACATGCCCTCTTGAAGCAAGAATATGCTGGGTGCTGAAAGCATTCACTCCAATACTATTTTATGCTTGTCAATTCCTGTGGTCATCCCCAAGAAACCAGATAAATAACAGGGCAGAGAACAGACTAGAGAATAGAAATTATGGAATTTTCAAGTTTTCTTTTCCCTAAGGATTAAACCTCAGTGCAAGCATTCATGGGGTTCCAGTCTTCATGTTTATAGCCCACTCAGCAGCAACAGTAATGTGTACAATATTTGGTCAGCTCACAGCTTACACATAGTGCTGCACTCAACATAAGAAAGCAATTAGTCATTGCTTGATAAGGAGGTAAAAGAGAAGAAAATCTTGCCAAGTAGCAATCATATTTTATGCCTGTGTTTGATATGCATTTATATGCCCATATCTCCTTCCAGACACTTGCACTTTTAAGTGTGCTTTAAGGAAAGGTTTTCTAAGGAAAACCTATAAGCATGGTTAAAGAAAAACATTTCATAATACAGAAATCTAGAGGAAATATATGCCTAAGGGACACATATTTTCTGGGGAAAAAGAAATAAATTTCTTGAACCATATGTTGCCAATACGCAGAGAACTTCCTGATAATGGAAAGCTAAGGCTTTGTAAAGATATTAATGTGTACCAGATGGCCACTAGGTAGAGAGAGGTTCCATGCAAAAAGGAATCAGATATTCTCTCTGTTACTAAAGTACTAGTCTAGTACCCACTGAGAAGTAAGCTTGCACAGCTAATTGAGACAAGCTTTCTTCCATTTGATTTTGAGGAAGCAGGGCAGGCTCAGATTAAACCTTAATAGCCTGTCCCAGTTGTGTTGGAGCTGTATTTTGCAAACAGTTACTACTAGGCAGTGATACTGCTCCTGTAAGCAGAATCACAGTGTCCTGTAAGTGCCTGAATAGCCAGACCCACAGGGTGAATTTCACCTCTGAGCAGAGTGGCACCATAAGTGCATGAGCTACTTAAGTTTCTCTCATAAACAGAGAAAAATATGAAGTGGCAGGTAACTCAGTCCTGGCCCTCTCGCACACAGCCATTTTCAAGCCTTTACAATGCATTATATAGTTTGTAACACTTAGTGAGCCTTTTTTCCCCATTACACCATTTTTTACCACTCTGACTTGCAAATAAGCTTTGTTGAAATTTAATGAGGCTTTAGCACATCTGAGATGTGGCCAGCACCTCTGTGTTAATAATGGTTAATACAGAAACATCTAGAAAACCAATTCTGCCTTTGTTTTAAAACAAAGAATCTGAATAACTGCACACATAGTGCTTTTCAAATGTCTTTGTTTAGAGAAAACGTATAAAAATCAAAGAGACACTTTAAAAAAATCTGGTTTCGGTGCTTCCATTATTTGCAAAAACTTTTCGTTTGGAGTGCTGTAATCAAGTAACAGAGGCAGAGTAACAGCACTTAGTGTCTACAAGCACAGATAATGATTCATAAAGGCTGCACTTCTGTAACTATAGCTTGTTCTGAAGTGCACTTCTAAAACGTAAAGAGTTTTTTTTCCAGGTTTAAAACAAAGACAGATTCAATACTATCAGTACTTGATAGCTGGTCTAATACGCACAAGTCATTAGAATCTCAGAGGTTAAAATATCTGCACGCTATCCTATTAACAGCTATAGCAACCTAATTAGACAATTAGAGGGAAAGTTAAATCAATACTATAGCGGGAGAAAGGACTATGGCTAGGGGATAATATAAGGGCCCAATTCACTAAGAATTGATGTTTCCAAAGGTAACTTAAGCGTCTCAGACTTTTGCGGAGTGATCTAGCTTAATCTCCTTGTTTAAATGTGTGGCTCCTGCATAATTTCTCTCTGATTTGCTGCATCCAGACCTTCAGTCTGCCATCCTCTCCTTGAGTGTCACTTAAGTCACCTGCATGGACTTTGCACTTTGTTTGTTTGCAACTGATCGTGTGAGACTGCCTTAGGAAGAGAGCCCGTGTGCCAAACTCAGGAGGAGGCTGGTGCCAAGAACACAAAGATTAAAGGCTTGGTTCTCCTTTCGTTCACACTGCTACAGATTGGCAGTAAGTCTGTTGAAGGAGGATGATTTGTAATGGCATAAAGGAAGAGAATCAGGCCTTATGACTTCTTTTGGAGCTTCAGATGACTTTGGGTATATTTAGCCCAATGAGCATTCACTTGGTTGGTATTCTGATACCAGTGTTCTGAGGCTTAATCTATTACAACATACCATTTACCTCTGCATTAAAATGTTCTCAATAACATCAAAATAGATAACTCATAAACTTTTTGCTTTTTCAAGATACAAAATTACTCAGACCATTCACTACAGTTGGCAAACATGAACGTGTTTACTGTGACTGGTTTATTACCTCATCCTAGAATTTTTGCACCCCTGATGTGGAATATCAATAGAGGTGACTAGCGGTAGGTGAAAGGAAAGCCCAACTGCAAAAATATCAGAATACGTATTCTAACTAAAGCAATACAAGGAGGAGCTAACTTGCATAGAGACCACATTATCAGGATGTACCTGAAGGGGTCAAGGAAATAAGCTGTAAAAGACAGGACATGAATGGGAACCCATGTTAACGCTGGGTCAGTGTGTTTGCATTGCACCTGTCTATAAGGTCCTACTTTAAAAGATGGGTTCATTTATGGAGTCTGTCTTTGAGCTTGGCATGCCTGGACAGTAAAATGTACTCTCTTTTGTTAACTGTACTCTCTAAGACTTCAGCTTTTTTCATTCTGCTGCTCACTTGAAACACATTTCTGCTTTCTTGGTTAGATTAAAATATCAGTTTTTACTAAAGTTGGCTGGCAAAATCCAGAACCACAGTTCCACAGCTATCATTCTGCAGACTATGGAATTCATTTAGAAGCAGGAAATCTAGAACATTTCTGGTAGCACATCAGGACTACGCAAAGGCCATTTTCTTTATCTTCACATTCAGCAGTGCGAATTTAATTATTGCTATT
>JAOTQP010001535.1:798143-814583 GCA_026413545.1 Cichladusa arquata | reverse complement strand
AAATAGGGTAAAAACTATTTGAGTAGAGGAACTATTAGCTAACACAAGGATTTGGGGAGAATTTTTAAAAACACTTATAAACTGACCATACACTGTGTAGTAAGACATTTCATGATCAGGGGAAGCAGTTGAAATGTCTATGAACAAAAATAAATTGGGAAGAAACATTAAATATAACAAAAGTACGAAAATATTCAAAAGTTTAGTTAAAAGTGATCTCTCCAAAAGGATTTGCTGTCAATAAATATTGAAACTAAGAACTTCCTTACCATTCAGGGCTACGAAGGAATCTGAAAGACAAATAACAGGGGAAAAATCATTATTTCTATCTTGTTTTTTCTTATAAGTAAGTTTGCTGCTAATAACCATTAATGTTTCAGCTGATATTTATAAGCATGTGATTTGTACACGAAGGACCCAGGCAAAACTAATATTCAGACACACCCAGAAACAATGTCTGGCTTTGAAAGTGCTCATGACCAGCTCTGTACAGGAGGTAGCAAAGCAGGAGGGCCAGTGTCCTCCCTGCTTTCCTTGCAAATCCTAGTCGAAGGCAAGGCATTGCAGGGGATGCAGCCAGCAATGTGAGTCAATGAGGACGAAACTCAGGAGACCCAAGATCACATGAAGTAATAAAATCAGCTGCGTTAGCAGGGAATGAAATCTACCCCTGTGCAGTGTCAAGGTTCAATGCATCATTCAGGGCTAAAGAGGGATTTAAGCAGGGCATGGGCTTTGTTGCTCTCTGCACAGAAGCAGATCTCTCTCCATGAGCACAATGTGCTGTTCCTGAATAATTTCCTACCATCCTTTTATATGTAACTGACACCAGGTACATTGCACTCCTGTCTAACCTATTTGCCCAAGGAGAGCAGAACTGGCTGAAAGGGGCAAAGATACACCAGCTGAGAACTGGCCTGATTTTAGTGCTAACCCATTTTACAGGGGAACAGAGGGGAGGCCTTATGTGTACACCTCCTTCAAAAATCTTTGCAACAGTCTATATTACCCTATCTTAGGACAGAGGCTGAAATCCTTGTACTCCTTCAAGCACAGTGATCAGAGTAATATCCATAATTAATGGCTCTTGAATAAGGATGCACACGGCATGAGAAAGCTCTGGCTTTCTCCACAGCACCTGGCCCACACTATGTCCTGTGGCACAGTCTAGCCCTCTGTTATTTTTCTCTGCACTGCAGAAGTAATGACTCTCTCATTGTACATTGATTCCTCAGCTTCATCAGTTTTGTTGCATCAGTGCAAATTACACTGAAAGGAATGTGAGTCTTGATTTCATGAGGTTTATAAATAATGTTTGGAGCTGAGAATCAAACCAACCTCAGTGAAAGCATTTCGAACAAGAGCTGTCCGGAACACAGATGTTGGTATTCCTGCAGGCTCAGAAATCAGCATGCAGGTTTTCTTTGCATGCAGTGCAAGCTATGCACTTTTAAGCATTTCAGTGTAAAACTGTAAATGTTTAAAGACCGTATTTAAGCTTCCAGCTCATGCTGTCAGTACTTAAGGTTCAACATTGAAATTTCTTAGGCAGTGCCAATAGTACCTAACCCTTAATACCATGAGGTTGTCCAGACTGTATGTAAAATGCTCTAAGATTCACAAACTAAGTAGTTGTCATTTCTTGATCCGGATCCAGAACTGAAGATATATTTCACTGTCTCACTGTGCTGCATGGGAATGTAGTCCCATCACAGACTACACCAAGAAACTAAGCCACTTCTGTACATTTACATAAATAAGCCCACCACCAGGGCTAAAAAAAGACAATGACCCCAATTCATTATGCCATTGCTGTAATCAATATCCTCTAGAGCTGAGCTTTTCTCATTATGAAACCACTCTGACGTTCAGTGTTCCAATAAATCACATGAACTGGGCTATTTTCCTCAAACACATTTAAACAACAGTTCTTCTACTGAACGTGCATCATTAGCTACATTGCTGTCCCTGTTGTGGCTTATGTAGCTACAAAAGAATGTCTGACAGGTAATGGTGATTTGAGGCATTCAGAAGGATACTGTGACACATGGTAAACAGAGGTAAAAGCTTTGCTTACTTTGGCAGTCACCCAGGCCATCTGTATTGCCACGTTCTATGTCCTGTTCAAATACCAGTCTAAATAATAGAAAGAAACAAAACAGTATGAATAACAACAGTCATAGGCATAACCAGAAAAAAATTATCACATGTTCAATTGAAATAAATCCCTGCTGCGAAACTGGCTATTTCTTTGGAAATTCCACACAAAGGCTGAAAAACCACAACATACACGTTTGAGCTATTCATCAATGCTTAATGATTTCTTGGCTTCCGATGATACTTTGTCTTTATATTATTATTTTTTAACAATCCACTGCATGCCTTGTTACCAAGGGAAGAAAAGACCTGCATTTTTTAAACTGTTAAATACATGATGTTATCAGAAGCATCTGTAACCCTACCTCAATCTGTGCACAGAGTAGATTGGGTGCACTGGCACTCTGGTGCGAGAAGGAAGCCAACCCATTGGGCAGGTACTGTGCTTGAGGAAGAAACCTGCATTTCAGCACTGGATGAAGCTGCAAGGCACAAGGTCCATCCCACCAGAGGTGTTCCCTTCAGCCCAGGGGGCTCTACTAGCAAACACTCACATGCTTTTCTAGCTGACGTGCTCCTAACCTCTCTCTGTGATTTTTGGATAACTATTGAAGCTGTTCTTCCAACTTCCTGTGTGGTCAAAGGTGGATGTCAAGAACCTTGGAAAACTTCCAGATACAAGCCCTTGTCTATATTAGGATCCTGCCCTTGAGACATAATTACCCTTGCAGACAACTCATTCTAACTCTGTGTTCTTCGAACACCTGCTCCACTGTCACCTACTCCAGGAGGGCACCTAACATTTCTGCCTCCTGTTGGCTAGCTTAGAACTTCACCAGATATCTTCACGGCTGATCTGGGCCTCCTTCCTAAGCACTGGACAGAACATGAGCTGCCTTGCTCACTTTCGGACCTCATCACTGCAAGCTGCACAGCCTCTGTCTCGATGGAACTGTTGATGAAAGTGGGAGCTGCTCTTAAAAGTGAGGCACGAAAATTCCCCACAACTTCAATGGAAGTTGGAGAAATCTCAAGCACTTTTGGAGTGATGAAAAACCTGATATGGACACAAGTGCATTTTAACATTATCCTGCCAAATATCAAATCAGAAACAGCCTACAATTTTGTAGTCAAGCATACACAGACACATACAGCTACAGCATCCCCAGCAGATGGGGGAAATCAGCAAATTAAGAACAAGACAAGAGCACAGGGATTGTAACTCGTCCATTATGTACTGAGGACCTGTAGACAAGCAGGGTTAAGTGGCGTCAGAGGCAGGGCTGTCAAGGCTCTGTGATGTCTGTTCTACACTTCCACTACTACCATGAGGGAGGATAGCTGTGAAGCTCAGACTGGGCAGTCGTGTGGTGTGCCAGAAGTAAGTGGCCAAGAAATGCGAGCTCTGAAGTGGGTTTGCTCCCTGTAACCTTCACAGACTTTCATTATCATAAAATAATTAAATTCTACTGTTAAGCAAGGGGAGATCCAGCACTTCTCTAAATCTGTTTTAAGCCCTTACTGTGCTCTGTTATTCCTCTTAGTAATGCACAGCAAATTAGAAGGACTGGTTTTGTTTTCAGTGGACAAATTACTTGAGTAATTTAATTTGGATTCTATTGCCTCTTTAATCAGCTGTGATGGCTCCAGTGTAAGCTGGTCCAGACATATCCATCCAATTCACTCCTTTCAATAATACGTGGACCTTAATACAGCTCTTTCATTTTCTTCTTCCCCCTCTTTCAGCAGTTACCAATCAGCTGACTGTTCACGTCAAAAAAATTTGTGAGACACTTCGGAGGTGAATGCAAATAAGGTAGGAACAAACACTTCCCACATTTTTCCCTCCCTAAAAGCCTTGTGTTTCAAATAGCTCAGCCCAAGACTGGCTGGCACCAGCGCTGGAGCTCACGGCCCGTCCAGCCAGAGCCCTTACTCACTTGGAGCCAAGGACCAGCTGCGTGCACAGCCCGCTCTCCTTCACCCAGCCGCAGTACGGGTCCCTGGACGCTATGCAGGCCCTTGGGAGAGAAGAGCACAAGGTGGCATTCGTGAGAGCTCCAGCCTGCCCGCTGCCCAGGCCTCCGGCAGCCCCCAGGGAACACGTACTTTTTGCACTTGCCGTGGCGCTCGCAGCGCCCCAGGGGCACCTTGATGACACAGGTGGAGAAGGCGACGTACAGGGCGCTACTGGGCTTGTCCAGCTGCATGCCCATGATCCGCTTGTCCTCCGTGCCCTCGTAGCTGCACCTGGTTTGGATAAAAGCAAAACCTGGTTACAAGTGCGCTCTGCTGGGAAGCCAGGGGAAAACCTTAATTATCCCCCAGACTGGGGGGAAAAAAAAAAAAATCACAAAAAACTTCTATCAAAAAATCTGTTAGAAAGGTAGAATTGAGCAAATCAAGGAAAAAGAACACACAATGGCAACTAAAAATACTGATAGACATATAAACAAGTATTAAAAATGCATGGGATAGTTAAGAATTGGAGAGAGACAGCACAGCAGACAAGCTTCTGGTAGCCCTTCATATTTGTGTTTATTCTTCTCCAGCACTCAAAGTAGCTGAAATTTCTGCATGATTATGGCTCACTTCAAAGCCCCCTTAGGTATATTTGAGGAAGACTGAAATGTGGAAAGTTTCCCTTGGAGAGCAGCTTGCTGGTTGTTGAGTTATTTGGAGAGGAATCAGGGTTTTTTATAGGATTAGAAAATTAATCTTCCTTTCCAGAACTTCACTTTTAATTATCCATCAGCTGCTGCATAGGATGGGCTATTTTCTACACATACTGAATAAAAAAAAAAATCTTATTGCAATGAAGAGACTGATAAGCAGACATCCCCTCCCTAAACAATTTAAAATTACTCAAAAAACTTGGCTTCTCTAACCACTTCCGTTTCCATGGGACAAACTATTCCCTGGGAAATCAGAAGTTCAAAGTCACCCATACACGAGTACAAAGAATCAGATACACACTTTTCAGGATTGTAAACATTGATCTCCTCCAGGAAAAGGCTGTCATTTAGGAAACCAGTGTTTCCTGTCCGTGCCAAGAACTTCAGGATGATTCCCTTCTCTGACCCCAAGAAAACCACGGTGTAGTTCTGATACGGCCCAGCAGCTGAGTCAACAGCAATTTTGGTCAGGCGATACCTAAAATAACAGAGCATTTTCACAGATACATCACAGAGATAATCACAGAACTGTCATTTATTTAATCACTTTCTTCACCTCAGATAAGTGTATAGTAGACTTCTAGTAACCATAAAGCACATTTAAGCACTTTTCCTACCTGACTGTGAATCAACACAGATTGTACTAATTTGTAGCCAACCCAATTTGGCTCCCCAAATGCTGGAGAATTTTCACATATTTGCATGCCCACACATCCAAAAGCCAGCAGAAGTGTCCAGAAGTTCAGAAGTGTCTAGAAGTTCAGAAAGCTGAAGGAGTGCTAGGAATCTGAGGGCATTCAGGAATTACCCTTCTAAAAGCCTTGGGATTTCTTCAGACAGGGATAGAGAATCACCACAGTGAACTGCTTTTAAAATTTCAAGCTCTGTCACATTAAAAGCAGCTGAACTAGATTCAACATTCTTTGTCAGGAAAAGCTGTGTCAATGCAATAGTGAGACACTAAACACCATTTTACCTCACTAAAAATAATCACACAACTGCCACAAAGCAAGTCCAGTGCTGAGGTGATATCAAATCTTGCGATGACACAATTTATTGAAAACAAATATACTGGTGGTTTGGTACCAGTTAGATGGTACTGCCTAACAAAGGGAAACATTTGTGGAGCTTGCGGCTCTCATCTTTGGTTGCAGGTACAAAACCTGACAGAAAAACCTGACAGAAGGTCCATTACTACAACTAACTCAGACCCTTCCAGAGCTAAATGCCCAACACAATACTCTACCTTTGTTCAGAGGAAGAGAGGAAAATATGGCAAAAGTTAGTCACATTATTCTGTTCACTGCTGGAGGGGAGATAAGTAGTATAATGACCACAGCAGAGAGTGGGAATATATTTTGATAGGAAGGCGATGGTGTATTTAACACTTGCTGATTTATGAGTCTTTGTTCAAATCTGTTATTATTTTTTTCTTGTTGCCATAGAAAGGATGCAGATTATGCGATTAGTCCTGCCTATACACTGCTGCAAACATTAAAGCTTACCAGTTACCTGACAGACATCTACATATCCTGTGAGCATATCCTGGCAGACATGTTTGTATCCTGTGTACATATTCCTGAGCTGTCTGCTGATTCTTGCCTGAAGTTTTTACAGAGCTGTCCCAGGCACTGACACATAAGCCAAAAGGCAAGTGAACCTTTCCCGCACAGCATTTCCTACAACATCCGGTTCCAGCGTGGTTGGAAAAGACTGAGGCCTTTCCTATCTTGAAAGCTGCTCAGGGAGTTCCACAGCATCTGCTAGCTCTGCCACCATTCCTAGCTGGATTCATGCCCAGGACAGCAAGGACATTTACGGAGTTGGAGGGTATTTGAAGCAAGGCTATTAGCACAGCTTTGCAGCTACAGCGCGGACAGGAGTTCACTTGGTGCACGTACCTGACCATTGTTCTCAGGAACCAGGGTCGGTTCACGATGGAAGGCACAGCCTCGTCCATCAGTGGATGTGTTTTGATGAAGTTCAGAGTATCATCTGGGAACTCATTAGATGTTACATATTTTTCTAATGATGTAGAGCCAGCACAGCAACCAGGCCTATATAAAACAAGACAGTAAAGCCAGAAAACTTATTTGACATCGAGGGCAAGCTTCCTTTTGTGATGAAGCTCTCACTGAAATCTAATGTGCTTTGCAGGAGTTTAACTTGGAGGAGGAATGAGAAGTGTGGTGGACTTGTTCAGCCCCTTAAGGGAAGCCTAAAATTCTGCTTTGTTGTCCATTCAAAAGGACTTAATGTGTCACTTATGAGCAAAAAGCCATTTTTTCATCAGAAGTGCTACACACAGAGTTTGTAATTTATCCACTCATACGAAATGTAATCACAGCATGTGTGCATTTGGCTTGATGCTTCCCAATGGCACTGGTGTTTTCTGGTCTGTAACTTACCTAGTTTACTGCTCTTTCCTGGAATAAAAGCAGCCCCTTTAATAAAGAAGGAAGTGGTTTTTTTAAACGGGTATGAAAGAATGCCACTTTTAATCAAATCTGATAGAAAACAGACTATTGGAGAAGACAAACTAAATAACACCCATGTAAACATTGGTTTTTACCCTTAGTTCAATTTGGATGAAATATTTAAGAATGGTAGCTCATTGAGAACTTTCACTGAAAAGTTATCTGTCACTCTTTAACCACTTAAATGCAAATCTGCTCATGCTGTTTCTAAAATCTACCTGCTCCTAAGAGGTAGTGCAATCTTCTTGCCTGGACATGCCATCTCTCAAAGAAGCAGAAAAATGTTTTTCTTGTTAATATTGTGTAAGTAATTTTCTTCAATAAAAGGCCAATTTGATCCCATTTTCTAGAGCACTATGATTCTTCAAACCTTTGAGCCAGAGTGAGATGGGAGGATGAAAGATGGACCATTCACGCATAAACATACTGCATCATCCAATTTTCATCTACTCTGATGTGGTAAGGACTCTCACACCAAGAATAATGTCAAGTTGAACAAAATACAGGACTGGTCCTATCATTTGTGTTGCTCAGATTTAGATAAATATTCAAACATTAGGCAAATAAATCTTGTGTGGGAAGGTAGCATAGGACTTGAACGAACTAGCTGTGTCAACAAGTCTGGTCCCACAAGAGCTGAGCAAGGAACACTACATGCAGACAATGTGTGCTATTGTCTCTTCAAAATAATTTAGCTGTCTTGTAATTGCATGCAGAACTAGCAACAGGTGGAGAGAAGGAGAAATCAAGGGCATGGCTGGTTTCCTAGGCCCTTGCAAGGGCATTGACCTGTGAGGCAACATTCCCAGAGAACTCGAGGGAGCCGCCTGCACCTTCTGGCACAGTGGTGTCTACAGCTTCTGTGTATCTAATCTGGAGGCCTATTTACTCCTAAATCCTAATAGCATGATTGGAATAATCCTGTTTTAATCTCAAAACTGGTTTAGTCGAGCCCACATAAATCCGAGCAAACCCTGCTGTCTGGCCAAACGGAAGCAACACCCTTGAAAGGCTCTGGTAGGTTTCTGAGAAATCTTAGATCAATAGGGGCAGTAATGTTTCTGCATCATACTGAGATACCCAGATAAAAATGACCTTATTTCAAAGGTGACTGTCATGTACTTCAACATGAGTTAAAGTAATGATTATTTTTATCAAGCAGGTTGATTGCCAAATGTTACGTGAAACACTGTTCACACTTCACATGACATTATCTCTTTCAAGCTTAGAAAGCACAATATTATCCCAGCTTCATCATAACAGTTAGCCTGCTATTGGCTGATCCCAAACTCATAATGTGACTTTCTCTTCTTTCCCACTGAAAGTGATTTCTCCTTCTTTTCTCCTTCCCTGCAAATATATCTCAGTAAGGTCCAAACAAATAACCTTGGAGCCATCATGCAGCCTTGCACTCCCAAGGCAGACCATTGTGTCAACAACCTGTTTGAAACACTGCAAAATGGAGAAGAAAATCCTGCAACACTGATAGAAGCTGCATTACTAAGGCTCAGGCTGAAAACAGACACAGAATTTACCAGATCTTCCAGTCACCTCCAGGCTCTTCTCGTGAGTGACAACTCCAGAATAAAGACAGCACAGTAATACAACACTTGGCAAATCCAAAACATGATGGGCCAAATTTGGATTAGGCAGAAGCTCAGTGTCCACCACGGAGCTTCATAGACTCATAGAATATCCTGAGCTGGAGCTGATCTGCAAGGATCACTGAAATCCAGGCCCCACACAGGATACTCCAAAATGACTCCATGTGCCATGAGAGTGTCTAAAACCTTCTTGAGCTCTGTCAGGGTGGTGCTGTGACCGCTTCCCTGGGGAGCCTGTTCAGTGCACAACCACCCTCTGGGTGAAGAACCTTTTCCTAATGCCCAACCTAAACCTCTCCTGACACAACTTCAGCCCAATTCCCTTGGGTCCTGTCACTGGCCACCATAGAGAAGGGATCAGTGCCTGCCTCCCCTCTTCCCCACATAAGGAAGTTGTGGATTGTGATGAGGTCTCCCCTCAGTCTCCTCCAGGCAAGCCAAGTGGCCTCAGCCGCTCCTCACATGGTTTTCCCTCTAAGCCCTTCACCATCTTTGTAGGGCTCCTTTAGATATTCCCAGCAGGTTTATATTCTTCTTATATTGTGGTGTTCATCACTCCACAGAGTACTTCAGATGTTTTTTTCTTTTGAAATTATTTAAGATATCACAAGCAATGTAAAACATGCAATAAAGTGATAAAGCTCAAGTGAGTCAAATGAATTTGATTTATCTATATACATCTCACTATCGCAGCGCAAAATGCCATTGGTGTAAATGAGTTGACAAGTGTCTGCCAACAGCAACTTGTATGAAATGGTACTTGTAAGAAATATGAAGAATGTAGTAGAGGAGATGCATGCAAACATGTGGGAGAGGGGAAAACAACTCATAGGAGGAATGAGTAAACTGAATCTCCAGTTTGGTGGAATGCTCTTTTTTGCTCTTCATAAATCATCCACTGTGGCACTTAAACTGCATGCTAATCATAGAACAGTAAACTGTAGAACTGGTGCAGGCTTTGTAAAGAGATACATCCATTACTGAACCAATTTGCAACAACTGAGTAACTCACACCACTCCTAAGTGATTATTCTGACCAAGTGGATCTGATGCTGGCCTGATATATGTTACACAAATCTCATTTAAGTGGAAAAATCTCAGTTGTGTAGTTTAGATCCAAATTCAACTGAACTTCTACTTTACTGTTGCAACATGAATAATTGTATGAACCTTACAAGGCGGTTCAAATTATCAAAAAGCCTCTGTAGCCTGCATGAAGGAACAGAACAATATCACTATATATGAAACATACCTGGGCTTGGGCACTCGTTCATCAGGAACTGGTGTCCATGTGGAGTCTGGAGACTTTTGTTCCTTGAATCTCCCAGTAAATACATTGGCAATGTCAAGCATATCATAGGCACAGACTGCAGAGCCAGGGATGCTGCAAAGTGACATTTCCCAGAAATTGTTACTCCTTCTGCAGTTATGCACAAAATCTTGAGCAAAAAAGGCTCTCTAGTTATGCTCTCTAGAAGTCTTCCTGTCCCAGGTTACTCATCCCTGAACTCTGAATCTGGTATTAACAGGAAAAGCCAGCCCCATGGAAAACACCAATATCAGTGAACATCAATCAGCTGGCAGCTCCTGCCAAGAGAATTTATTTCTAGGCCTCTACAGAAAGAAGTAATTGCAATAATCTTGAAGGAGGGAAAGAATCGGTGAAACTCTGGCTATCACTGGCAATGTATGAGGAGTAATGGCCAGTCTCATTCAGAACCCATTACTTGGAAATTTAAGGTCCCTAAGTCATAACATCTCTCAGTACCAACTCTTGTAGTGCCTGCCATGCCTCAAAAAACACATTGCAGACAGTTCAGAAGTTGGTTTTAACCAAACTGGAAGTGTGCTGCAATGTGCCATTTACCTGGCTTTTACATGTAATTTGTTCATGCTCCCACAGCCTGATATCCACAAAGTGCTCCCAATGAAAAGGAGTTAACTGTGCTTAGGAGTTCATTCTACTCAATGCAATGTAAAGAGCTTATAGAAGCAAATTTGATATTATTTTAAGATCATAGCATTGCAAATTTCAACTTTTTGAACACTTGCATGCAACTGCACAGCAGCACTGTCCAAACATAGCTCTGTTCTTACCTACATACTTTCTGAAAGGCTTACGAGGTTACCATGATCAGTCACTTGGAAGCATGAAATATTCATTCATCCCCCCCTTTTTTTTATTTTTTTTTTTTTTTTCTCCCACACGAACTACTGTATTTGCGACTGACTTCCACCACTTTATTTTATTGGGTAAATAGCATGAACCCAGCTGGCTGAGGCTTTCAATCCTGCTCTTAGCTAGTATGTTATTATGCATCAAAGAAAAAATGTAGCAACTATAAGACTGTAACGGAGGATTAAGCTAATCTCCTAAAGGTATATAAATTGATAGAAAAAACAACCGTTGGAATAGTAAAAAATTTCAAAATGCATTTTACTGAAGAAAAACAAGCTGGGAGACAGTACAGCAGTCTTTGATCTCCACAGATTTGTCTTTTTATATGAAAGGAAACTTCAAAGCTCTATATTAATGTGATACTACACAGCAGGAGTTTTAAATGCCATATACATGTTGATGCAAGAGATGGTCAGGGGTGTATCTGGCCACACAGAGGACCTCATCCTAACAGACAGCTCAAGACCCACTCCAGCTAAAATATTTTGCACATTGCTGAATTAAGTCCTAAAGGAAAAAGAAACAACCATAAAATCTTGAGGTGTGCTACACACAACTGCAAGTGCTGGGACCCATGCTCAACCCACAGCGACACATGGATGGAGGCATTGCTGTGCTGAAAGGACTGCAACATCTTGTACTCTGGAGGGTGGCAGATGGCAGGTCTGTAGTATGATGCAGGGGTAAGGATGGAGCCCTGTGGGTCACAGCCAAGGGGTCCAAGCCACCTCTGAAGTACTGGACTACAACCCAACACTGGCTTCTACCAGAGTGACCTCTGAGTAGACTGAGGAATCTCTTCACCTCAGTCTAGAAGGAAACTTTGTTCTAAACACCAAAGGTATTTGCTGCAACTTTTCTTTAGTGCAGGAGAAATGAGAGATGTGTTTATGTCACAAGTAGGTTTCATAGAACTATAGAATCACAGAATATCCTGAACTGGAAGTGACTCATAAGGATCATTGAAGTCCAACTCCTCCTGCACAGGACACCCTAAAAATCACACCATGTGCCTGAGAGCATTGTCCAGACAGTCCTTGATGTCTGTCAGGCCCAGTAACCTGTGACCACTCCCTGTGGGGGGCCTGTTCTAGTGCCCAACCACCCTCTGGGTGAAGAACCTGCTTTTTCTAATATCCAACCTAAACCACTATGACTCAGCTTCCTCGAGTCCTCTCACAGGTCACCAGAGAGCAGAGACTGGTGCTTGCCCCTCCTCTTCACCTCATGAGGAAGCTCTGAACTGCTGTGAGGTCTTCCCTCAGTCTCCTCCAGGCTGAACAAGCCATGTGGCCTCGTTACTCCTCATACAGCTTCCCCTCAAGTCCTTTGCCATCTTTGTAGCTCTCCTTTGGATGGTCTCCAATACCTCTAGATCCTTACACTCTGGCACCCAGAGCTGCCCCCAGCACTGGAGGTGAGGCTGCCCCAGCTCAGAGCAGAGCAGGACAATTCCCTCACTTGCTCAATTGTGATGCTGTGCCTGCTGCCCCCCAGGACACTCTTGGCCCTCCTGGCTGCCAGGGCTGCTAATAAACTGTCTCTATGAATACGTGTCTTCCTGCCATCTTCCATGTCTGGCAAAACCTGTGGCCTATAAAATGGTGTTTTGCTTTTTACACCAAGTACTTAGATTTAAAAATGCACGACTTAAGGAAAAGAATTCTTCATTACATACCACAGGAAATACTTGCAGAGTGGGAGGACAATCTCGATTTTGAGATAATTGCAAGATACTATCTATTTTCTGACGTTGAATCTCTATTTGTTCACCTGTTTTTATTAAGCCAGTTTGCATAAAAAGAGATAATCTTAATTTAAGGTTGTATTCCCTATTGGTGACATAATTATTCCATTGCAGTTCCTATTGTTTTGATGTCAAAAGCAGTGATTATACATTACAGGCCAGGCTTACTCTCATTTGAAGTCAGCTCTGTGAATGACCTCACTGAGGTCAGGCTTTGACAAAGGGTGGCAAGGGTACAGGCAAAACTAAATGAATTTCATCAATAAAATTCCTCTTTCAGCTCAAATGTTACTCTGTGAAACTGCGATATATTTTTTAATTAGAAAGCTACTGTTTTTTTAACTTCTCTGGGAGTTCTCAATAATTAGATACAGTTACTCATCTAATAACTTCCAGAGAAACACGCTCTAATGTGTAACAGTAATCAAATCTGTACAGATGAACTGATGCTTTTGGATAACCATGCAAACAATGAAATAGGTGTTCTGAGGACCCTCCTTCCCAGCCAGTAAGACCTTGGCTCTCCCAGGAGAGTCAGGGGGCAGCAGGGTCAGTGCAGGGTCAAGGATCAATGCAAGAGCCAACAGGGATGCATAAAACAAAGAGAAGGAGATAACCTGGTTCTTGGAGGTTTAGCTATAGACAGAACAGACACAGTCCTTTCTTTGTGAGGAAAATAAACCCTGTATTTTCTTTTTGGGATAATATTCTTCAAGGTACATGCTGCAAACTTTTTGCTGGCTGGTGTGAACTATTCCCATGTAAAGAAAAGCGTGTCTGAGGAACATGTCCAGATAGTAAATGGCTGAAAGCCACCCTGAGTCATCAGGTATGAAGCAAGCAACACCAGGGTACCTTAAAATTAAACACAAACTATCAGGGCACATAACAATTACGTTGTATGAGCAATCACTTCTAGTGCTTAAATGCAGCAAAAAGAAACTGCAGTGAAAAGCAAAACACAGAGGAAATAGAAGGCAAAGGTTATTGTGACTATCACCTATTATACGGAGTGGAGAAGGTTGCTAGAACAACATCCCGGCCATTGAAATGGATAACATCTGTAACTGACTGCAGTATGTTGAAGTAGAAGTGTGAGTCGCCAGGAACTGAGCAGTTCAACCGAGCCTTGAGAAAGGAAGTCCACTGTTTTTCCAGCACTCTCTGAGATCCTCCCATGTCATTTTTGCAAACCTGGGCCACCCTTGGGAAAACTACCTGGAAGGAATAGAGCAAAAATAATGGAAAAAATTAAATGTTTTCTTGACCTGAAGGCTTCATTGGAATACTGCCTTTAAAACATTTGGAATAACACAGCAAGGTGCTTAATTTAATACCACTTTTCTATAATCTGTGACAAATAAGAAACAGAGAAAAATTAAGCTTTGGAACAGTGTGCTATGAAAGATAAGACTGTGGCATTTACTATACAGCCATAAATCCTTCCGGAGATCTGTTCTCAACCCATATAAAACTCATTTCCATACAGACTGCTTAGCTTTCTATTTCCCCAAACAAAAGCACATTTCATATTCACCATCCCTGCAACCCACATTGCTGCTCGGATTCCTGTGTTTTCAGCACTTAAAAACTATGCAAATCTTGCTGGGCTTTTATTCCTGCTCTCCACCTTTGTGACCTTGGTCAGCTTTTCTGACTGCTTAGTTAGAAAGCTATTGTGAAATTAGCAAAAATACATAAAGTGTTTAATTATTCTTTGCAGAATGGCAGAGCACAAAATTCCTACCCCTGTTTACTCAGCACTCTAATTCATATTTCTTACAGAAGAATTTCTTCCTGCTTTGGAATCTGTTTGAACAATTATCTACTATGTTGAACTAAATACATTAGCCCTGTGCTTTTTATAATTCCAGACAAGAGACTCTAGCATACACTATCACTGTAAGAAACCACGCATTTTCCTTTCAAGACAGTGCAATGTTTCACTCCAGCCAACCTTTTGGCTTGAGCAATAGGAATCTTCTCCAAATTCTGACCTTGTCATCATGATTTATGGTTCTCATTTCAAGGTCAGTTGTAACAGCATTGGTCCAAGAATAGCATAAGTTTTCCTCCTCCCAAATCTGACAAAGTCATTCAAGGCAATGTTTTTGCCTTGTTTTTGCCTTGTTTTGCCCTTACCTTTCCCATGCTGTTGTACTCTACTGCTATTTCCCGGAAGAAGAAGTAGATGTAATTGCCATAGTCTACTGCCTGAACAAAGTACGGTTCTGGAAAAAAAAACAGCAACCCAAGACACCTGATTTAGGCACCATGTACAGGATACAGAATGCAAAGAGAGGCCAAATACATTCACACTTAACATCCAGAGGTGAAACGTCTGTGCTTGACAAACTTGATCAGTTTTCAGAACAAACAAATCACTGCTGCAGAAGAATCACTGTCTGGGGACAGGAGAGCTGGGAACAGGTCTGTGCAACATCACTGCAAGGTAGTTAAGTCTCTGCCATTAATACATCTGCCCTGATGGAGTAAGGGGAAGGTAAACAGGCATTTATAACTGTATGCCTGAGAGGACCAAGCAGTGCTCTTTATGGCAGGCAGGCTGTGAGCTGAGGGAATAACAAACCACCTAACTGTTTCTGCCCACACGTGTCTGTAGCAGCAAGCAAAGTGGGACAGCTAAAGTTGACACCTGGCAAAACATTTCTGCATGCAGAGAAAGACTTGAAACTATGGCTTTGCGCTCTGTTAAAATCACTCCAAATGCTAACAATTCTTAACACCTACATGAAGCTAAACAGCACCACCCTTAACAATGAGGGCATTTAGAACACAAAAATTGCCTAATTCAATGGCAGCAGTACAATCCTTAAGAACTGTAACAGAAAGGCTTTGTGCAATATTCCCATAATTTTAGTTTCATTAATGAATCTTAACATTACAGGACAAACCTTTTGTACTTCATAAAGCCTTGATTGTTACCTAGCAGTGCTGTGGCAGGAATATTGTCAAACACAGCCCAAAGCACACACAGCCCTGCAAGCTCCAACTTTTCCATCCAACAGACATAAACTGGTGGATTTCAGCTTGGAAAGCTCACTGGAATGCATATTCTGATCTACCCAGCTCACAGCTCCTGTCAAATCCAGTAACTTGGAGAAGAGAGAAAGAGATAAGCAGATCAGAATAAGCAGGAGATGTAATCTGCTTCCCTCTTTCTGCCAGAAAGCACTGGTGAAATGAAATGACAAAGAGGTCTGTCAGAAACCCAAGACTCTCATCAGAGATGCTGCCTTGTTTGTTTATCTACCTTTCAACCACTTGGAGTCATGTTTGACTGTCCGCAGGGTTGGGCTGTCTCCAAGGCTCCGGTATATGACTGCATCTATCGCAAGGAAGTCGGTCACTGTGGCAGAATACAGCTTTCCCTCTGGGGAGGATGGAAAGAGCAAACAAGAGGGGAGGAGCATTAGGAACAATGCAATTGCTTCTTCTCCCATCAGTCAGATGAGAAGGGGAAACAAAGCCATCACAGTCTCCTTAGGAACACTGAAGGAAGGAAAAAATCCAGCTAGGTAAATGGAACTGAGTACTGAACAAGCAAGTCACCGCTTTGCAAAATGGCAATTTCAGAGGGATCAAAAGAACCTTTTGGAATAATTCTTCTTCAGTTTAGGTATGCCATACTGAACTATCC
>JAOTQP010001535.1:786179-796342 GCA_026413545.1 Cichladusa arquata | reverse complement strand
AAAATATTTCTCTGAAGAAGCTGCTCTCTTTCTATGCTTTATGAATTGCTACAATTAGAGAATTTCTACTGTATCTTTCTGCCTGTGACTGTAATTAAGAAATCACATGCTACCATTATCATCATCACTATTTTTGAAACAAAAGGACCCATTTATTTGCACTATAAAGAGTAAAAAAAAAAAAAATTGAAACAGGTTATAAAATCTCTTCTCTGTGAGGCACATGATGATACCTCAAACACAGTAGGCCTAAATAGGGCCCTTTGGTTATGGACTCATTTCAGAATGGCTGAAATACTTGCACATTCTTAAATCTTCAGAGGAATAGCTTAGTTTATTTCCATGTGAGTACCCAGGCTCTATTTTAAAGCATCACACCTGCTGAGGACGACTCACATTATCATGGATGATGTCTTTATTATTTTCACCAGCTATCTAACAGCCAGATCTAAGAAAAGATCAGCAGGGTTCACACTAAGAGAAGTTCAATAAAGAAATAATTTATCAGAAATTCCTGAAGAGGTATACAAAAATACTGCACAATCAACAGCCAAAATTAACCCCATTTATAAGATCTCACTTTTTCTAACAATTGTAGTAGAAATCTGAGTTCACACTATTCTGCCGCATGCAGCATAAATCACCACTAACCAATACACTTCTCTCCTTCTGTCTATAGCAGCTGGTAAGACCATATTTGTTTTCAGCAGAGATGTTTTCAGCTTTTTTAAAAAAAATCACCTTCCCTTTCCTTCTAGATCTAGAAAAGGGCATGCCACAGCATTTTCCCTAACTTCCTCTTATTATGAATGTTAGCTTAGGCTTAGAGTTGTTAAAGAGCATATCCTGCTTAATCCTCATTAAAGCTTACACAAGCCTTGACTTCCTTTGACGTTCACAGGAGCTGGATGCAGCCAGAAATGGTGCCTCACACTGGCCATATCATCAAGAATACAGGAAACACTGAAATATTGATCCAGGAAACTCAGGCTTTATGCAATGTTGATGACAGTGGAGTTAATTCCAGAGAAGGGAAGCATTTTTTTGCTAGGAATTTCCTTACACCCTCACTTTTTAGTCATTATTCAACTCCTTTGACACCTTTTAGATCTAGGCATTCTGGGCTCAAGCAAGAGGCACAATGTTATCCCAAACCTGGGCTGCAGGATAGAAAGTAAAAAGTTTATCTCCATTGTTTTACCTGCAAACAATGCAACGTTGGCATGCTTTGCATCATAGGGGCACCTGGCCATTCCACTGAATTCCTCTTCCAGATAGTCCAAGGTATCCATCTGAAAAATCAAAGGGAGTTCCTCAGATAGAGAAAGAAAGAAACAAAACTTCTTTCCTAGGATGAGGACTAATCTCAGAAGAGATGTTTCTTCTTCTCTGGGCAGAGAAGAAGGCCCTTTCTCTAACTCTACTCCTGACTATGAAGTAAAAACTTGACAAAAATCATGGTATTAAATAAAATAAGTCTGAAAAATGTATGTCCAGTAAGTCAGGCATTCTTTTGGAACTAATCATTCTCACTCTGACACATTTTGCAAAAGTCTTCAGTCTATGTTTTATCTGCACACAAGTTTTGTTTTGAACTGTAGTAGGCTATGTGGTCTGTGGTTCTGGCAAGGCTCCAAAATTTATCCTCAACAGTGACCCAACAGAAGCGCTCTTATACACAGAAAAGACTGCAAACCACAGCATTCAGAAGAAACAACACTAGAGCAATTATCTCTGTGTGCATTTTTCTCCTCCAAGTCCAGAGATCCTTCTGCTCTAATCTTAACAGTGGTGCTCTCTTCCTTGATTTGCATATTCAAAAAGATGCTCTTCAAGCTTTACTACACCAATTAGGTCCATGTCACAGAGAATCCTCTTACCACCAGGCACGAGTTGATCTGTGTAGGAATTGTAAATTCTGAGGCTTATCTGTAACTCCAGGGAAATAAATTTACCTTGGGCACTGACAATAACACAAATACACAGATTGGCTTTACGTGAAGTTCAAGAAGGTTTGGTGAGCTAAGGGAGAATTGTACACCTCTTACCTCTTTAAGATGCTTATACTACAGTATTTTGGGAATAAGAACCTTTGTAGCATATTCAGGCAACTTGTCCAGCTCATACTGTATAGATCACATACAGTAAAGATTCATGAGAAATAACCCACGCAGCACCATCAACTTAACCTTTAATTTGAATGCTACAGCTTCCAAGTCCTTCAGAGGATGATTTGTGATCATTTGTTTTCTGTAACGTATCCTTCCTGTCAAAATCCACTCTGAGGGAAGTTAGTTGTGTTTACTCAAAGGCTGAAAAGCATTTCATGTGATAGTGAGAGGACTTTTCGTGCACCAAGCTCCACACCCTCACAACCACTGGCATGTTCGAGGGGGAGCCCTGCTTTCTGTTTGGCACACATTTAGCTCTCTCTCTGTACAATGAAGGAACACATGGAGGAAAAGCCAGGGCAGGTGTTGCAGAGGCCTTCTGGAGACTGCCAGAGGGATCACTATCCAGCCCTGCATCACAGGGGATGAAAACTCCGAAGCAAGGATGAGGAGGCCATTTATATGCCTCACATCACGGTGCCAAAGCAAGCTGTAATTGTATCTAAAAGACAACTTCCATGCAAGAAGACTGGCTGAGATTTGTTAGCCTCAGTAATGGCATTCAGAGATAAAAAATTGCAAACTGTACTAGAAGACAGCCCTGAGATCAAGAAGCTTCATTGCATACCAGGAGCAGGCATGGAAAGAAAGAATAAAAGAAACAGCTGTTAACACAGAAGCTAACTGTACCTCACAGTTACCATGACACAGGCTTGTATTCTTACTCAAATTTGGTTCTTCCTCCACAGACTGGAAGAAAATACTACCCTGCATTTCTCTCCTGTGTTTTCTAAACTGCAGCCATTATAGTGGCTAAATGAGGTAAAGCACCATTGCACAAAAATCAAGGAAGAGCAGCAGTCACGGTGAATACTACTAGAGGAGTAGTTCTCCTGGATGTCAACATCTTTATTCTGCTTTTTTACAATAAATCTGAACCCAAAACCTGAATGACAGTTGTGATTTTGTCAGGACCAGCATTAGTAAAACTGAATTTTATTTTTCCAGAAAAAAAGATGAGAAATGACCTGTGGGACTTAACAGTGCCTAGAAAACCAGAGTCTGGATGTCAAAAGCCTAAAAAAATTATTTCAAAGCTACTCCAGAGACATCCACTGTTGGGAGTTATATCAGAATATAATGGTGAAAGCTAAGAAAATAGGAAACATTTCAATGAATGGGTCCTATTGGAATGGAGTATCCTGGGGTACACTATACCCAAGGAACAAATTGGCTTCAGGGCATTAATGTCAGGTACACACGGACCAGCAGAGTTTCTTCACTGCTCTAGATAACATTTTGGCTTTGCAGGTCCCCAGCAAGTGAGGAACACATCACTGTCCTGCTGTACTGCTCCTTGGGAGATTTGCTGTTCCATCATCTCCCCAGCACACAAAGCTGCAGGATCTCCACAGTGTCCCTGTCTGAGGGGCTCACAAGAATCTCAGGTTTTGCTTGCTATGCCCTCAAGCATCTTGAGAACTTGTCTTGTGACTGAGAACAATACAACAGAAATTTTAAACCATGCTACTCCGAAGTAACCCCAATATTAGTCTATGATTTGATGTGAGTGTCAGTGACAAGCTGAGGAACTTTCTGAGGAGTGACTACATCCCCAGGCAAGGATCTGAAGGACTCTGCACCTATGGAGGGCAATGCAAAGTGGCAATACCCTTGATGTGCAGGAGTTGCAAAGAACTCGGCATTCAGTCTGAGATTTTCCCAGAAATCCAATCAACATTGAACTCAGAAGCACTGAAACAAGTCAGAACAAATTTTTCAAAAGTTGAATGGTGCACAGCTGAATGACAACCTCATGCTTCTGCCCACATAGTCACAAAAAATCCAACCAAAAGACAAGGCATAAGTGAAATTCCACAAACAGATTACATACCTTGTAGTTCCTGCAAGAAGGGTTGAATGCATTTGTTCCACAGATAAACAGTGTATCTTCATTTCTTTTTAGGAGAACCTTAATAAAGTTATGACATTCATCCTGAAGAAAAATAATAAACACTATTTCAACTGCAGCATTTTGAGTTTTTATTTTTAAACAGTGATATTTCATTGTCAGGTTTAAAATTATATTGGCAGGTACCCACTGTGATACTCTGGCCTTATTTTGACTACGTTTAACTGACAATGAGAAAATTGTAATTAATTTATGTTCTAGTGGTTCAAAAATTACAAAGAGCTGAAGACACAGCATTTGTATTATAGCTCCTAGTTTGCTGTTGTTGGAAAAGGTGGATTTTGTTTGAAAACTGTTGCTTTCCTGAAGGGTGAAAAAATCTGATCTTGTCACCCGTGCCACTGTCAGACAGTGACAGCCCCACTACAATGTACTGGCATAAAGCTTCTGTAACTAGAAGGGAAGTAAAGAATCAAACTATGATACATCTAATTATGATACTACTTGTGCCAGTCACAGGTTACAAGAGGGTGGAACTGGTGTGAGAAACAGTCTTTCTATAGCCCCACATTCATGCTTTCTGATTCTCTACCCAAACTTCTCAGTAAACTCCCACAGAGGGAGGCACAGCAGCCCTTGGCTTTTGAAGCTATGGTAAGCAAAATCAGTACAGTAAGCACTGTTATCTGCTCAGTGCCTGAAGTATTTCAGGATACTGCTGCGGCTTCTGTCGTAATATTTCATCACATTCAAAGTGAACTACTTTTGCAAATTAAAGCCTTCAGTGAGTTGATGGAGAAAACAATTACTGGTAAGAAGTGAATGGCACGATCCATTCCACATCACAGACAGCAGCCTGAGATAATAGTGATGCAACTAAACCAAAGTGGCAGTTGCAGAAGAAATGAAAATTGCCTACCTTATGTTTTCCCTTCATTCTGCACGTGTCTACATCAGCTTGTCTAGATTTCCATGTCAATTTCTGCAAGAATAAAGAGAGAAATCAATTAGAACTCCGGTTTTTTACTTTTGATTTCAGAAGTAGAAGTCCCCTAGGGGAGACTAGCTTCAAACATACATTTATTGAAAGTTTTCTGCACTCTTTCTCCATGATTAATTCACCACAACAATGAAGGTTTAGTGATGTGGAGCATTCATTTAACTTTGTTTTGCCTCCAATTCATGAGACTGGAAATCCATCCCTCTTTCTTTAAAGCCTAAACTAACACAATTCAACAATAGGCCAACTTTGAAAAATGTGTTCTTTTCTTAAAAGTACTAGATGTTCTCTTCTTTTAATTGATATTTCTCTACAAGTCAGAATTATAATTTATGGACTATGAACCTTCACTGGATTCTAAATGAAATATGCATTCTCAAAGACATCATTTTAGATTTGGAAAGAAATAAAATTCAGGTAATTCTTACCACTTCTATTCAGCTAACAAGCTCCCAGAGTTTTTCACCTGCCAAGACACTGCTGACTTTATCTGCTAACACTCTTCCTCCCGAAGATTTACCAGTAAATCCCAGCCAGGGTTTTTTTGAGATGAGTTTCAAAAATGGTCAGATGTGGAAGGCTTATTAATTATAATAAAACATTGTTTAAAATCATATGGCCTAAGATGGCATCAACTTAGACTGCCAAAATAGTTCTGACAGTGCTCCTGATCAGTAAACTGAGGCATTATGCATTCATGGAGGGGTCCATGCTGAAAGAGTAACCATTAATGTTCATTTCCATTATAAGCCTGGGGCCTCACTCTTTGATGAGTTAAGAAGTTCATTTTCAGCATCATTCATACTTATAATGAAACACTGTCCCCTCCTCCAGTAGAATTCATCCAATGCCCAAATTTGTATGATCTGTTAAACCAAAGCTGTGTTTAACATTTGTTACACAATATGAATGCAATGCAAAGAAGAAGAGAGATTATTTTCAGTATGTTCATGCTAATATACGTTATAGTAAAGCAGACAAAGCTTTTTTTCATCTGAGTGCAGCTTCCTATGGAGATAATGTGAATACATCTACAAAGTAATGTTACAGTAAGATTTTATTTAGTAAAAAAAAAAAATTTGCACGTGAGAATATGTAACTTGCTTCTTATGATGAAAGTTTCAGTAGACTTAATTGGGATAGTGTAGTTGTTATAGAAAACTGCTGCATATAAATGAATAGATGTTTGACAGATGTTCCATCAGGGACCTCGCCATATTTTAGTACAGATTGCTTATCAGTCCAGCTGAACCACTTATCAGAAATCTGCAGAGGACACGATTGCTATTCTAGCTCTCCCCAAATATGATTAGCAACGCCATCTTACTTGCTTATTACAGTTTTGCAGCAGTGCTGGCAAGTTCTTTAAACAATGTCATCATCCTATTTATTTGAAGCATATTCTAGTGTCCTTGGTTTCTGGATGATGATAAAAGCTACTTACTTTGCTAAAATAAATTTCTTCTGTATGTGATGTGTCCATATCAACAGTATAAATATGGTCCCTGTAAAGAAAAGCAAATGAATACAAAGTCAAATGGAGTAGTTAGACAGTTCATTTTCTATAAGAGAGCTATCTATCACAAGATAATCCATAATCTATTAAAAAAAAAAATCAGAGGTCTTACCAGGAAACATTACTGGCAGCATCTCCTGCTCCTCCCACAAAAGCATTTTCACATATAAACTGTTTGCCTTCCCATTAAGAGAAAAAAAGAAAAGTGCTACAAAACTTCAAAGTAAGATTCTTTCCCAGAAGTAATTATTTGAACAAATGAGATTTGGGAAAGTAGATGAGTCTCACATGATTTCTGCTCTATCAGTCCTACAGCAGATGCCACAATCTAGCATGCAGATGTTATTCTGTATCCTGAAATCCTCCGCAATAGCTTTTAGGCACCCTTTGCCAAATTCCTGGGGTAGAAGTCACTGTGCCACATTGAGCCATTTCAGGTATAAGAGATGTCTTCCCTTTCCCTTTCCCTTTCCCTTTCCCTTTCCCTTTCCCTTTCCCTTTCCCTTTCCCTTTCCCTTTCCCTTTCCCTTTCCTCTCCTTTCTCCTGAGAACCTGTCCCTCCCTACAATAAGCTGCCAATCTCCTCCTGGAAAGGGGAAACAGACACAGCTACTCAGGTAAAGAGATATTTTTAGACCTTCTCTTCATGTAAGCTGAGAACAGGGCAACTCTGTATAGAACACAAAAGCTGAAAAAAAACCACCAACCCACAATGCTGTAGTAACCAGCACATCAAATTTGGGCTGAGATCTCATTTTCCTTGAAATAAAATTGGATTTTTTTCAACATGCAGAAAGCTGTGCGGCTGAAGTATGATCCACAGCATTGGAGGGGTCTGCTGAAAGCAGAATACAGGCTTTTTCCATTTTAGAAAGCCCTGCTCTTGAGGTTAGCTTCATTTTAATTTGGTTTTGGGGAAATAGGGCTAGATTCTTTAAATAAGTCAAACACAGAATACTGCTACAAGAGAAAAAAACAACACTTCTCTCAGATGGAGAAAAGAGGCATCATTGTGGTAGGGAACCAGCTTTTTAAAATTTGTCTCCTATGGAGCTTGAGGCTGTTTGCTTTGTAAGATGCCAAATTGAAGAGTTGATGGATTTTCTTCTCCTCCAGACTCTAAAACCAGAGCTGTCATTTACTTCCAAGATTGGTTTAATACTTCAGCTTATTATTTGCCTGACTTCAGTGACAGAGCAGTGGTCAGGGTTGGTTCTGGAATAAAATTACCTATTAGCACGATATCAGCTTCACAGATTACGTCATGGTTCCCTTTTTAAGTGCACTGCTCTTTATTGCTGTCACTCCTGCTATGTAAAAGTGGGGAAAAAAATCTCTTGAGTTGCAAATGAGGCACAGGTGGACCTCTGAAATCCTTCTTCTGGCACAGCTTTTGGTTTTATTCATCAGCCTCAGTTTCCAGAGCATACAATTTTTTAATTTTCAATAAGACAATTAGAAAATACAGCAGTGGTACTCAAAAAGAGCTGAGGTGTTTAGTTCCACTCTCAATAAACCAGTCTTTAGAGGACTTACTTTCTGGTTCAAGGAACAGTTCAAACGAAACTCAGATGCTAAGTTATGGGATTGTTGGAAAGAAGGCTAGCATCAGGAAAATTACATATAATTTTCTCATGCCACAGACGAAACACAGTGTCAGTAGAGAGCAAAAAGCTGTCAACTTCGGGGGAGGGCCACCTAATCACAGAAAACGTGGGATTGTGCTCGTCCTCCTTTTCCCACTGCTGCCCAACTCCTTCTATCAACTAGCTGTGGTATGTGCACAGTTTACTGCTAATTAAGTTATTCTAACACAAATTTACTTAATCCTAGCGCTTCTTCCGTTTTTCCCACCTCCAGTCAGCAGAACTGAGTTCTGTTGCCATGGCATAATCTTGTCGAGGAAGAGAATTTAAATAATGCCACTGGCTGTGCACGACCCTTGGCACTGGGAGCACTGGGTTTGGAAACACTGCAAATAAGGAGGAGCCATCCCATGCCCTGCTCTGCCTGTTTCCTTCACACACACGAGGGGTGGCAGATAATGAGAACAAAAGCTGCCACTGCACGAGACAATGGGAGGAGGAGACACAGCAAACTTAGAAAAGGGGGTGTGTGCCTGGGTGTGGGCCAGTGAGAGAGAGATGGAGAGAAAAAAAAGATGCAGAGCTGGTCCTTTGCAGACTGCAAAACAGATATTCAGACAGTAAAGCTTTATGGCCTTTGGCTGAGTTATTCTGATTTATATTGGCTGTGTATTTCTGCCTGATAACAAGAAATAATGCCTTTGTGAAGTGACACAAAACTTTATTTGGTAATAGCTAATACAGGAGTCGAGTATCCCATATGACAAAATAAGTAGCAGACTGACAGAAATTTTGTTCTATGCCAGTTGCTCATTAATAAAATGCAAGCAGTTCTCAAATCTGTGTTAGCCTTTCTGCTGCACTGAAACTGTCTGCAAAAGTCAACACTGGATTTTCCAAAACAAGCAAACAAAAAAACCGAAAAGCAAGCAAACAAACAAACAAACAAAAAGCAACCTAAACACAACAGCCCTAAAATAAAAACCCCCAGTATTTAACCATTTGTTTTGATTGTTTTTCAGATAATTGGGTAAAACATTAACTTAGGATCACTGTACTTCAATGTATAAAAAAAGCATGAAAACAATATCTCATATAATAGCCCCAGATTTTTTTAGCTACAGTTTTCAATGAATCTTGTTACAAAACTCTTTGGCAAACATCTTTGCTTGTGTACAAATTTGCTTCCAATCTCTAGATTTACTACTGCCTTGAAGGAAATGCAGCATTTAAATTAAACTCCTTCACACTAGATACTGAGGGATGACTCATTTTCTGAAGTTTATTACTTAAAGATAAAAATTACCTCTGAATTTCAACTTGTATCACATAGTCTTGTCAGTCCAGGAGGGACTTTATTCAGTAACATGGAGGGGGGAAAGAATATGTCAAAGAAATTTTGAGTTACTGAAGGAAAAAAATGTGTAAGGTGATTTTTTTCACGCCGGCTAAGTACAAAACAGACCAAGTCTTTATTCTTTTTTGTAGGTCACAGGATCCTAGGACTATATCAGTGCTCTCATTGTAGCAAGTTGTTTTATACAGATAAGGAAGATTGCATATTCACACACTAGTACATGTTATCCCCCAAATATTAGCATTCTTCATGTAATTTGTGCACACAGTGGTTTCATATCCCAAAACTGTTCTCCAGGTTTTCCTGCTGTAAAGCCAGTTGCTTGGGCACCGAGACAGTCTAACTGCGTCAATCTCAGCCTGGGAACAAACTATGAAAACAGCAAAGCAAAATCTGCAAAGCGGATTTACCACCATCTCAGTGCAAATAATTTCCTAATTTAAAGGAAAACAAACAAGGAAAGCAAAGGGAGCTCAGGCATGAAAAGGAGGAAATCCTGCCACCACCTTTAAGCCCTATTCAACGCTCTGCCCTGCCCCACTCATTATCCCATTAAACACAGCAAAAACACCAATCTCGGAGCTCAGGCAAAGCACAGGGCTTTGCCATTTGCTGCAGGGCTGGCCTCTCCTTGTACCTACCACAGCACCACCGCAGCTCCTGGGGAGGAAAACTTGCTCC
>JAOTQP010001535.1:767372-786079 GCA_026413545.1 Cichladusa arquata | reverse complement strand
GCTCCTGGGGAGGAAAACTTGCTCCCTGGGGAAGGACACTTGCTCCTAGGGAAGAACACTTTATCCATGGGGAAGGATATTTCCTCCTGGGGAAGGAAATTTGCTCCTTGGGGAAGGACACTTTCTCCTGGGGAAGGAAATTTGCTCCTTGGGGAAGGACATTTGCTCCTTGGGGAAGGATGATTGCTCCTGGGGAAGGACACTTTCTCCATGGGGAAGGAAATTTGCTCCTTGGGGAAGGAAATTTGCTCCTTGGGGAAGGACACCTGCTCCCTGGGGAAGGTGCTTCCTCCCTGGGGAAGGACACTTGCTCCTGGGGAAGGACACTTTCTCCATGGAGAAGGACACTTTCTCCATGGGAAGGACACTTGGTCCCTGCCTGGACTCGACGCAGGGTCTGAGCTCTGCCACCCAGCCCCCATGCACGGGCTGTGCAAGGAGCCCGAGGAAGCTGCAATCAGCCAGAGCAGCTGTGATGGCTGGCTGAGGGAACAGGTGTGCTCCCCCAGCAGCCAGGGACATGACTCTGAAGATGTCACGCGGTGGCTGTGCTGGAGTAACGCAATTCCCAATTACGTGGTGCCGCACAGAGGCCGACAGGCAGGACACATGCGACCACCCAGGAGATGGGGAGTGGCTGTCTGAGAAGAAAGCCAGGCAGCTCCCAGAGGCTGCCAAGGGCTTTGCAGACAGGGCTAGTGGTGAGAAGCTGCCTGTTCAGCAGCTGTTCCCCTTCACTCTTGGCCATCCCACCCACCACTTCTCCCATCTGCAGCAGCAGCCTGGTTTCACGTGGCATATGCAGAAAGGTGTGCATTTTTCCAATGGAGGACCAGAAAAGAGGCAGGAAACAAGCTACTACTTGAGAGACTGCTTGCAGGGAGGTCCCAAACAGGATCTGGGTCCAAGAGCTCCTAAACTGGACTACCCACCTTTGCTAATCTGGACCACCCATGCTTGCTAGTCTGGACCCATCTTGCACTCATTCTGCATGTCTCATGTAATTCCCACTCTAAGATCGTCAATCTTCTTTGCTAACAGCAGGTAGGGAGATGAAGTGTTAATATCAGATCTCTGCCAGGTTGGCAGCTGTGTAATGGGTGTAGCCCCACTGAGGTTGATAGTGCAAGCTGAGCTAAGCAAAATGAATGGGTGGCTCTATGTGCAATTTTTATAGAAAGATGCACTCATGTCTGCACAGTATAGCTCTTCAAAAAAGTCAAGTTACAAAACTAAATTAATATTGAGAAAGCATGTTTGGTTCTTTCTTTTTTGTCTTAAAATACCAAAACCATGCCTAAATCACCAAAATTACATTCTAATAGCACTTATTAAAAAATATATCTGTGCACAGAAGAATTATTCTCTAAAATTTGTCATTATTGGTGAGCACAAGTGGAATGAAACACTGAGGACGGAATTGCTTCTCCATGGAATTAAATTATTTTTCTGGCAACTTCCTTCTTGCAGGTCTCAAAGGAAGGCAGAGGCATGTAGTCCTAAAGCACAGGTGCAACAAATCACGAAACTTCAGCTGATCATCTAGCAAAGTTTGTAATACGTCTTACTAACAGGCTGCAAAGCTCTCTCTGAGTGCGAGACAATCCTAAAAATGATGTGTTCATCAGAGAAGAACTCAGACTATCCCTTGTCTTCTCCTTGCTCCTCTTAAAGCAGTAAGAGAGGAGTGGTGAAGCAGGAGGCTACTGACCTAGCAGCAACGTAGAGGGTCCTGTTCATGACCATGACGAGCTGGATGTCCAGCCGGTGCCTCTGTGTGGTGTTCCGCCCTGGTTTGTGACCCACAAACACCGGATACTGTCTTGTATCTGTAGGAAGGAAAAAGAAATCAAAATGTCAAAGGACAATGACAAACTGAAATGGTGCTAGCACGAAGCACCGTGGGGCCCAGCTGTAGCCAAAACCCATGGTTTCTGTTCTGCCCTGGCAGTGCAGAGTGGGGCTGGAAGGCATGAGCACAGACAGCTGGAGAGCTCTTCAAGGTTACAGTCTCTGCAGCTGCAAAGGGGAAAGTCACCACCTTTGTAGAAGACAAAAACTGATGTTTTTTTAAGCTAAAAGCTGTTCTGGAGCTCTTGGCACACAGGTACATGACACTTTCTCACAGTTTTTCTTTCATTGCTTGCAAAGCTTAAATGCTTGCTCCTGGCTGCCAAAGCATGTCTATCAGAACAAAGCTGTTCCACACTGGCCTATCAATGACCACAACGACTGGACTGGTAGTGCCTAAAGCAAAAGGCTTGGCTCTGGGTGTTCCAACCACCAGTTCCTGGGTTTTCTACAGAACTCAACTGCTGTCATAGAACAGCTGCAGGGATTTCTGAAAAATGGTGGGAAATCACCACTTGAACTTCATGAAGTGAAAGTCACTGCACATTATTTTGGCAATCAGTCTGATTCTCCAGTCCTTCTGGCAACTGGACAGCAATACTGATTGGAATCACTGTACTGAGCTTATGTTATCAACAAGCCAGCTTTCCCCCCAGTTCTACCAGTCAGCAAGAGCATTTATTGTCTATTCCCACTATTTTTTTGGGGTGAGAACTCAGCCCACACAGGGTGTTCCACTGCGCCTCAGATGGGTGTACAACCAGTAACAGCAGTGAACACTTCTGATCAAGGGCCACTTCACATTCATGACTATCATATGATCATGACATCTAGATATATAAACAAGGAGCTTATTAAGAAAATAAAATGTCAGAAGACAGGAGCAGGAGAATCCTCTGATGAGCATTATCACTGCAGACCTGCTTCAAGTGAATGTTATACAGAGCTGATGAGCATCTAGCTATGCCTTTTCCCCACTAATATGCTTTCCCAGAAAACTGTAGCTCTTTGGGGGAGTCTGTTTCTTCTAAAAGCTCATCTACTGCTTTAGTATTTTCAGCTATTGTCTTCTAAAAGCATTGTACTTGTTAAGCTTGATCAAAGTATTGGTTCACAGCAATACTTTCATGGCTCCAGCAAAGCACTTCAAAGTGTCATGTGACAGAAAGTCTGGTGATAAAACTGGATAGAAAAAAGAACTTCAAACCAGGTGCTGAGAACTCTTGTAGAAATAAATTAAGACACCAGACAGGATTTACATTCAGAAGCTTAATCCTTCTGACCATGTCTTACATGCAAAATGCCAAGTTTTACTGTGAGACTGTTTCAAGTTCAGTAATGTTTCCTCGGTAACTCATGCATCTAGAACAAACTAGGGGCATTCATGTCCACTTCAATGCGCCATGCCACAGAGGAAGTATTATCCCATGTTCTATTTCTCCAGAAGGATCAAACCTGGCAATTTTTTGCAAGAATGATTAGCACTGCCCTTCTGGAGGGTGAAAACGTTGGTGCTGAAGATCCAGTGGCCACACTAGCCATGTTTCACCTGGGTTTGCTTCAGAGCAGTTCCTCCCTGTTGTATCCCAGAAGTCTATTATCATTTGCAGCACATCAGGTGTGCCCTGGAGTCCTGTCTTTCAGACTGGTGTTAGACAGGACAGACAAGTTTATGGGCACCAAGGCCATTCCAAAGCACAATAAACACAGACAATTTAAAAACCAAATTTCTGAACAAAAAAGGAGTGAACACAAGCCTGCTCTTGGCTGACTCGCCACTCCCTGGCACATTTCTGGAGGCCCAGATGCTAAAGACTCCCTTATAAACATCTGAAACTTTGGGACTTTGAAGAATTTTCTTTGCCATTATCACAATTGAGCTGAGGAAAATGTGAAAGAATCAGTTAAGTCAAGCCTCATGTGCACAGTAAAATGCTCAGAAAGCTATCCACCTGTTTAGCCAGCAGATCTCAATATGCAGCTGTTGGTGTTACACTAGATTTTGGCGAGTTTGCCAATCTCTACTGCTAAGAAAGGAGAGATTTTCTGTCATAAAAGACTCTTTGTCTTGATTTGGTTTTTAGCTACAATTCCATCTTAGGGAAAAATTGTCTAATGTTCAAGCAGAATCCATCTGAGCTTAAAGAAGCAAGTTCAATTATTTGTATTAGACTAACAAATAATGAGACCATGTGAAAAAGTCGTGTTCTTATATTAGTACCTGAGAATGTAAATTGGCTGATATGGGAGAAATCAAGAAAAAGCAACTTTATCTGCTGCAACTGCATTTAAGTAATGTTGATTTGAAGTCCCCTGATCAGTACTAAATGAAGTCCTGTGGCCCCTTATACTTACAGTTGCCATGCGAAATACTGATAGGCTCAGAATCTTCTGGGAAACCAGCCCCAGCAAAGTGTAGCAGTGTGAAATATAGCAGCAAGGCTTCTGACCTCATAGTAGTTCAGCTGTGAGGCTTCACTTCTTCACTTCACCCTGTGGAAGACAAACAGGAGTTTAAGCACCTTCTGTTGGAAGCTTTAAAGAGATCGTGGAAAGTAGAAGGAGCTTTTCTCCTCAGGCCTCTCATTGTACATGTGTTTCTAAGCAGAAACTGCACTACAAAGCCAGTTGTTCTTCAGCCCATGCCCCAGCAAGGCCATATCTTGGCTGAAGATAGACTTAAGGACCTGTGTGTTATGAAGAATTTTCTGCCTCTGATGCTTATATGCAATAAAGATGCTTAATCTTCTGCACTGATTGACAGCTGACAAGAGTTTTCCAAGAAATATTTTATATTCCTCTTCTTTAGTTTACATAACTAGATGATGACACGATGACATACACCATAAATAAAAAAACCCCACCCCACACTACATTATTCTGGTTAAAAAGAGATTAAGAGTTATACTACAGGACTGATTCATACCCTACAGAGCTGTGAATCAAGTGAAGAAACACTGAGAGAGCTTGATGGAGCATTCAGAACATGTCATTGGGCTTTACCATAAAAATATGTATCCATAAATTTAGGTGTCATAAAACCAATACTCCAACTTGTGATAAAATAAGGAAGAAAAGAACTGTCTAAATCCAGCATTTTTTCCCCTCATGTTCCACTGATGCATTCATTCATTCAGATTTCATGTACAAAAATATCCCTAAATCTTTAAGATAAAAGGAACCACTGGGGCCTTTGGATACAATGAAAAAAACCCAGCACATAATACAGTAAATACTTCATAATTCCCAGGCAAATTTCACAGAGACATTGATCTGTACGGGAAATCAGCGCAAAAGTGGGGTTTTCTTTTCATCCCTTCGAGTTTCAAACCTTTGATGCTGCCTGCCAAGGATTCCTTTTGAACAAAGCTATTTTACAGTGGTCTGTCAGTCATTCAAGATTTATGGGCAGAAAGTCAAACTTCATAACCTACATAGTCTTTGAAACTTAATTTGGCAAACAAAGTGCTAACTTGCCCTTCTGCAGCACTATTTAATATTAGATACCTGTATCTCCTTTCTTGGTGCCAAAAAAAGCATTAGCAAGTCTTAAATGTTGGATTCCTCATTTTTTAAGCAATAGAAAAATGTCACAATAATTAATTTGCCTCATCAAATATTTGCTTTCAAATAAAATTTCAGTTGCTATAAATGGTTTGGAGCGGGACTCTGTTGCAGGGTGATAGAGTCCATGAGGACTACTGATTTATTACATTCTCAGTGTTAGGCTATTATTATTTCAACACGCAAATTGGAATTTTGGCTGATTCTCTGTTTCTATTAACAAAATAACTGAGAGACCAAGTTAGACCAAGAATAGGAAAAAAAATTAAAAATAATGTAAGGCAGTGACTGACACCTTAACTGAATGGAGTTCCAGATAGATGGTGAAGGATAAAAATAGCAAGAGTAAATGCAATACAATGCAGCCACTATCTATCTATTATAACTTATAGGAAAATGCATACTAAAAGATAATACATAGAAGCCCCAGTAGAAGTATTTCAATCCAGGACTGGTTAAACCAATAGCTCTGTATGAATACTGACACAGCTCTATCTGCCTGCAGACACTTTCTTTATGCATTTCCTCCATTTTGTCTTTTTAGTCACCTCCTACATTTTCTCTTGACTGTTAGCTCTGTGGGGTAGAACCCGTTTCTTTCTCTTTGCTGTCATTTGGGGCCCTTTGGAATGCCCAAAGAAGAAATAAGCAGCAGAAGTAAATAGCATGCTTGGAAAAACAGTTTCCCTCTGAAGGTTTTGCTTAAAAACAATATATACCCATTAAAGGGGCTAATTCCTTTTTCTCTATGCAATTTTTCAAAATGTCACTTTGCTGGTTTAAAAATTTTGCCCTTGTAAGTACACTGCAAAAAAGACAAAACAAAACGCCTTACTACACAAACTGATGGAAATTATTTTCACCTTGGAATTGCTACAATCCAATGTACAAATCTGTTCTGAGACACACAAGAAGAACAACAGTTTAATGGAAAGAATTTAGGAAGCAATCCATTTCTTCCCTTAAACTGTATTAATCTACAGTATCAGTCTGCAGGCTAACAATCCAAACCACTTGGCTCACAGTGAGACTCAGGAGCATGAGAATAGCTGCTCTCTGTTACTCCCTATCATCACAAAATCCACTATCTAACAACGTGTATGCTGTGAGGAAAGCACCACAGCACTGCAGACACAGCTCTGCCACTCCCCTTTAGAGCCTGAAAAACTTGTCCCATGGGTGATTCTGCACCATCAGTCTCTTCTACTCATTCAGACGTGTGTACTGCTCCGTGTAAATCTGTGTGAGAGACAGCTTCCAGAAAAATGAACAATGCCCAGCACACTTACTCTGTGATTTCATGTGTACATGCTATTGGGACAGATCTGCTTTCTTTTACCTAGGAAAAAACCAAACTGGCAATAGAACTGGCATAAATTGGTAGGTTTAAAAGCATATGAAATTCTCTCTCCTTCTTAAAGGGGATTCTTTTGGGGAAGAAAAGGGAGAAGAGAGAAGAAAGCACAATTTCTCTGTTGCTCTGATGCCACCAACATAGTTATTCAAATTCACAAATGTGTATGCAAAATATGTGCTTCAACATGTCAATAATTCAACTGGACTACATGAGTATCAGTGTCTGTGCCAATAAATTAACACTGGGAAGGACTAAATTGCATCCAAAAGCAGCTTTTTTCAGAGGTAATTATTAAAAAATATTGTCACTTTTGCATTTCTTGCAATGGCAGAAAGAGCCATACTGTTTCAGTGGAATTTCAGAAAAGTGCTGATTCAAGAAGGTCACACTTATTTTTAGTATAATTTTCACTGTGGTTGGGCCCCTGGGATTGATGCAAATGTTCTCACTTGTAACTGTGCTGAAAGTACTTTTAATGAAAAGTGCTTGTGAACACAGTGTCTGATGAAGATGAGTAGTTAGACAGTGGTGCCAAGTGAGTACAGGCACTGTCTCAAAATAAAATTTTTGCAAACATCAAGGAAGAGCTCTCCATCTTTCATGCAAAGATCTGAACTCCAATTCATTCTGGCCTGCACTAAGCCATACTGGTTGAGAGAGAACTGGGTCTGAGAACTCCAACTCTCCTGGTTGAAAACATTGTTACTCTTGTTAAAGAAAGCTATTGGTGAAAAGAAGAGTGAGTCTTGATGGTCTTTTATTATCAAGCATGCTATTAAAATACAGTCCTGCAAATATTTAAGAGCATGTTTTATAATCTATGTCTAATCCATTGCTTTGTAGCCATCAAATTGGCAGAGTAGATTAGATTTCTTCCAAGCTTCTAAAAAACCCACAAATAATCTGCTTTTTAAATTCCTAAACCAAGGAATATATTAATTTTTTGGAACATAACTTAGTGTTCTGATTCTTCTTTCCAAAGCTGATGTCGCAAATACCTATGTAAAACATCTTGTTCTGGTCACTTATGTGTTCCTTCCTTTCTGTTGTATTATAATTAAGTATAAACAAACCACATGACCTCTTAATGTGTATAGAAATCCAAGTCTTGCCTTCTGAGGCGGAATAGGTTTCTCTGTTTGTACACCTCAGACCAAAGATGAATCACTTCAAAGTAGGATGTTTGGATACTAGTACAATATAGTTGCTATTACTATTATTTTTGCTTAGTCAAAGTATACATATACATATACATATACATATACATATACATATACATATACATATACATATACATATACAACCACCCACATATACATGCTTGACATAGGATCATTTACTTTTGTAAAATTCATGCTGTTGGCATGAAGGAGTTTCTGAAGCCAAGAAAATAATGATCATTTCAAAACAAGGAGAAAAGTCTAATTTTACTAATTTTATCCTTCCACAATGGCTATCCATGGCTATTCAAGCCAACAAGAAGCCACCGTGATGAGCTTTGCTTTTTGCTCTCTGATATTTTTAGCATTTACAACAGTCTGGGTGGAAATGCATACAGACTATCTGCTTGGCTAAGGAAAGAATTACGTGGCTCTTGCCACAATACCCTAGCAGGCAGATTATTTTATCTACAGCTTGTTTGTTCCAGAAAGGTTACACAAATCCAATAAAAAATCTAAATGGAAAAGTGAACTTCCTGGTAAGCTCCATAAAAGCAGGAAGGCAGATTTGATCCTGAGAACAAATTCAACAGCAACAGCAATGACTGCAAAGGCACATCTCTAACAAAAGAGATGCTCTTCCATGTTAGAAAACTTCCCATCTTGTTGCTGCAACCTCACTGTACATTCAGCTAATCCCAGCATAACTCCAAGAAAAATCAAAGTATGCAATCATGTCAGAATTTTCCCATGGCACAGTAAGACTACTCTGAAATGAATAGATCTTTTTATATTCATATATTACAAAACTTCTTTCTACCATGATGGATCATGTTCATACACAACAGCTGCACTTCGATCCAGAAATTATTAAGCTTAATGTGAGAATCACTGGACAAAATTCCATGGGCTGTGTTATGCATGAAGCAAGGCCAGAAAACCTACTGGCCCTAAAAGCCTGTGACTGTCTTCAACAAACTCTTCCACTTCTACAAATATGTAGAAATAATTTATTCTTCAAAAAGATAGTCCAGCAAGAAGGGACAGCATTTAACCAAACACTGAGGAAACTAAAAACCCAGATGAATTTTAACTACTGCACAAGCGTAAAACACACAACAGGGAAAGCAGCAGTCTATGCGAGCTGGTCCTGGAAATACACAGCAAACAGCCCTAGAACTGGTCCTGGAAATACTCAGCAAATAGCCCTAGAATCATAACCAGCAAAAGTACCATTAAAAAGCAGAGAAGAAACTGATTTGAGTTTCGTAACAGAGGTTAAAAGCTTGGCGATTCTTCTGTGTACACAGGTGATTTAGGAGCCCAAGTCCTACTCCAGGGTTCCCTCAAAACAGACTCACAGAGCAAGCTCTGCCCTTACATAAAAAGCATGTACTGATCTACACAGCACACGCCTTGCTGTGCTGAGGGCAGAGCACAGAAACCAGTTGGCCAACCTGCCTGCTGTTGCCTGCTACTGTACAGGTTTGCCATGAGATGTTGGCAAGCATCCTTCAACTCCTTTGGCTAAATTTAAATTTGGCTAATTTTCCTTTCACTGCTATTTACCTTTTTAAATGCACAGTTCCTAGAAAGTGAAAGACAAGAGTTCCATGCAAGTCAGAGGAAGGAGATAGGAATAATGAAACAACAAAAACAAAGGAGAGGAATACAACCTGAAGGCTGCAGCTCCCAGAGAATGTGGAAAGTTAGGCTGGCACCAGCAGAGACGTTCAGGAGAGCATCTTTTGTCTATGCCTGCCTGTGTGGTGTGTTAGCTGCTGCTCAACCACCTCTCATGGCTGCTCCTGGCAGCAGAAGGGCTCGTGCAAAATGCCTGGTCTGCATGGTGCCAAGGGGATCAGACAGATGTGAGTGAACAGAAGCTCAGCAGGTGCTTGGGAAGCTCAAGAGAGATGAGACACAAGTGGCTATCAGCAAGACACAGCATGGAGTGCCAGACACTGTAACCGAATTGGCAGTGGCAGGGCAGTGCCTGGGATGGACAGCTTTTTCACCCACGCTGTCCTTTCCCTACCAATTGCTGCTCAGTCACCTGAATGGTGGTGCAGGTGGCTATAGATACTCAATGCCAGCCCCGTTCCCATCATCACTACCAACTTCCAACATCTTTTCGTGGCTGATGGTGCAGCCATCATTCATCTTCCTCTCCTGCTCTGCTCCTGTTGTCTCTGCAGCTGGCCATACATTTCATGTGGCCAAAAAAGCACTCTTTCACTCCGGGTAGCTGGCCCTTATGCCAGAGAGACTGGTGCATGAACACATTGGGGTAATCACCTGTACTCCTTCAAATCTCATGGTAACAAGAGGTTGCTTCTGAACACTGGTGAGGGGAGAGAGGCAGTGCCCAAAGGAAGACCACACCTGTCTGGCAACACTGTGGACCCTAAATTACGTGTTATGAAGCACCACTTTCTCTCATTTGTGCATGTCAAAAAGTTCTCCCTGACTATAAGAGGACTGCATGGGTGCCCTCTGCTATACACGCTTTACTAGCATTTTAATTGGATTCAGTACTGCTTACTCACTGCCCAGCTGCTGTGGGCTGCATGCCAGCCATGACGATTGGCCCAAGGGAAAGACACCAGTTAGAGCGATTTTCCCTCATATAGTAAGCAACAGTACCTACCTTCATTAAAAAGAGCAATTCGAACTTCATCACTAGTTTAATTGAACACAGATACATGGACCAGGCAGATTTTCTCACAAAGACTTTCAAAAATGCATCTAAAATAAAATTTCTGCCCAAACGCAAAGTATTTTCACGCAAGTTTCAGGGGTAATTGCTTATTTTGTTCAGGTTTATGCTAACCTGAGTCCATACCAACCTTTCTCTTCCTTCATTTGCACCTTTACAAGGCCATACCTCGCACAATAATGTCACCCATGATGTGTGGCATCACTGCCTCCTGCCTCAGTAAGCTGAAAAGATCTGGACAGCCCCCAGGCAGCAGTGATGAGGCTCAGCCTGTCGAACGGGAGTAGCAGGTGTCAAGTCAGTAGGCAAAACTCAGCATGCCTAATGCTGGCAACCTGTCCTGTCAAGATCCACATTGCTGCTCCCTCCAGAGCGGCACAGAAAGAAAATGCAGAGAGCAAATGGGGGACTAAATGGAAGAGCCCCTCTTCCGACCTGAGTGAGACATCTCTGATGACTGCAGCCTTAATAGGATGCTGCTGCTCAGAGGGGAAACGGTCAGAAGGAAGATGAACATCTCCCAGATGGAATTAGCAGCGTCTCAGGCCTATCGATTTTGGTTGTAACCTTTACTGTAAACAGTCCACAGGGGCCTCATCAGCCACCTGTTCAGTGATATTTGCATTGAAATATAGAGCCAGCGCAAATGGGAAAATGGCCACAGCTCCTTGCTAAAGCATCTGCTCCAGCAAGATGCGCCGATCTGTGCATCACCAGCAGCAGCACAGGTACAGGTTGTAAAGGAAGGGGTAATGCAGTGGTAGTAGCTCTCTCACACGGCTCTGAAATAACAAATGCTCCATTTGTCATGATGTTGATGGTGCTGGTAGTGGTATTATATCATGCAATATTTCACTTTCTAATAATTGCTCAGTTTTATACTGAAATCAGGCTTGCCAAAACTGGGAGGAAAGCCATCTGTGCCTGGAGGATGACTGCCAGAAACATTTGCAATTTTATTTTGGGATTATAAACCTGCAGAATGGAACAAAGGCAATGCCTAAATAACTTCTTTCACTCAACAGCCCCAATCATATAGAGCAATAGACCTAACACTGGAACAGCTTGGTCAGTCATTACAAAGATGTCTTTTTTATTTTTAAGAGTCTCACTCATTTAAGAGATAAAAATAGCTCTATTGATTATTTGTGGGACTTCAGCAAAACTCTGTCAAAATTCTGAATTGATTTGAGAGCTAAATGTAGCAATCACTGCCTTTTGAAAGGGAGAACGCCATCTCTAATATATACTTTGCTGTTTCATCTCAGCATACTTAACAGAAAACAGATCCACTACCAGCAACACCATTACTCTCTCCAATGCTCATTTTGCCTGGGAAATATCAGTGCCAGTCAACTGACCTTCTATTCCCTCATCTGAGAGATGGAATAAAAATTACGTAGCTGCAGGTGACCAAAGATGTAACGGGAGAAAAATGTGTCCTTCCTTTGTTTTCTTCTTTCGGACAGCAAAGGTAAAACGCTAAGTCTGGCATGTTTTCACAACAACATTTACAAATGTCACTGATTAAAAGTTAGACACAGCCCTGCAAACTTTGTCTCAGCTGACACATGAGCATTGCAAGGGCATGAAGAGATAGGACAAGGGGAAATGCTTCAGAGTGGGACATACTGAGGCATTGGAATAAGTTCTCCAAAGAAATTGTGGAGGTTCCATTGCTGGGAGTGCTCAGCATCAGGCTGGATGGTCCTTTGAGCAATCTGCTCTAGCAGAAGGTGTCCTTGCAAGGGTGTTGAAAGTGGACAATCTTTAAAGCCCCTTCATTCCTGAACAGTTTCATGATTTCGTGATTTTAATATCACCATGTTTAAAGCTCAGTGTAATCACAAATAACTCTGGTGTTTGTTAAAGCAAGAAACATTCAAGCATTTAAATATGAGCCCCAGCTATATTCTTCAGGACACTTGTCCCATTCACTTGCAATTGGAGTGTCCATGTTTTAACATGATGAAACAGTAGAGAAACGCAAATCATCACATTTAAGTCAGCTGCTAATCAAAGCACACTGCTTTAGCTGTTGTGCAATTTGTCCAGTTGTGCCCCTAAATCCATTTATGAAAAAATCAACTCATTAACCTGCCTTGATTTACCTGGAGAGAAATAGCAAATTTTGTCAGGTTATTTTTTCAAATAGCAACAAATCAACTTTGTCATGAAGTGGTTTGACACCACATTAAACTACATACATGCCCTAAAACTAATGAAATCTACTGTAGCACTTCAAATGGTCAAGAACATTACCATTTACATATTAATTACTCCAGCAGAGGATAACACACTACCTGAAAGTGACAGTCACCACTGCAGAGCGCATCAATTGTTCCACACTGCAACAGTTTAGTCATGGCAGGAAAACTCAGGCCAAACCTCAGCATCACATTCTGGGCAGGGATGCCAGCACAAGGACACAGTGTAGTCAAGCAATCTGAGTTATGATAGGCATAAAAAAGGGAAGGGCTTTTTCTTCCGGAAACTTGGCAAAGCCTTCAAGAAAAATTATGTTTGTCCCTGGCAGATTGAAAAAAAAAATCCAGATAAGAAGAGAGTGCTCTATATATATTTATAATTTTAGCCCCTAATTTGTTTATTAATTAGTTATGTCAAGTTTCTCTATTTATGTCAAGTTATTAATTAGTTATGACAAGTTTCTTTTTCTTACAGAAAACTATTAAAGAAAAGAATGAAATAGACTACTACGAAAATGTGGAATGTCCAAAAAGGAAGGATGTCCACAAAAAAAGTGTAACCCCTAAGGGAAAATATTAAAATAGCTGTGGATAGATACAGGTAGAAGGAAAAACCAGAAGACTCTGAGAGCTAAGAAAACAAAAATTAACTGAAACATTGCCTCTCAGCACCACCTTTGAAATGTCTCTCTCCCAGATAACCATCCACTCCAGTGTGCTCATACAGTGACAGATATTCACCCAAATTTAAAAGGCTCAGATCACAGGAAAGGTTTTCCTGTTAAAACTTTAGAGCAATTTCATAGATCTTTATCTTTCACGATTACTTTTCATTGCCAATGTTTTTTGCTGGTATTTTTGGAAGCTTTAAAGGAATGAAATAAATCTGACTCTGAGACAGAAAATCTATGTAGTTTGCTTTTCCTCTGAGATGAGCATGATGCTTACAACAATCTAGCACCTGCAACTTGCTGGTAATTGCTAGTTGCAAGTGGCAGGCTGAGCTTTGTTATAACTAGATTCATGCCCAATAAATTCCCAAATTTTAAATCATATAAAATCCAACTAGCTTTATGGACAAGCTAATACTAGAAAGTACCCTATCCTTGAGAATGCCCTTTGAGTAAAGAGGTCACCTCAATATGCCAACATGACGTATTTTCCACTCTCCTCTTCATTCCACCAATTCAGAGGACAGAAGGCATAGAAAGAAGTCAACTGATACCTAAGAAACATACAATTTCCAGGATAGTGCTTAGAGATATGGTACTGTATGTTAGCCTGGACATAAGGCTAATTACTGTAATTCAGTGTATTTTAAGGGAAAATGCTATATGCAGATATAATCAATAAACCTCCAAATATAAAAATCACAATTCCTGTAACTAATAGACTAGTTCAAGATACTTTTAATTACTGAGGGCCAAATATTGGAGGAAACATCAAATATCTGATGTGACTGCATGGGCAAACTTAAAATTGAGGTGGTGTGGGTCAGAAAAAAAAAAGAAAAGATATTGTAGTTAGAGTAAGATGAGTCCCTGCACTATAGAAATACACTACTGACACACATTCACCCACATACTGAAGAATACAAGCATCCTTACACATTTGTTCACACCTGCTTCTTAGCACAGCATGAGGGAATTAGAGCAGCATAGAAAAGGAAGTCAAAGCAGCATTGACAAACGCCTGTAGTACAAGTTACAAAAGCAGTAGCTCTGTTTTTATTTGCTTTGCTTCTTTGCACAAGCTATGGAGAAAAAGATTCAGTGTAGCAGGAGAGAACAAGCCCACTGAGTATGACTGCCTGAATGGGGCATGATGGATGAGCTTCCTCGCAGATAGGAAAAGCCTCTAACCCATTCTCCGGCTCACTGCTAGAGCGAGGCAAAGTCATTCTCTTCGTCTGCGGGAAATAACCTCTGCCTTTTCGAAACCACGTGCAGGGTTTGCAAAGGACAGCCCAGACTGCCTCCCAGATGAGACCACAGCCTGTTTCCAGGTCCCACACTAGGGCGGGCTCAGCTATGCAGCCCAAAGCCCCGGAGCAAGACAAAGATGTTTCTATATTGCTTGTGCTTCCTATGGCTATTTTAGGAATGATTGCATGCATTCAGGTTCCAACAACGAATAATGAGAGACACAGGAAGAGAAGTCATGGCACCAGCACCCAGCTAATGACTGAAACTGGAACTGAAACACTTCTAATACTCCAGATAATAATTTTATAGAGCTGAGAAAGCCTACTTTGTGTGCAACAGACAGATTTCAAGCATCATCCCAGCAATGAAATAATATCCATCAGCATCAGGATGGGAAGACCTTTGCTCTGGGGTTCACTGAGGAAAGTTTGACTCTAACCAAAATACCAAGGCTTTCTCAGACAACCAAGGACCTGTTCCCAAACCTCCTCCTCCCTCACACCCTGCAACTTCACTCTGTAATGGTGGGTGACACAGGAAAAGCAATGATTCATTAGCTGACTGCATCTAAGTGAATTCAGCAAAACTGCTTCATGAGTAGTAACACAGAGTAATGAGTTTTTAACAAGTCTGCCAGGTGCTTTTTTAACCCAAAGGAATCCTTCCTAGCTTGCCCAACAGAGCTGAAATTCCTGTGCAGGAACAAGGACTACTGCATATAACAGCACAGCTGACAAACCGCTGCTGTTATTTCTTACTCTGCAGTTCTGCTGCTTATGTGATTTATATCAAATGCTGCAGAGAGAGTTTCCTCTAACTGTAGGTTGGCCTCCATAATGTGGACATTGAACTGATCAGCTGCCAGGAGCTGATCTACAGCCAAAACCCAAATTCCTGCCAGCATTTAGAAGGAAAAAAAAATGCACAAAAGACTTTAGCCCAGAGAATCAAATTACTTTTCAATGAGACTTAAGGCTGTATGCATGGACTGTGCTGAACCCTCTAGAAAAGACTGAGGAGATCCAGGTGGGCATCGAGGTGTGGTGTTTTCAGCTGGACTCCAATCCGTCCTGCCCTCCATGCCCGCAAGCCTGACCCACGCCTCACAGGCTGTGCTAGCCTGCTCAGCCACAGAGCAGCGACTCTCCAGCTCGCAGCACAGTCACACAGAGCCACAACTAAAGGGCAGAGGCTTGCTTTTGTTTACAACAGTGAAAACGCTGACACTGACATCTGCTAGATTGTGGAGCACTGATTCCTGCTGGACTTCAGAAAGACCTGTGGCTGTTTTACAGCTCGTACCATCTGCATCAGCTCACGCATGAGGTTGGAATACCTATTTATAAGCCTTCCAGTTGCAGAGAATTGTATATATTTAACACTTTCATACAAAAGTACGCATACTTGGATAAAGACTCAGTTAAATCCTGCTAACTTTACACGGGTTTGGGGCAAAATCTGCAATCTAATGTTAGGAAATTGAAATAACCACATCCAAATTCCCTGCGGAATTTGAGGTTATACCTAATCTTTTAAAATAAGAAATTCTTCTTCTGATTTACATCCTTATTCTCTCAGAGAAAGCAAATCAGATAGTCTTGATCATGTTCTACTGTGTTTCTTTTTGTTAAAATTTACCTGCGAGCAATCCAAAACAGAATTATTTTTCTGTGATAAACATCACTACATCAGCTTGAAGTATAAGAGATTCTTTCCATGAGCACCCATATATTCAACACATTCTTATGAAAAAGTCAATTTTGCAGTGTCTGTGACCCTATATATTCATAACTCCTGGTATCCTGAACAACATCACCAATAATGCCAAAAAAGTGTATTACGATGGCTCAATAATAACATATTCTTGGGAAGTCTTCTCTCAACAACTCGCTGCAACAAAGAGATCTGAGGAACACTTTTTCAGGCACTTCCCCTCTTCTGATAGAAAAACATATCTTTGAAAGAAAGCACTTAACCTACAAAATCTTTCCTGGAAGCTCTGAAGGATCCTGTTTTCTGACACCTCGGGGTTGTTAGCACCAGCTTTTCCTAGGCATCAGCCATTGATGAGACAGACCAGAGCTTCTAAATGCTTTGACAAAACTTTCAGAAAGGAGAAAGACCTTTACTTAGTTGACTTACCAGCAAACTATACTTCCTGCATGTGAGAAAGTCCAGCCACAGAACAAACAGCACTCCGAGAACATGCCAAAGAAAAAGTTATTTTAAAAAACCCCAATACATGAATATTGTGTTCTCACATGTTTAAAGTGCAGAGGAAAAAAGGTGTGAATTTATTGATGATTTATATCATTACAAACCAATGACTACCATAACATCATTCTCCCATGTAGAGCTAGAAAGAAATTTTTTTTGTCATAAATTATCATGCCTTTTTTTTTCCCTGGGATCCTTACTGTCCCAGCAGGAAGAAACAACCTGCACAGATCTGCATGGAGGAGCACATAGACAGGAGGGGCAACATAAGCCTATGACTAGCAAGATGAAGTCGCAAACTGGCAATGCTCCACAATAAAGTGCTTTTACAAAGAATGGGGCTGGTTTGTGAGACTGAGAACTCTGATGCCTCCACAATGAAAGACTGTGAAGAATGCTTGTATGCTTCCTTTCTGAATCCCAAGGATCTCCCCACAATCCCTTCCCTTTCCAGCACTGACATGTAGGGTCTCTCTTTCTCGTAAAAGGATTTGGCTTTCCTCATGCAAGAACAGATTTGGCTTTCCTAATACCGGAACAGATTACTCCCCTTCTACACACACACTCTTACGTTCCCCAAAAGCTGAGAACATTATTTCTGCTGCAGGCTCATGGGGACAGATTGTATCTTCCCTCCTTTTTTGGACAGCTTAAAGTAGATTGCTTGTGCTTCCCATAAATAAAAAGCTAGCACTTGATGTTCAAAGGATGACTAAACTTGGAATGTATCTTCTAATGTACACTTTAATTGAGCTTGTGACTTAGTTTCTCTTAGCTGCATGTTGGTAAGCTCTGAAGGCAGGTATTATACTGAAAAACCAGGATAGAGAGATGTGGTTGCTTTCTCACAGGTGCTAGACAATGAAGAAGATGGAGAGTAAACTCGTTCTTCCTGGAGTCCACTAGGCACATTCTTTCTTTTTCTGTCATGGAGACAGATAACTCCCGTGCTCTTTCTTGGTCAGCAGAGCTGGGCACCCTCCCTTCCCTCCTTGACCTGACAAAGATAACTGCTCCCCTCAGCCTGGAACAAAGTGCATTGCCCTTTTGTGTGTGGCCCAGGGGTGGGACACAATCACCCAGAAGAATTTTGCCTGACTGGAAAGGAAAATGAGGACAGAAATCTTCTCAGCATAACTTACACTTCAGTCTCTTCTCTTGCTCTGCAGGCACAGAAGTACACAGAAGGTCAGACATATTAGGACAAAAATTCTAAGCCATGCATCCCTTGTAGGGTCCTCCTGTCCAGTTCTCAAGTAGGATTAATTGGACTGTGTGAACCCACATGCACAAATTGAAAAAAAAGCTGTCATTTCCAACATGCTGCTTTCAAGGTATTTATAATGCAAACACAGACAAAAGGTATGCTTTCTTTTATGACAAGCCTGAAATAAAGCAGTGCTAATTAGCAAAACCAGATATGGCATCTGAGGTAGCACAGTTTGCAATGCAAGGATAAGAAACCTCTCCTCTGGGATTATTCAGCAGCGAGCAGACTTATGCCCTTCCTTCTTAGAATTTTTTACTCTTTGACTCTGCAAATAGATCTGTCTATACAATAGATGGATGAATTGATGATTTCCTACAATAGCAATTTGATTATTGATTGCTACTTTGTCACAAACCCATCACACATCATCTACAGCCAAGCATTGTCCTGCATCAGCTGAACAAAATTGTGCACTAGACAGCCCTGTCAATGTTATC
>JAOTQP010001535.1:678894-689610 GCA_026413545.1 Cichladusa arquata | reverse complement strand
GGATCTTGCATACACTATAGGTAATTACACGGTGGAAATTCTTCACCACAGGTTCCTGTGAAACCTAACATTTCCCACCTAACATTTAATTTCATTTTTAATGAAAATTAAACAAGCTAAAGGAAGGTGAATACCTGAAGCCTTCTCTAAATTGTGAAAAATCACTTCTCACTCAGGAGCCCCACAAGCTGCAAATTCTGAGAACCCAGAAAAGATTTAGGGAAGACTAACTGTATCCTTGCTTTGCTCTGAAGGCACCTCTCTAGAAGATAACTTTTGGCCCATCCTAGTGAAAACAGGTGAGAAATTCTGACTGACTCTGGCAGTTTTTATAATCATGGGATATAAAATATGTGAGTAAACTCTGTAAAGTGCCTCCAGAGAAGGAGGGCGCAAAGTTGACAGAAATACTTAACTTTCTGCTTCTCTGGTTTTAGTAAGGTTTTGGAAGTGTATAGGAACAGACATAAGGCTGAGATTCAAACTGGACATAAACCACTGATAGTGTGTGAGGTTCTTTAGACAATAATTGCTCTAAGTGACAAAAGTTGATTGAATATTGTGGTTCTAGTTTGGAACTTTGAATCTTGTGTGTAATCCAAGTGTTTCTCTTGGAAAATATTAAATAGTCCCAAGCAATTTAGCTGATGAAGATTTTTCAAATGCTTGTCTTTAAGTAGGGGGAAAAAGTACACAATGAAGAAAGAGTAAACATGTTAAAAGAAGGACTTTAAGGCTGGATTTTTTTTTTGTTTGTATGTTTTGGTTTTTTTTAACTATTCACGGCTAAAATGAACTCAATGTTGTCTTAATTTTGTTAATTTTTTTTAATTAATTTTTTGTTAATTTTGCCCTGGCAGGGAGTTTTGGTTTTCTGCCAATTTGTTTCCAAGTGGTTTTTGGCCAGAACGTATTAATACATAGAGCTCTATTAATTGCGTATTCTTTTAGTTTTTTTAAAGCATGGATTCATGGTAAGTTATTTTTAGTCTACTAATAATTATTTATGTAGCTTCTATTTTCCACTGTATATAACATTTTGCTTCAAGCCCACAAAATTTTTAATACTGAGCTTTGAAAACAATAATAATTTGCATAAAACTGAGGAGACAGTCAATGAAGAGAATTCTGTCAATGAAGAACACTTTTCCACTCCCTTCTATTTTTTTTTTTTTTTTTTTAAGGAACAAGGAATATGTTCCTATATGTGCCTATTTTGACTGTTTCTTCAGTGAGCATTTGTTAATGGACATCCCCCATTTTGGAAGGACAATGGCTACAACATCACCAAGACATAAGAGGTTACTTTTGTCCTAGAGTTCCTGATGTGTTTGAGTATGCATATAAAACATAAAATCTAACAAAAAAGTGTCATATTCTCTACTTTGCTTTTTTAAAATCTTGCTTTTAGAAGGTCAAATATCTGCAAAAATCAGTGGTTCTATTTATTAGTTCATCCTAACTGAGAGATCCATTTACCTGTGTCAAAATGAAAGCGTGAACTATGCCAAATAAAGGGTTTCATGGCAAAAGTAGAACTAGAGTAGAGCTACTGTGAAAGTGTAAGACTGAGGTCTGTAGATACTGTCTTTCAATTTTAGCCCTGGGCATACCCTTCTTTGACTTAAAAGTGTTAAAAGAACTCTGATTCAGAGATCCTTTTGCAGCTCCCAGTGCTGATCTCTGAGTCTCTGCCTGATGTGATGCATGACTCCCACCTATGTGCTGCCCTCCAAATATATGTGACTACTTGTTGTCAGGAGCAGATTCTCATCTAAATGCTGATGTGGTCAATTCGCTTGTCTCAAGAGAGAAAGGAGCAGCCAGCACTCACTGGATAACAAAAGCATTCTGTAAACTTGTGGGAGACTTGGGTTCAGTCCTTCTCACAGCCTGAAAAAGCCCGCATGTAATTTCCCACTCCTGTGTATCCAAAGCAAGGAAGAAGAATGATGATTGTCCTCATTGTCTTCCAGACGTTTAGTCAAGAGAAAGGAAGCTGCAAGTGGCAACAGCAGAGCTCTGTGCTTGGTGAAAGCACAGGGTCCCTGTCTCTGCACGTCACCTCTTTGATATCTGAGGCATTCAGCACTGGAAAGTTTCCGTGCTGTTACAAGGAGTAGGAAACAAGAAGTTACAGGGAGGGGGGCAGGACGTCTTCATCCCTCATTGCCTCCCAACAGAGCACAGGTGCAGTTTCACCTGCTGGCTAAAGCCAGGCTCAGAGCTGGAGGGTGGGGAGGTGCCTGCCTGCAGCCCAGACACGGTGTCACAGGGACTCCCTAACCACTTGCTCAATTTACTGGGTGACCAGACTGTCCTCCCAAGGGATTTCAACTCCCTTGGCAGAATGTGTGGGGCAGAAAGCACCTAATTCAAAACTGTGGATCCCCCCCCAGACGCCTGCATGTTTCATGCCATTTATTACATCTAATGGACTTATTACTGATTACTGGCCCATATGTTACTCTACATATTGTATAAACTTCTGTTTTCTGAAAACTCTCATACGAAATGCATCTTTATAGCTGAAGTTTCACAGCCCTGCTCTGCTATGTTGTCAGTGTGTTATCATTGTTGGATATGCATCACAAATGCACGATTTTTTTTATTGTTATCAAAACTACTTTACATAGACATTTTAATGAAAATTAACTAGAAATAGAAAGATACAGCTACTGTGTAGCTGTAGATGACCAGTAGGCTGTGGTCATCTTGTGTGCCATAGTGCAGCAACCATGTCTGTAATCAACCAAACAGTTCATTTACACCACAAGTGTTTGGTGAAATTGCATTTTAAGAGGACACAGGCTATTCAGATCTATGGATTTGGCCCTTCTTTTTATATTGTTTTAAAGAATTGAACTCAATTGACATAAATAGATGTAAAAACAGTAAGTTCATACATTTCTGTACATGCCAATGACCTAACACATGGGTAAGATACAAGACTGAGTTACCATGTCTATTATGCATCACTGTTAAGTGATTTTATGTATGGTTATTTAAAACTAGGATAGTTTGCAGGGAAGCTGGGCTCGCTTTTCATAAACTTCAGAGCACGTTCTCCTCAGTGCCACCTGGATCATGCAAGAATGATGCCCAGTATAGTTATCACCTGCACCTCCTTCTGTGCAGCTCTTCTTACAGAGGAATACACTGAAGGCATGTTAAAGGCTGGGAGAGGTAAGAATAAGGGATGATTGGAAAGCCATTTTCTCTTCATATCCTGAGTATCAGAAAGTATCACAGGTTACAGACAAAAGGAAACACCAGGCTACCTCTTTGTGCTGGGCTGGGGTTGAGGGGCTGTACTTGGTAAGTAGACAGCCTTTGATACATCTAAAGTAAGCTGGAATTAGGGAAGCTTCCAGCTCTGCAGACATGTCATTGTCAATATGTCCCTCTTAATTTCAGGGATATGAAAAGTACCACTATAAGAGATAATGCCCAGTAATTTAACACTCTTCCCAATATTTATTTCTTTAAATACTAAAAGGCCAGAAGAGGAACTGCCTGTTCCATACCAGCGTAACAATCAGATATTGGTTTTGGCTGTAGCTCCTTTCATCCTTATGAATTGCCCAGCAAATAACTATTTCTGGATGCAATATGTCTGGAAAATGTTGACTCCATTGATTCAGTGCCTGTGTGCATCTGCACAATCAGCACAAGGCACTGGTGCATCACTGTTCTGGGAACAGTCTCCCAAAGTGTGTCCTGGTACTGCCGTGCCTTGCTTTGGCTTACTTTGGCTTTTTTGGGGTGTGAATCTGTATTCTTCTAATAATGCTAAATGTATTGGTACAGAAGCATTAGAGAGAATTTTGTGATTTGGAAGGATAATGACAAAACTAAATATCTTATGACAAAATGAAATCAGCACTTTGATGCTTGTGCTTTGAAAAAGTTGGTTCTAAAAGGCTGGTGACTCTGGCCGAGGAAGGTTCTTCTTTACAGAGGGAGCTGTGTGGGGTCTATTGCTTGTGTCACACTTGACTGGCGTCTTACTATTTGAGATAGTTGCTAATGCAAGAGAAGGTAAAAGAAGCTGTCCACCAATGTTCTAGTCTGCTCTAGCACTCTCCATCAACAGGACGGGGGGAAAATACGCAAAGGAGTCAAGCTAAGGGCAGGGTGGTCACTTACTAATTACAGGAGCAAAACAGATTCTGCTTGGAGAAATTAATGTATCACCAATTAATTATAACAGACTAATGTAGTGAGAAATAAGAATAAAATTCATCATCTTTTTCCTAGCCTTCTTCCTAGGCTCAGCTTCTCTGCCACTTTTTCTACCTCCTGCCTTCTACAAGTGTGGAAGGGTGAGGAACAGGGGCTGTGGTCAGCTCACAGTGCTTCATCTCTGCCCTTTCCTCCTCACTCTCTTCCCCATGTGGTCCCTGCCATGGGACACAGTCCTTCACAAAGTGCTCCAGAGTGGGTCTTTCCCAGAGGGTGTGGTTCTTCAAGAGTTTCACCAGTATGACCTCTTACAATGGGCTGCAGCCATTCAGGAATGCCTGGTCCAGCGTGGGTCCCCTGCAGAGCCACATCTGCCAAAAAACCCCAACCTTTTGTGAGCTACACCCTCCTTCAGGGCATATCCACCTGCTGCAACATGGGTTTCTCCAGGTGCTGCAGGTGGATCTCTGCTCCACCATGGACCTCCATGGGCTGCAGGGGCAGAGCTTTATATATATATATATATAGTGATTTTAGAAAAAGATTGTTTGCAATGGGAAGGAGGTATTTTTCAAGCCATTTTGGTTATTGTCTATAGAAATCTAGCAATAGGAAAGTATAAAAGCAACGCTTAAAAAATAAATAAGGAAAAGAAACATAAAGAAAGGGTTAGGGTTGAAAGATACACAGTCACCGCCCATGAATCCATTGGCAAGGCTTGATTGTTTCAATTTTGAGGTCCATTGGGTGAAGTGGTGGTTTCATTCCTGATCTGTCTGGGGTGGGGGAAGTGCCTGCAACACAGAATTCAGTGTGTTAATTAACATGCTCAGGTGGGAATGCCCAGGTACCGCCCTCAGGGGAGTTTAACACTGTTGCAACATAGTGCATCTGTTGCAACACTGTGGATCGCAGTCCTCTGGTGGAAGCGCTCAGAAATGGGCTCTGGGGGTGCCTGAGGGCTCTTTGATGGTTTATGACATCTCCTAAGACATGTCAGCTGCCTCTCACGTCAGTGTGGCTGAGCCAGCTATGCCCCATCAGAAGGGACGGAACCCCCAGGCTATGTGTGAATGTCCATATCCTGACAAACCTCCCGGGAGGCACTTTTACACCTGGGCCTGTTTGTGTAAGGGAGGGCACTGGCATGGTAAAAAGCACTGTTCTGTCTCCACAGGGTCTATTTCTTTCCCCCCATGTGGCTCACAACCCTTCTGGCTGCTAAGCAGAGGTTGCTTTGTCGCGCTCATCCTCTGTGCGCGCTCGCCCCTCGCACCTGGGCTGTCCTTGCACAGATCAGAGGTTTCACTGCAGCCCCACAGAGGTTCACTGCACCCCAAAACCTCCCCTCCCCCTGTTGGCTGGGGGCTGCAAACCTGGCCCCAGCAAAGCACCCAGTTTGACCCTTGGCATTCCAGTCTCTCACACTCCCCTGTGGTCCAGCTGCTACCAGCACCTCACCAGGTAACCCCAATGGACTCTAAATGCACCAGTGAAAAGGAAGTACATCAGCAGAAAGTCATGCATTACCACTGAAGGATTTTTTCTCTAACAGTGGCTGTCATTTTGCCTTTGACTGTGATGATCCAGCCTTGACAGGAACTTTTTTCTACACTGAAATTCAGATTTCACATATTCCTCAAAGGACAAAAGAGTATGCCTGACACATTTTACCAGTTTGTGTCACACAGCAGATTATGTTATGGCAGATATTTGCAATAAATATTCTAAATCATGCCAAAAGAAATGGTCTGTAATTTATTATCCATTCCAGGAGCAATGCTGTCCCTCCACCACAAAGAATTTCCTCATAGACCACATTCTATGACTATATTCAGCATATAATGTATATTTCATATTAGATTTTGATCTATCTACCAATGCATATGCAAGGCTCATGTTTTCTCTTGCTCCTCTTTAAAACAGTGAATACATTGTACGCAGGTTCCAAGGCTCAAATCAAGCTCCTAAAAGAACTACAGAAAAACTTGTTTGCTGCCTATCGTGTTACTGTCATAGTTTCCACCTTCCTAGAGTCACCTAGTTATCATGAATTACCAAATGGACTCATAATGCAGAAAGCTTAGCAATTGACAGTTTGCTGAATTAATCTGAATTTTTGATTCAGATTCCTTCCCATTCTCCAGTTCTTGAATTTTTAATGCACCATTTTTTCTTGAATAAAAAGTTTTAATAACTCTTAAACAAGACTCTTGGTGGCATTTTACCATTTGTGTGTTTCCTTCCCACCCCACACACAGCTTTCCTGTGGGCAATCTGGGTGATTTTTTTTCCCTGCTGAATGACACACACCACAGAAGTGGAATGATCTGAAACATGTGTTCAGTTATAATTCCAACAGCAGTAATGGTACTCTATTACTTCAAGCCTGGTTTATGCACAGTATTTTCACTGTCTTAATTGCATGAAGTGGTGAAATGCTGGTGTTTTCTCCTACAGGTAACGTTATATTAAGGTATAAAGATACTTTATATACCTTTAGCTTATTGCTATTCTCCTACAGGGCCAAGTTCTATGGGTTTACATACTTTTATATCAAACTGACTGCATCAGTCCTTGAGGCCTATGTTGCACTTTAATAGTATGGTTAAACACAACAACTTTTGTGTGTAGACAAACCCTCAGGGCTCAGACAGATGCTAAGTTTACTGCAGCTCAACGAGTTAGTGCACATCAGCAGAGCCACAGTAACCAATCATCTGCATGCACTTTGTCTGTCCCAAATGTGAGATAAAATGTAAGTGCTTACAACTCTCTTGCTGAGCCTCTCTTTTTTCTTACTTTAGCCAATACTTAACATGTGATAAACTTCTGCACAAGTGAAAAACCAAGTCAGACTGAATCTAAAATATATAGATCACTTTTAAAACAGCTGAGGAGGACAGAATGTCCGTGGAACAGAACTGATCCATTTAAAAACCGATACTGGAGAAAAATAACTGAAAGTTTACTTTAAAATGAATTTACTGATGTTTTTCTTCTGTAAATGACTTAAAGCCCTGGGTGTGGGATGCACAACAGTTGAAGCATGAGGATGCTGTATGAGACACATCCTCACACACACTTTTGGTGAGGATGGCTTATTTGGTGCTTAGGCTTACATAGAGAGACAAATCCTTCTCCCCAACTTTTCGTCCTCCCTNNNNCCACCCCCCAAATGTAGGTCATCAAAGCAATTTTAAAATCAATGGAAACTCTGAAAATGAGCCAGCACCCAGTCCTTCACAATTATTGTGATGTGCTGAGGCTGCTCACTCTGAGTTAAAGCTGACAGCACAACACTTTGCACTACCTAGAGTTTAGTGTTAATGCAGGAGCCATAAAGTAAAGCAGTACAACTGTCTTACGAATAAGCCTGTGGTGATAGATTTGGCTAAACCCCATCTGAGTGCTGGGGGTGACACACCAGACAGACAGGTCAAGTGTAACCTTGCCTACCCTTTGCAGACTGAAGAGGTAACCTGCACAGTGGGGAAGGACCTGACAGAGTTTTGTAGCAGGGAGCAGGATAAGTGAGCAGCAGTTGTAGCACTAATGGCCTCTGAAACTTAGAATGGCCCTAATGGACCAGTGATTTGGGTAGATGAATTCCTGTGCTGGTAGAAACCTGCCCTTAGGCTGGTGTCAGGCCAAGTCTACTGCTGCAGAACCTGAACATATCATCTCTAGCTGGCCAAGTGCCATATCAGCCTTTCTTAAAATTAACCAGAAATGTGCTTAGAAAAAAAGACACTTCCACAAAAGTATTGTTTTTACAGTGTCTCACTCTGTATCATGTTCAGGTTTCTGCTTAAAGCCTTCTTCCCCAGGCTTCACTGTCCTGCCCTGTGACTGAGCTTAATGCAAACAGTGAAGATAATTACTATCACTTGCAGTGAAGCCAGAACTGTGAGCTGCAGGGGTTTTTTGGCTTTTTTTTTTTGTGCCTTTACTCACCAAACCTGTTCTATGTATTCTAGGAGGATCCTTTGATAGGGTATATTAAGAGCTGCTGACAGTCTCAAACTGAGATTACGTGGCTAAAAAGTAATGGCACATCTTCAACATCCTGGGCTCACTGCTACTATGTGTTCCCAGTATACAATGCAGAAATTTCTAGGCAGAGTTTTCAATCAGTTGAGCCTATTTTTAAAGTATTTTAATTTTTCTTCAGTGTTTTTTTTTTAATATTTATATATTCAGACATTCTGAGGTACTAAAGCTTTAATACATATTCATATGACAACTCCAAACATTATTATGTCTTATTTAGAAATTGAAAAATGCCATTTTGAAGCTGAATTATCAGTATTACTCAGAAAATTACTTGATGATGTTATCTGAGGCTGACACATCATAGGTGTTATTTTTGCAGAGATGCAAGTTTGCTTAATAATGTCATTCAGTACTTCCTTTTTTTTCCTTAAATATCAGGGAGCAGTTTCTTGCAACTGAGTAGGAATAAAGACAGTAGGGTAAATATGATAAAAATTCAAACATGAAAGAGATATCTATTGGTTATGTGTACAAGCCTGCACAGTTAGAACCAAATATCAAAATAATTTCTAGCCTATCAGACACATATTTTGTGATGGAGAACCAAAGAAGTCTTACATGAAATTAGATTCTTACATAGACCACTTGATGTCTTGACAATTGTTTTGTGTCAGCATCAGTCCTGAAGCTGAAATGTATAGGTATCAAAAGCATGGAAGACTCTATAGATTGTAGAAGAATAAAATCTGATAATTCTCATATGAGCCTAAATGACTTCAGGCAGAACTGTCAGGTATGGGAATAAGAATGAATTAATATTCAAAATTACACAGGGGCATATGGGGATTATTTTGCAAAAAAATCATTTCAATTTATTAAAAAATTATAAGCATGAGAAACATTCCAGCCTAATGATGATCATTACCGGGAAAAAAATGTGGCTGTTGATTTAGAATGAAATAATTTATGTGTAGTATATATTTACTCAGTCTTAATCAACATCACAGAAATATAAATCACTATTAAATATTTAGGTGAAAGCTTGAGGTCATGGAGGGCTCGGTTATATTCCCTTTCAAGAACTCAAGGGACAAACAGGGCAAATTATGGCAGATACAGTCATGCGCTGCTTCCCTTCTCCCCTCCCCTTCCCACATGCCAATATGTCCCTTGGGGGCTCTTCCCGCAGAAAAGCAGCGTGGCAGGTGCTCTCCACATCACTTCCCCGATTGCTGTGACCTCCAAGGCAGCAGCACCAGCAGGCCAGGGGGCAGCTCCGAATCGAGCATCCCCTGCCCCAGTTCGGGCGCCCCTCGCTTCTGGGGCCGCGGGGAAGGAGGAGTTCATCTGAGCTTTAGCAGGAGAAGAGACAACACTGTTTGCTAAAGGGAAACTGGAAAGATTTTCCCTGATGTTAAAGGCAGGGAAAGTATTTTTTGCTAGTTTTGGTCTTTCAGTGATTATAGAAAGCACAAGCCTGAGGGTGGTAGGAGCAAGAAAATATCCCACTGTGGAATTATATAGGATAAAAATAAGGGCTTGAATCTGAAACCATGGCTCCTTTTGCCTCTTCTCCTACCTCCCACAGAGAAATGGCCAAGTGCAGTAAGCAGAGTGAGCGTATCAGCTATTGCCACCAGAGAGCTGCCAGATGTCTGCTTCGCAATTGGAAAACAAGGGGAAAAAAAAACAACCCAGCCCGGAGACGGGGGTGGGGTGGTGGAATCTGATAGTTAGTATCAGAACCCAGGGAAAATTAGCTAATGTGTATGTCGGAACAAGAAATCCTCCCTTCCTTGCAATTACTCAAAATCTTGGCTTGCCGTTGAGAATGCATTTTAGAGCCTGGCATAATTAAATGGAAAGCAGGAGCCAAAAGGGAAAAAGCAAACAGTTGAAAAGAAGAGCTAAGAGACTAAAACCATTCCTCATTTACATACTTTGCCATAATTTCAGCAAATTTAGCCAAATTGCATCAGGCCAAATTGATACTAAGCAGCAGCAACTCTACTGGCTTAAGAAGTAATTCTGGACATGTTCTATAAAACTGAGCTCAGAATTTGGCCCAGTGGTTGAAGAGTACTTTGATCATACCTAAGCTTCCTGGTATTACAGGAGTGGGATTTGCTAGAAGCTTTGACTGGCCACCTTTCAAGCTGCTGTCCTGTAGGGAGGAGCTATTTGTTGAGCAAGCACAGCTGGAGTTCACCCCGGTTCTTCTCCTGTCTGGTGGCTGTCAGACCCGCACCAGGAGCACAGAGTGACCCCACTTCACGTCCACACTGTGCTGACTTTTAATTTCATCCCACTGGCTCCCAAGTTAGTGCAGGAGCTTGGAAGGCGGTGCAGCGCATCTGCATCCAATCCTGACACTTTGGCTGGGAGAGAGGAAGGAGGCTGGGCTCCCTCCCCTATTTACCAGCCAAGAACTCCCCAGGGCTGCAAGGATCCTTCAGTCTGTTTTGAGTTCTGCATTTAGCAAAGAGAGCTTGGCAGAGAGGAAACTCAGAGAAACTGCAGGTTTTCCGTGGATCT
>JAOTQP010001535.1:627371-646091 GCA_026413545.1 Cichladusa arquata | reverse complement strand
CAAGGTAGAACTGACACAAACCTTCAGACAACATGATAAAGCACCAGAGCAAAATAATGGGCTAGTGAAACCGTATTCAAGATTGATACAACAGGTCTGTTCTTTGACCTACCACAAGAGTTAGATGTCTCATTATCATCAGAGTCTTTGCTCTTGAGCTAGATCTTCAAACAGATTTGCAGGGAGAATGTTTCTGAGTTTTGAACAAGAGAAGATTTTGAATATGTTAGTTCATCATTGACTCTTTAAGTAATTTTCCACTCATCTTGTCCAAAGCTGCACTTATTCTAACAATGAAATGTCATGGGAACACAGCGCCTGCTGTGCCAATTTTTAAACTGAAACAATGAAAGATGTATTAATGAGGTATTCTGGAGACTGTGGTCTCTTTCTGCTTCTGTCTTCACCTCCAGCATTCCCTTCCCTCATTCTTAAGGACCCAGTTTGGCCTCTCCATATCTCCAGTGTTTTTCACGTTTGGAAGGCCTGGATGAGCAAATACAACAGCTGTGTGTTAGGGAGGAAAGCAGGAGAAGGGAGCTTCCTACCCTGTGGTCAGGCTTTGTATATGGCCCAGAGCTGCAGTGTCCTCACCAAAGCTGGGAGAAAGCTGGAAGTCCAGTGGAAAACCTTGGGCAGCCGGTGCACACGGAGTAACAGCTTGCTGTCTTTTCCCAGGTCCCACAGGGGTGCTCAGCACAGATAAATTACCTGTTTACTCCCTGTTCCACCCCTGCAGTCCTTGCTGGGTTACAGCACCTCCTGCCCGGCTGTTCCAGGGTGGGGATGGCCAAGGGCAGTGCCATCTCTCCTGCAGTGCTGCGTGTGCTGCAGCTCACTGCAGCCTGCCCACAGCGTGGCCAGGCAGGCCTGGGGGCACAGCAAGGACACGTGCAAAGAGAGCTGCCCTGCGGCTCAAGCAGAGAGCCCCAAAAGCGGGGGGTTCACTTCTGTAGAAGTAATAATGCACAGGAAACATGCCAAGTGCACCTGAACTCCTACAGAGCAATACCCTCAGAGAGTGACCTTTTACACCCAGCCCTTCTATCCCTTGAGTACAAGAACTGGATGTCTGTTTTGTATATTTGTCGTGCAAGAATTAGAAATGAAACAAATGTACTGCTGGCCTGCGCTGAACCTTAGAAAAACAGCAGGAGACTTAGAGACAATGGCAAGCAGCAGCTAAACCAAGCTGCTCCAAGAGCCAAGCTCTTCTGCAGCAGCATTCAGAGCAGTGTCTTCCAAGTGTTCACAAGGGGTAGTTAGGAGAAGGTAAAGTTATTACACAGAAATATCTGTTCAAAATGGTAATGCTTACTTCTCACAAAAATTTCCTTGACTACTATTTTTAATTGTTTTGGTCATAAAATGAGGGAAAAGCTGTTGCTTGAATCTATGTAAGAGTTTCTTACAGTTCTGGCTTATGGGAGAGCACAGCAAGGAAGATACAAGGCAGGTCAGACACAGGCATTCAAGCATGATTTGCTTCCTTTCTGTATGAACCTGTGATGTGCCTTGCTATGCTGTGAATGTGGTTTCAATCATCAGGCTGCTGGTAGAATGAAGTGTAACAAGGGCTGGCCCAAGGAGGAAAGCTGTGTTGCTGCCTGCTAGGTGAGCTTGTATCCACCTGGTGAGTTCCAGCATCTCCAAGCTAAAGGGCAGACAGCTGTGACAAGATGAGTCCCAGATGACCTGAATGTGTTTCACCATGCTTTGAATCCGGGCTTTGGTGGACAGTCATCAACCAGAGGATGACAGTGTTTCTAAAAGCACTCCTGTTTCATTCCCTCTCCCTCTCAGCTGGATGGGTTGTTGGAAGGGGCAGCAGTTGTAGCAGCCTCCTGTGCATTGCTCCAGCATGTCCAAGTGCACAGAGCACTCTGAGCCAGCTCTGCACCTTCTGCTCCAGGCAAACCTGAACCACCTCAAATGGATCTGGCAACAAGGACTTCCTAAGGGCAGCAATGCCAGCTTTTAGCTGCCTGTGAATTCCCCAGTGCTGCCCCTGCAGGAATCCTATTGTCCATCAGAGTAGCTGCTATGTCCTTTTCGTTGTGACATCTGTGCAATGTGACAACAGTCAAGCAAAAATTGCAGCCATTCTTTGTTTTTTAGATTAAGTTTCCTTTTAATTTTAATCCATTCATTTTTAATCCATTCATCTGTGCTTTACCTCTGCACCTTTCTGCTTTATCATTGCACCTTTCCTGACAGAAGGTGGCCAAGTTGCCTCTGAGCAAGGAATCAAGGGAATTTTTTGCCCTTTACTCCTATTCATTTAGAAGAGCATGTCCTTTCTCGACCAAGAAATCCTGATGATGGCAGACCTTTCAGAAACAAAGCAATTTGACAGTGACTGCTGTATACAGAAATTGTGTTAGATAAGGATCTATGGTTAAAATACCCAGAAGGATTATGAAGCCAGATCTTTATCCTCTCTGGTAGTAAAAACTGAAATTCCCTGCTGGCTCACTAACAGAGTTATGTGGTGCCGGCTGTCAGTCCTTCTCCTCTGAAGTGTGCCCTACTACTATCTAATTGCAAGTTATAACCTTTGTGAATCATTGCCACCAATCTCACTGAGGCCAGTGGCTTAGTAGGATTCAGAGAGTAATTAAACTTTTATGTAGATAATTAGGCAATCTGCAGCTACATTAGATAGGTCAAGATTGTAATTAGGGATAACTCTTCATGCTTCAAGGTCTTCTAGCCTCGATCTATCTGATGGCATGTGTTTATGCAAGCAAACAGGTAGAATGTTTGAGTCCCTAGTTTGAAAAAGACTCCTCAATGATTGTTCCACTCAGGCACTCTCAGCTTGGTTTTCATGATGCATTTCACAGCTTCTGGCTCCAAGATTGCTATCAATAGCCCAGATGCTGCCCTGAAAGCTTAGAGGGAAAAGAGAGCCTTTCAGACAGACCATCCACAATAAACTAGGTTCAGATCTCAGGCTCACTGATGCAAATTGAAACAACTCATCAGGCTTTAAAATTCAGAATTTTTTGGCTTTGGAGTGAGGCCACTGAGACCTGACTCTGGCTGAAAGGATACAGTCCTTGGGAGCACTGAGGACCCAGAGGCTGAGTGGACACTGTGCTGCCATGGGACTGTAGAATCCCTCTCCCACAGATGCCAGAAAAAGTTTTTTTAGCTCCACACTCTTTTGCCATCCTAATGGGCACATTAAGGCTGAATGATAAAGAGTTTTTCTTCATGGGAAAACAGCATTCAGTTTGTGAACTTAGAGGGAATTGTTTGCTACATTTACTGTGGAGGTGAACAGTTCACTGGAGCTTTCATCCTCACCCAAATTCACCCACATGGTATTACACGGATAACTAACAGCAATTCTTATTTTTTTAATTGTGTATGCACAAACCAGACATTAGACGTTCTGCTATAAATCCAAGACTGAGAAGAGAGGAGACGTTTTTTAAATTCATGGTGGGAAAGGTCAGAAAAAGTTTAGCATTTTACACAGAGAGGATTCAAACTGACTGTAAAACAGAAAAGAAATAAAACTGTTTCCTTTTTCCCTCCCTCATCTCTGTGCGCTATAGACCTAAGGAAATCCTATTATGGTTTTGGGGTTTTTTATGGCTCTACAGTTCAAGATGTAAGAACACATTTAACTCTCAAATATGGGGGAAAATAATTTCTAAACTTGTCAACATTGTTTCCTGTCTTTCTTTTTTTGTTTGCAACTGAGATATGCTGCCAGTTTTGTGCCCACGGTTTTCAGCAGTTTATCAAGAAAGATAAATATGCAGATTTCTGTTGAAAGCAAACATGACTTTTGGTCACACCTGTGTAAATCCAGCTATAATTTTAGAGAGATAAATAGTGGAACTCCAGATTTTCACCTCTGTAAATGATGCCTGAAACTGTGTTGTGTGAACCTACTTGAGAGGGGTGATTTATATAGAAGATCTTTGGATATCACCTTTCTTTTCCTCCTGCGACTTACATGTGTGCCTGTGGATTTATAAAGCCCTGATGGGAGGAGCAGGAACTGTGTGACAGCTTGTGAGGAGAGACCCTCTGCAGAGATGGATCCAGCTTGGCCAGTGAGATCTATCTGTGTGGCACCTGTTAGTCACGCACAGCAGGACTGTCCATCATCCCTTGTAGCAGCTCTGCATTTCCATAGCACACTGCAGTGCAGGCAGAGCAGAAATTACTCTCTAACTATGAGACAGTGAATGAGAAATTTCTGTCCCTGTTTATGCTGTCAGACCACCACTCGGGATGCTGTACATCAGCCGGAGAGGGGGAAGGGAAGTTCATTTCACAGCCAGCTGACAAAGCTCTCAAGCATTTATCTTTGCTTTCTACCTTATAAAAATCCTGTAAAAATGTTGTTACTGAATGTGAAATGTTGAAAGAGAAATGTGGACTACTACATGCCACTTAAAAGGGAAAATCTCCACATGGTGTAAAGAGAGCTTGTGGTAAAACAGAGAGCATACAGTGTCTATCCATTTTGTGATCTGATGCCCAGATCACAAATGGAGAGACAGCAATTTCCACTGCTGAACTGTAGCAAAATGTCTTTGGGAATGCTTGCATAGAACTGCTCTTGTGTGAGGATCAGAAGGAAAAAAAGAATATTGAACACATGGAAATATAACAGAAGAAAGCTGTCAGCTTGCTGCGGCTTGGAGCACTATTCCTTAGTATCATAATAATCACAAGGAAATTTGGAAGTAAGACTACACATGGTTTTATTGTGTTTTTCAGAAAGAGATGGCAGAACTTCTCTCAAAAGCCTTCATCATGCCTCACCCCAAACAACCCCAAAATTTTGCCCATCCTGCTGAACCATTCTCTCTTCCATTTTAGACTGATCATCACGGCCCCCCGCAGCTCAGCCCTTCTGTACCATCTCACACCTTCCCCTGATCATAACAGACTGTGACTTCAGCTCCTGGGATGACCAGAGACTCCTTGTGCTGCTGTGTCACCTCAGTATGAGGACCTGATGACTCCTTGTTTGGTTTTCTGTGGCAAGGGAATCATGGTTTCAGAGTCACTCCTCTGCAGCTGAGTGATAACTCCATCCAAAATCTGAACCATCAATCCAGCACTTATTACTGGTAATATGTACTATGATTCATGTGAGCAGTGCACTGTAGAGTGGACCTCAGTTTGGCTGCATGTCCTGGAGGAAAACAAACCTCTCTCATTTGCTCATTGCATTTGTTATCTCTCATTTGCTCTCGTGACTTTGTGAGGCAGCTGTGTGTTGCTACTCTAGTAAATACTAAACTTCTCAAGGAAGTGCAATACTCCCATTTACCAAGGGAAGGGAAGCTCAGAAAAAAATTATGAAGCTAAACAACATATATACCCTTCTCTAATCTTTACTTTTGACCCAAAATGAGAGTCTGGAGGGGGTCTAAAATAGAAATCATGAATAGAAATCATGAATAGAAATCATGCTAGAGAATATTCCTGAGAAGGAAAACGTAGCTTCAAAGCAGTCTTTCTATGCTTAGCTCTTAGCTAACCTGTATGTCATGAGTCAATGCAAACACACTTTATTCTGCTATTGGAAGGAAACTACATCTGTGTTACTGGGAATATTATCTGCCTTGAAATCTCTGATTTTCTAGCAGATAATCAAATACACAAACAAAATTACTAAAAAGAAAGGGAATACAAAACTGATCTTGCTACTGCTAACTGGTGATTGTTAATTGAAGCGTAGCAATTCTATTAATATCACACATAAAAGATAGCAAAAAGTAATACAATTTTTGAAATACAAAAAGCTCTTTTGGCAAAATTAAATGCTATGATCTTCTAAGCTATTTATTCTGTGACTGCTGAATAAGATGATGTGAAGCTTTCAAGTATGAAAGGAAGCATGCAAAAGGAGTGAAAATGCTATAAATATCCACTCAGTGTGATTCTGATAGGAACTATGAAGTTTTAACCAAAATGTTCAGAAAAGCTACTCAAATTTGCAATTATCCTTGCATGTTCAAAGCATTGCTGGGAGAGAGTTTCAGCAACATGATACCAAAAATGAAGGAGGCATGTGATACAACTTGCATAATGTTTTTCCAAATGTAAATGTTTGTATCAGCTGATTTTTTTTCTTCATATCTACTCTGAGCCATATAAATAGACACCTAGAGTGTATCATTAGAATGCCTTTTTGCGTCTTTTTTTATTTAGCTGTAAATTTGAGTTAAAACTATACCAGCTTTTTTTCTTATGGCTTATATTGTCACTAAAATCCCTTGGTCAAAATCCAAATTCCTATAATGCTGTTGTGCATGGTTTTCTGAGGAAGTCAAGAGCTAAATAAATGACACTCTCATGAAACTGCTTGAATGCTGTGGGTTAAAAAGCCTGATTTATGCATTAAAAGGGGATGACTGTTCTGATTGACCTTGTCCAAAGCTCTTACTTTTATTCTATATACAGGCTTGGAGGATAGGTTAGAAAACAAAACAATAAGCTTGCTTGAATTATAGGAAAATTAATGTGAAAAAATACTCTGAGTAGTTCAAAAGCTTTTAATTCTGCAAATTTTTCATGTTGTAGCTTATTATTATGATTAATGATTCTTTTCATATATACATCAGGTACAGAACAAAGACATGAATTCTCTCTCAACAGAATGCAATCTAAAATCTAAAAAGTATCAAATAATATGATTGTTGAGGGTGGAGGGCAGGTGTCAGGTATTTAAGCTGAAGTTACAGAACTGGGACTAATTTGAACCCTGCCAGATGCAACAGAGGGTAAAATAAAAGAACAAAAATCCTTTCCTCCTCCCTTGTCTCCTCCATACAGACATAGCAGGAAGAAGTCTAGGAGCAGCAGAGCATGAATGAAAACAAAAAACCAGATTACTTGGCCACTAAGGAGAGACTACTGTCACGCAATAAAAAGAGTGTTGGCAAAAAAAGCATCTTATAAACATTACAACAAACAAGTAACAATTTAGAAGATATTTTGAACACAGAAAAAGAATCAGTGGGAGAATATTTAGTCAAATTGATAGGTAACACTTTTTGCTTGCACTGGACCATGAGTGAAGAATCAGAATCCACTTACCAGGGAATTTTTAAAAAGCAATTACACTTTAAAAATTGTTAAGACATTTAGCAGGATTCTCACACTATGAAAACATTTGCCTAGGGAAAATGAGCTGTCCTATTTGTGCTTAATGTGCACAAGGGACATATTTTTCTTTTCAGTATATTTTCAATAATGAAATTAATGCTTAATTGCATATGATTGATTTTATCCTTCCAAGTTTCAGAAGGCACTAAGGACAGGCATGGCAGGCGGATCTCTATCAGTCTTCTCTGTGACTGTGGGCACTCGTGTAATGATGCATGGATAACCAGCTGTAGCTCAGTTACAGCTCAATTAGATGCCACCATTAATCTAAACTCAGAAAACAGGTTATCAGCTGTAGCAATTTTTAATGGCAAGAGCTAGTATAAAAACCTTTAATTATATTCTGTTCTGTCATATATACCAATTAGCAACCATATACAGGTACACAAGCACTTAGTATAAAAAATACAAGATGTCTCACAGTATGCCATTCATACATATGAAAATAATAGGTTTCTGTCTTTGGTTCAAGTGTCACTGTGACTTCTGAAAACACTGAAATACACCCTCACCAAATGATATAAACAACAAATGCCCCCCTACACCCTCATTTCTTTTGCTTTTATATCTGAGCAAATGTCATATTGTATGGCAAATAGTTCTTTGATGAATTTGGGTCGGCTGTCCTGGTTGTGCCCCCTCCCAAGGTTTTGCCTGTTCCCAGCCCACACATGGCGGGGCAGAATGCTGAACGGACAGGCTGGTGCTGTGGGAGCACTGCCCAGCAGTAGCCAACACACTGGTGTGTTATCAACCCCTTCCTAGACACCAGTGCACAGCAAAACTCCACTAGAGATGCTTGTGGGGAAAGTTGTCTCCATCCCAGACCCAGTTTTTCTCTTGGATTTCCAGCCTGCCTTCTGCAAGAAGGGCAGTTTCATACCCCTTAGCCTTAGCTCTTCTGTTTGCCCCCGTTGCTGTTTCTCAGGACTGACAGAAGCAGCTCAACAGTCCAATGCGTATCCACACTCCTTGCAGCTCTGATGATACTGACCCACAGAACAAATATTTAACATCTGAACATCACCTAACAACACCTGCATTTCGGATCACATGCTGACTTGGTGATGTGGGGCCCCCTCTCTATGTTACTTCCTTTTACACAGCAGTGCTCTGTGGTACCTTACCAGAGTCTCCAATTGCACCCAGCTACATCACTGATTTTTTAAAATTCTGTTCACACCAGCCACTTAGAGTGTGTTTCTGTGGTACTGCCAAGGAGAGCAGTCTGGAGAAAACTCTGTGTGTCACTGAGGTTTGAGAGAGTTTAGCCAGAATTACTGAGAAACAATAGGGCTCTGTTTAAAAAGAGTTGGAGATGTGAATTTCACTCAGTCACCTCAGCTGTATACCTCAGCTGAAAATAAGATGAAAAGTCCCATTCTGAGCCTAATTGAATAAGCATAACATTAAAGAACTCACCACATGCCTACAGTGAATGTAAACACACACAAGTGTATGTATATATATACATATATATTATATATATAAAAGTGTATGTATATATATGTGCTCCATCGTGACAGCATTACAAAATATTTTTGAAGTGGTGAAAAAACATATCAAACCCAACAACCCATTAATGTCTGTTCCGACAAATATTTACTACTAAAGTCAGAAGAGAGATTAATTAGTGTAACTTCCTGTCCTATGTCCCAGTGGAGGTCAAATTATATGATGTAGGAGTCCCACTTGGTCTTAAAATATATGACTTGAGCTCAATAAGATTAGCGTGATTTAGATTACCTGAGGATTTGTCCCTCTGCCTTTGTTAGAACTAATTCACCACAAGATATTTTTTAATTTCTTCTCCCTCCGCCTGTCCTTCCATGCTTGTTACAACTCAGAAGACAGCTTGTTATGTGCTCTGATTTATTCTGCACTCAGAAATATTCATCCAGAAAGTAACCGCTGGGCTGGTCCAGCCTTGCTGCATGATGAGCATTTACTATTCATAAGCAGACTGGAGTAGCTGGCCACTTAAATCACATGGTGAATGTGTGCTAGAAGCCCTCGGGAGACAATGCATGCTCCAGAGAGACTCGTTTGGGCAGGACAGCCATTTCTGAGAGCTGCAGCTCTGTGCTGTGCATGCCCCAGCCCATGGCTACAGCCTGACACTGCTGAATTTTCTGCACCCTTCCAGTCCCTGAGCAGCCAAGGTGATGGCAGGGTCTATGTTTTGGAGTTGGAGACACATCTCCCATGCTATCCCTGCAAATGCCCAGACATGCAATGCTCCATCAAGGGCATAAATGCTACACCAACTGGCAGGATGTTGGAGCAGTCTGGATCAGGCTTTCTTGATATAGATGGAAATTAGCTGGAGAGTGGATTGGGAGTCAGAAATTCAGGGGCCGTAAAATGGCAGAATACTGAAATTACAGAGTGCCTAAAGCTGGAGAAGCAATACCAGTCAGACCTGGTGGAAGAAGGGCTCAGGCAGGAGGGAGAAAATTACAGCTGAACAGAGGGAGGGACTGGCTGTTTGGGGGCTGGAGCATGGGAGGAAGATGGGCAATGGTGGGAGACCGTCTTAAAGGGATCAGGATCACTTCTTAAAGCAACTCAGATGATATTAATGCAAATTTGTTTCCCTCTATCAAAGTGAGAATAGAAGGTGTGATACTGAAATAAACTAGTATGCAGCCCTGGAAAAGATGATTTTGCATGGTTGCTGTTGCAGAACAAGCAGAAACTAAAGGGAAAACATCAACATAGAGGGCAAAATGAAGAAAGTTGTTTGTTAGACTTGTACTCAACACAGGCAAATATAAATGGTCGTGTAACAGCTCACAACAGCAAGGAACTTACTCAGGAACATCAGAAATAGATTAGAACATGTCATTTCCTGTTTCAATGAATTATGTCAATGTGTTTTTCTCACTAGAGTCAGTAAAAAAAAGTTCACTTTTTAAATATATCGATATTCTGCCCAGACATTTTTTTCCCCCTGCTTTTTTGCCCTGACTTTAACTCAGTATTTGTATTCCTCTTGCTATTTCAGCTGGAGGTCTGCAGCAGCCTTGATGAAAGAGGCTTGCTCTCTGCGTGCACCCTCCTACGCACCCACAGAGATTGCCACCCCACACACACCCTGGGACACAATAGTTTTACGCACAGGATGCTCTGCCTGAGCAGGGCAGGTCACACAGCCCTGGCCTTGGCAGCACCAGCCTCAGGGAGCGCTTTAAGGAATAGGTTAGCTGCTATCAGTCAAAGTCAAGTATCCCGGAAAGGGAAATCATAGTCCCTACTTTTGCATCAGGAAGGAATCTCCCATCCTGAGGAAGAAAGATTAGCTTAGCTCTGTGTGCAATTGCTCAGGAACAACTTCCCAAATTACAATGCATGAAAAGATCCCAATTTAGTACATCATGGGAGTCAGAGGACAGGGCTGCATGCAGATTAAAGCTCACATTCATTATTGTTATTAAACAGTCTAATTTTAGAAACCCTCCCCCCCCTATTTTACATGATTCAAAAGCACAGCAATGTAAAAATACATTAAGCAGAAATTTGAATAATAAAGGTCATATCTGTGTATGCCTCAGAAATAATAATATAGTGTAATGACAATATGTGATTAAATATGAAAGTCTTCTGTGTTGACAGAGCCTACAACTGATTTTATTTTCTTATATCTTCATTGGATAAACACACACATGCACACAAGATAACAAACTGTGTACACTGGACTCCAATTTACAGGCAAATTTGTTGACTTGTAATTCTTACAGTAATGGGTAAGCAATTCTTGCTGATGAGTAAGAATCAGGTACCCTAACTTTCCTTAATAAGTTGGAAAATCTTGGGAAAATGAACATCTAAAATTTTTAAAAAGAACACAGAAACAGTGGGTGGTATAGGAGAAAGTTCATTGCATAAGGAAATTGGAACACAAAAATAGGAACACTGAAGAGTGAAAGAGGACACAAAACTTATTTTTATTTTAGTCCATTGAGTCTTATCTTTGTAAGAACAATAATAAGGCTGTACTTCCCCTTCACCAAATCTCTCTCCATTCAAAGATGATTATTTGTTTGGTTGAACTTAAAATGAACTGACTGAAGAAAGACTAAAGACATGAAATGTACCTCATGTACAACCTGTGCAGCAAGATTTCCATATCCCTGTGCTCTATTCCCATCGTGGATAATTTTTCAGAGAAGGGCTGAAAGAGATCAGGCTGATGTGACTGGGCACACATCACCAGTCAAAGGGTGAGGCTATTTCCTCACCTCCTCACCAGCTCTCTCTGTCCTTTTTTTAAAATAATTTTTATTTTTTATTTTTTTAATCAAGTTCTCTTTTCAGCTTAGATCCTGTCTGAACTATGAAAGTCCAGAGCAGCCACTGCAGTTCCAGTTCAGACAGACTGGCAAAGTCTGGCATAATCAGGCACAACCATGCACACGTGGGACCATGACACCAGCTGTATGTATGACCAGACCTGAGGGTACTTTCTCTCAGGAAAGGGGTCACTAGTCTGCATTCAAAAATCTTACTTTGCCATTAGCTACCAGAAAAGCAAGGAACAGCATGAACAAGGGGTGATAATGCTTCCCACAGTGTGCATTTTCTAAACCAGCATCCTTGTTTTCATTCAGAATGTTTAGATTCCTGGCCTTATCCTTCAGAGGAATAGGCACTGGTTAAAGAAAGCAGACCATTTGCTGATATCATACTCTGTTCCCAGTGTGCGTTTATTACACTGCAGAATGTCAGCACAGTCCTCCTTGGGTTCCAGTCCCTCCTTTCAAAACATGAGCAATAATCACAAAGTGTCCTTCCTACACTTTCCTCTCACTCCCTATCCTGGTAGTAATCTCTGTCAAGTGATCTGTTGCACATATCTTTGGAGAAACTAGTACAAAGAGTCCCTGATTTTGGCCAGAGCTGGCTTAACATAAGTAAAATTATTAGATTTGTAAAGATGCTCCCTCACATCTCTTCAGACAAACACTATGAAAGCAACTTCCAAAGGCATTCAAGGCTAGGAATACACTCTCCTTTTGCTGGATAAATGGCATTTTTTTCAATGTGAGTTCAAAATCTCTCATACAGTCTCCCTTTAATTTCAGAAATTGTATTTTCTTTCTTAATTAGCAAATGTTAGGACGAGAACTTTAAGATGGAAGGTATATACCTAATGCTTGTAACAGAGCCAATGGCTATTAGGGTTGTCTGATTGAAGAAGCCATAGTGCTTGATGATAAATTGCTACAAGTCTGAGACAAGGCAAAGGCACCTCCAAAGAAATTTTTCATGTCATGGAAGAAGAAGCAAATCCGAAAGTGAACATTAAGGATTGTTATTGGATGTACTTTTTAACCAATGGCAAAGGAAATTTATTAATTCTTTTTCATCTGTATGCAGTTAAGTTAAATCATCTGGATTTGACGAGAAATAGATGCATGAGAATCTCTCTCAAATTGCTAAAATTAAAAAAAAAAAAAAAAAACACAAACTGGAAGTATTTTTACTACAGATGATATCACAGTATGCTACCTGCAATGACTGTGTGAAACTTTAAAAATTAATTAAGTGGCTAAATATTGCACTATTATTTCATGCATTGTCATTGAAAATATGTTTTTTGCTACATTGCCTTTGGAAATAACTCATATTTTACATTAAAAAAATAATCAAAAACTGGATTAAAACTTGCTTGTAATTTCAGATGGAAGAAGGGAACAGTCTAATGGAGATGATGATGCTGCAAGTTGTAAGAAATTAAAAGCCGTATAATGAAACCTTAAAATTCTGAATTTATGCTGAACTGGATCAGAAATCCCTTAGAGAGATGAAGAGTAGAACTGGGTAGAAAAGGGCATATCTCAAGACTATTTCTTATGATTTCATGCATCATTCATTTTCCCAAGAGACATAGTTAGGAAACACAGTCCCTTCTGTGAATAACTACATAGGGAGTTAGCTTCTCCTCCTTCTCTTCAAATGATTGAATAATCATTTTTACCTTGATAAAATGTGCACAAGACAAAAAAATTCAAGTTCTCTGCTCTTGCTACTGGGCAACTTTTATATGTGATTTGGAAAGTCCCAAACAAAGCAAGGCAAGGCATAACCAGGTTCTTGTCATGAAAACTTCAAGTAGTGAAAAGTCATGTAGACATATTTAATTTCAGCTGTGCAGAATGGAAAGTTGCAGAAATATTATTTATCCTGCTGGCCCACTCGTGGTCCCTCTACCAGCTGCTGCCCGTGTTTGGGAGTCAGTGTTTCTCATACTTATAATTTTTTATTAAATTAAAATTACTTTTATTGTATGGTAATATAGATGTGAAGGGACTTTTGGAGGTCTAACTGTCCTCTAGTATCAAGGTGATCTTAAATAAGGCTGTTCAAAGCCTTGTCTAGCATTCTGAAACTCTTGAAATGGTGCATTGGGTGAACCAAAAAAAAAAAATAAATCAAGCAATATTTGCAGGTAAAAAGGAAAACAGAATTAGAAAATGAATATTTTTCTTGGTTCATAGTCAGAGAATGTAGTCAGTGCATGTGTTAGCATTCACTTTGACCATTTTCATAGATGATGTTTTATGGCTGTAAATGAGAACATTTTCGTATGCAGTCTGCTACTTGTGTGCACTAATTGTCTAAACTGATACACTATTTACCTCTGTATGTCTACATTTTCCATAACCAACTAGTTTTTCCATTTTTGCTGTGTTTGAGACTGTTCTTTAGATAAGAGTTTCAAGAAGAGGGAAAAAACAGGAATTCCTGTCTGGAGTATCTCCTTCAAGTAGGTAGTTTTTATAAGAGACAGAAGGGCACAAGCCCTGGTCAAGACTTCCACTAGAAAAATGGGATGCATTGTGGAGAATTTCAGTCTTGTCTCCCTGGAAGCCTGCTAGAGACAGACAGAATGTGTCCAAAAGAAAGGTAATTGTTTTTTCTGTAAAATTCAGATGATTTATGAATAAATCAGTGAATTTTTACGGTTTTTGAAGGGAAGTCTTTAAATAAATCAGAATAAAAAAATGAGTCAAATGGAAACTTTTTTGTTCAGATATGTCTTTGGTTTAGACGAGATTAAGAAGCTTAAATTCTAGTCTTTCACTTCAGTTGACACTTAATTTTATTCATTAAAACCAATATTCATTATATTTGGACAAATGTCTAAGCTGTAATATATAAAAACAGCACAATGCTTCTTATGAGAACTCCCATAATAAAATACATTATTGATCTTCTTCAGCATTACATATGTCCTAATATAATGGAACTTAAAAGAATAATTTTCTAGATTGTTTTCATTTTTGAGCTGATTCTGTTTTGAGAAAATGATCTCCTTTTCTGGGTAGCTGTCTAATGACTGGGTGTATCTAGCACAGCCTGGTAGGGCACATTGCTAATACAACCCTACCCTCTCTGTGACAATTAGAACAAACTAGCAGCAGGAATCCCAGCATCATCAAGCTCTATGAAAATTAATTTCTGTATCTGCAATTTGTTCTTCCTCCTAGTGACAAGTGAGCAATGTCCTGTGTGTTCAACCTGTTACCAAGTGTCGCTCAACCTGAATGAAATGCTTGCCTGAGCAGAGAGCACGAGCCATAAAAATCCATCCCTCTTGAGCTGCACTTAACCCTCAACTAAAATTATGTGGGATTTAGGTGGCACATGGGCCTTGTGACCAGTGATGGACTGCAATGCTAAAGGAGCTGAAAAGGCCAGAGTTTTCTGGGGAAAAGTCTCCATGACAACTTTTTTGTCGTAGTTGTTGTTGTTGTAGTTTTTATTTTAATGCTATTTTGTTCCCTGCTGCTTTCACCAGGGAAACAGGACCTATGTAACCACATTGCCTTTTCACTCTTCTGGCATTCTCTCACTACTTACTGGCAGCTCTGAGCCCATTAGCCAATTTCTATCAAGCAGTCAGGCATTTGAGTTACAGCATGTAAATTACCACAAGTTTCCAGAAAGTCAGTGACAGAGTTTTCTCAGTTTGTGCTTGGTAGCTCATTCTTCTTTCTTCCTCTTTCTCATTTTCTTGCACTCTCAATTAGTAAAACAGCCAGACAACATGCTTAATAGCACAAGTCAGCAAATGCAGATACCTGTAAATTAAGTGTGAGCCTTCCTGTCAATTTGGCAAGCAAGCAGGCAGGAGAGCTGTAGCTGGGTGTAATGTGATTTACATCAGGAAAGGGCACAGTAGGGACACTCTGCAGTGAAGAGCAGCTCCACTGGCTCAGAAAGAGCAAGCAAAGATTGAATGAGGAAATTTTCACATTAAAGTGCTGCGTCTCCTACAGGAATTGACTGCACCATAATATGTATGCAGAAAAGAAGTTCTTGTTATTGTGTGGGGATTTGGAACACTTGTACAGGATCTGCTGTAATAACAGACGTGATCTGTGACAGCAGAGTTATGGTGTTGGCCTCAGGATGGGTCCAACTTTTTGCTGCTCTCTGAGCATGATGACCCATGGGTGGCTCCCAAATTGCAGATGGGGCAAAGATTTCCAGTGCCAGCGACTGTAGCCATATATTTAATAATCATGAGACAGTGAGAAGCTGAGAATGAGTCACAGCAGTAGAAGCGCTGCCATTAGTAAAGAATTGAAGGGCATTGTGGTGAAAGTGTAGTTTTTGCTCTACATTCTCAACTGTAAAGGATTAGCAATGAATTCTCCACAATGCTTGTGGGTTTTCACTCCTCAAAGTCCTTTTTCAGAAGATCATCCCCCTTTCAACACACTTTTTCCATCCTTGGTGGAAGAGTTGTTCTTATTTTTCAAGAAGTCGAGTAGACTCCAAGCAGAGCCTCCTGCTCCAGGTATGGATTTGTCCATGAAGGTGCATTCTTCATTCCTTTGAATCAAACACTGCTCCCTTAGTATCCCAGAGCACATGTGGAGCATAATTAAGCTTAGTTAAGCTCTCTTTTCCTCATGAATCTGGTAAACTAGCATATGACTTTGCAGAAAAAATTACATATATGATTAACCTGTGTTTTTGTGATAAAGGTAACCAATTTTTTTTGTATGAGCTATATCAAAAAAGATGATGGATTTCACTGTTTTGGTTGAATGTTCTATTGCTGACAAACAAACCTGTGCTGATGATGAACAGCAACTATATAAGCCCTACAAAAATGAATATATTGCATAATTTTCCTTGCGGCTTTATTAAAAGAGCTAAAAATAATTCAATACCTTACTCTCACCAAAAATTTATCAGAATTACTACATTTTTAAAAATTTCCATCAAGACATTTTTACTGTCCTTTGCACCTTTCCACTCTGTTCCCCACAAATTCAAAATGTAATGTTATATAAACCTTTTTCAGCAGGTGAAATTCATTACTGCACAAAAGGCATAAGCATGTAGGGCCTTGTAAACCCTGGAAATATCCACCTGAAGGAGCTGAAAGTTGGCAGTTAGCTGACTGCACAGAGAATGGGGCAATATTTATGCCCTATATACCAGTGTGCCTATAAGCATTTCTTTCATTGTGTGAGAACTCTATAAAGAGTAGGATGGACAGTCTACAGAGAGACAAAGGAATCTAGTCCACAAGAACAGGAAAGATGCTGCATGTTTGAAAGACAGGTGGAAATTCTGATCCTACAGTATTCAGTAACTCTAAAAATATCCTCCACTCAGTACAAGAGCAGAGCTTCCTTTCTCTCAGATAAAAGAAAAGGTTTTAAGTTGCTCAGGTAAAAAGAATTATAGTGATGCTTTCCTAATCAGAGATAAATATCAGTTGCTTCTGATCTCCTACATTGTCAGCTAAGTAATGACTCATTTTCTGCATTGTCCTCAGTATGTGAAGGACAACAGGAGAGCAAACCTTATCCACAGGTTCTGGTTACACTTAGGCATTTCCTGCTATCAGAGACAGGCATGAAACACAGTTAGTGCATTCACAAATTAAGAGCAGAAACACAGTCAGCAATTACAAAGGCTGTTGATACACTGGATTCTCTTGATTGGCCAAGACAGAAAGGAGATGTTACAAGCAGGTTTGCAGGTTGTTTTAGTGCCTGAAAACTAGCTCTTCTTTTAAGACGGTCTTCTTTTCCCTTTGTTTATACACAATTTGCAACTTTTCCCACAACAGGAAGGATAGGTTTTCCAGCAAACTTCTGTTGTCTCACATGATCTGACTGGAATGTCAGCAATTTCCCAGTGCTAGTGGCACACATGCAACCCAGCTCATCCTAATTCAACTCAGATTAAGAAACAAGTCAGGGTGTCTTGTCTTGGAACAGGGAGAACTGGAGGGCCTGCATTCATTTTGGTGCTTGGAAAAGTAAAGAAAAGAGATTTATTGGGCAGCTGCTGTAAGGATAGTTACTCAGGGAGCTCTGCTACCCATAAAATGACTTTATGCAAAACTTCTGGCACCTGAATATGAAATTAGATTTAGGGCTAAAATCCAAGGGACACCTCTCTGCTGCATATGAATGTAGCAGTAGATATTCCTTGTGGTTATTCTTAAAAAGCTGTCCTTGACTGGTTCCCACCTACCCTATGAGTGCTCCTTCTAAATGGCACAAGCTAAACCTAGGAGGACTATATGTTTTTTTTATAATAAATGCTAAGACTTTTACAATACTTTGAAGTGTGTTATACAGTCTGGTTCCACTCCTTCTCACCCAGCTCACTGCCTGGCAGACTGGGTCCTCAACTGGTATTCTTCCTACATGGGAAGAGAACAGCCCCCACAGGCCTACCTGCCTGATCCTTTCACCTTTTGCTCTTGAAATTAGCATGGATGTCGTGTTGCCTCCTCAACAACAGTATTTGATTTCAGTTTCCCCACAGTTTTGCTGCATTTGAACTCTGCACTGAGAACTACATATTACGTGGATTTTAGGAATCTGGTATGTGCACTGTTATTCTTTTGCCCTATTGCATTTTACTCCTTGGTTTTAATGCACACCCTGCATAAGATGATTTGTGCCATGGTGTGATTCATTTCAGAAATTCCCAGCAAACTAAGCATACTGCTGAACCCTGTGATGTAAAAGCATGGATGGTTTAACACCGTGACTGAAAGTTCTTGCCTATGATGCTAGAAACTTTTTTATCCTGCAGAAAGGACTGTTTTTAAAAGATGCGATAATTTCTGAGCCACTGAGCAAGTGGTGCTTTATATACCACCGATTGGAATACATGTTGCTGGAAGAAAATGGGTTATGATTATTTGCATGCAAACATCAATTTATTTTCATTTGGAGTAGTAAACAATTATTCAGATAACCAATAGTGAGAGCAAGAAAATTTCCACCCAAATAGCTTTTGTTTTTACTTGAGAAGAAAAAGAAAGGGATTTTGATAATGGATGATGTGCTTACTGAAATGGTTTCCCTGCTTCTGGTTTTAAATGAAGACTTGCAATTAAATAACTTCAGATGAAAGTATTAGGGGAAAAAAAAAAAAAAAAGCTAACAAACATAGTTGAACACACTTTTACTTTGGAAATTCCCAGAATGGCCAAATAGGAATAGGCCAAATGACTTTACCCTGAAAGGCTCTGACTGGTCTTTCTAAGACCTTTGCCACTTCAGGACAGAGCACTGAGTTGCATAC
>JAOTQP010001535.1:310349-322378 GCA_026413545.1 Cichladusa arquata | reverse complement strand
AGAGTTGACATTCTGACCTCCATGAATGGAAAAATTTGCAAATGTTCAGTTTCCTTATGCGAATTCACCATTTCTAGTAACACCAGCTGTTTGTGCCACTGTTTACACATACAATACACAGTGAAATGTCCCTGCAAAAAAAATCAATAGCCATTATCATTGTTATTTACCATCATCATAACCCATCATCTGCTGTTGTCTCACACCACGTTTTCCATGCCAAGTGTGGGCGTGCACTACCATGTTTATGAATAGCTGAAAATTGCTGTGACAATTTGCTGAGTTTCTGCTGAGTTTCTGCTGGCTGACATCAGTAAAAACAGAATGAATTTTTACAGCAATATGCATTAATACGTGCTGCAAAGTTCATCTCTCAGTTGAGAGTTTCCCAATTTTGTTGTGTTCTCATTGTAAAATGCTAGTGCAGTTAGCCTCCAGAGAGAGTAGAAGAAAAACTTACATTGCAAATAACAGTTTGTAATAAGATAGTAGTATCTTTCTATGAGAAGTATGAACATGTCTTTATATTTTCTCATTTGCTTTCTATGATAACAGCCAGTGAGACAGAAAGATTAATATACAAGACACAACACATTGACAAAGGAGGAAAAATAAAAATTCAGGATGATCTTTAGCGTTATCTTAACTTTCCTTTGGCATGGTTGCTGCAAACACTGTGAAATCACCTTACCAGCACTTTTCTGTAAATAGTGTATTGCCATGTTTTCAACCTCTTCTCCATTATGGAAATTCTTCCAGAGGCTGCAGACACTTTCTTATCTCCACAGCTAAATGGGCTAGATGTATGTGTTAAGGAACTCCTAAAAAATTAATAGTGATATAATTGTTTTGCTGCTTTCTTAGAGTGTTACCTGGTTTTATTTTATAAAATATTGAAGCATGTATGCTCAAGATCAGCATGGAAAAACTCTTCATGGAAACCTGCAACCCCAGAATTGCTCAGAATATCCTGAAAATGCTTTCCATTGAAAAGTAAAGATCTTTATGCATTTACAGTTTCACATCTTGACATCTTACTTTCTCTCTGGCCTTAACAATTAAACACCTAGTCTTGCCTGGGTCTCCTGATGAGAAGGTTAGGTGTCAAATTCATTTGATTTATCTAGTGCACAGATGTGAATGAGTGCCAAAATTATAAAACAAGAGGTCAAGCTAATTTGAACACTCTCTTCTCGCAGAGGAGAATGTTGATTTTTAGAGAAAATGCATCTTGGCGTGGTAGGGCTGTGTGTTCCAGCAATGTTGTAGCTTCGTGGTAGGACAGTTTATGCCAGAAGCAGAGAGGTTGTTGTACCTTCTTCTCATCTTAGAAAAGGTTAATACTCAGCATCCCACAGCAGCCAGAAGGTTGAAATCTGATTTCTGTTTCTGTATCTCAAAAGCCAAACCTGGGTTTTTGCATGGGGTAGTCGTAGTCCTTGTCTGCTGGGTAGAGGATCTGCAGAGGAGCACCTTTCTGGGCAGGACATCTCCTAGGCACGGGGACTGCTAGACTGGGTCTCCTGCATCCTCTGCTGCTGATCTCTCCTTAAGCTATTTCCCTAGCTGCTGTGTAGAGGGCTCACCTGGTATCTCTGAAGTTTGTGACTTTATCCTTGTATTATGTAGGCCACTGGCATGTAACATGGAACTTCAGAGTGAGATCTGAGAAACACAATCTCTACATTGTTTGACTCCATTAGTAAGGAAGAAAGGAGTCAAATCCCAATCTGTGTGAGTGCAGACTCTGGCAAAGGAAGGCATATGAATAGGTTCATTTTTAGCAAATGTGGAAAACAATAACTTTCTGTGTTTCATACATGGTGTTGAATTTGCACAAATACTGAACAGCTTTCTTCACTAAGGACGTAAATCATAGCCAGGTCATAAATGAAAAGTATACAGTCAGATTCCTGCCCCACTTAAACAAAAAAGAAACATTATAAAATTTTCCAAGGAATACATTATAGTCACAAAATATATATTCTGTCTAGCTTACTATAGTTATAGCAGACCATATTCCTGAGTTCAGGACTGCTTTCTGAGAAATACTCACTTTTTCTCCAAAACACTACATATGTGACTATATGTGCACTGAATGGCTTGAGTTCATAATACGTATTTTAAGAAAGAAGTGCTGAAGTTTGGAGTAAGTCATCATTTTTCCCCATTGTAAATGGAATAAACTGGAAATATAAAGAAACAGTGTGGCCAACATGATGCCAGGAACAACTGTATTGCTTTCTGCAACTGCCTGAAAGGAGGTTGTAGCGAGGTGGGAATCAGACTCTTCTCCCATGTAACAAGTGACAGGATGAGAAGACATAGCTTCAAGTTATGCCAGGAGAGGTTTACATTAGATATTAGAAAAAGATTCTCCACCAGAAATTGGCCAAGCATTGGAACAGGTTGTCCAAGGAAGTAGTAAAGTCACCATCCTGGTGAGTATTCAAAGACTGATGTGGATATGGCATTTGAGGACTTGTTTGGAGGTGAACCTGAAGATCGTGACAGCTTGGCAGGTTTTTTAAGGTCCTTTTCATTATTCTAACATGTACTGGTTCTGGCCAGGACAGAGTTAACTTTTTTTAGTAGCCAGGATGGGGCATGGCCAGGACCTGGAGGTTATTCTATAGCACCTCACATCACTGCTGGGGTGTAGGAAAAGGACTCTCCTCTGGGGAGAAAGGGTTACTTCCAGTTCAGAAAATATGGCAGGAGGAGCCAGCCAGTATTGTCAGTGAGGGTGTGCTCAGTTACTGCTCATTTTCTTATGCCATTTGCAGTTTCCAGTAAATTTTTCTTATCTCAAACAGCGATCTTTGCTTTTTCTGCCTCCCATTCTTCATCCCCTAACAAAGGTGAGGGGGAGGGCAAAACTGGGGGAGCGACAGAGACCAGCAGCCTGGTTTTAGAGTGTTGGTGAGACTCTGAATTGGTGAGTACCATTACCCAAACCTGTGTCCCCAACCACACAACAGAAAAAAAAAGAAACATATTTCATAGTGATGTCATACAAAGCCATGGTAAAATTCTAAATTCTAAAATTTTAATTCTAAAGGCAGAAACATGTTCTGGTTACAAACTAAGTGGTGCTCTCTGTCTTAATTGCTCTACAATTTGGTTTGTAAGCCGTCACTGTTCATACTTGGCCATGTAGCTCTTTGGACAGGGGAAAACAGAGAAGGGTCTGCTATGTCTCAGACTGAAGTTAATTGGAAGGCTATATGTGAAAAGGTTAAATGATTTTTCTTGTCAAAAGTGGCTGTTGGCTCAGTATAATGAACTACCTCCTTAATGGCTGTAAATCCATCAACCCCACTAGGGCTACCATGTTTATTTTATCTGTCAGACTGACTCTAATGCAGTCACAGAAAAAGAAAGTTTGATGACTGTTAACATATTTACTACTTTTGTTCAGGTCAGCAAACCAAATTCAGAACATGTGTTCCACAATATGCTTAATTGCTGCTTTTTTCAAGTTACACTGGGCATTCAGTTTACTTATCTACATTTTCAAACAAAGCTTGTAAGATGAATGGAAAAGGCAACAAAAAAGCCGTTCTAAAAAGAAAACTGCACTGGTTAGGCATTCACAAAAGCATGTTTGGATGCAGTTCTTGAGCAAGTAAACATTTTTTATTTTTTCATCTAAACAGCTTTTAATTTTTTTAAAGGAAGGATAGAGTAAGGAGATTGGAAAGAGGCTGGCAACTTGAGAAATGGAGGCAAAAATCACTTCCCTTGGAATGGGCAGCATGGAAACTTTGTAACTATCAACAATTCAAATAGTTTTACTTCCTTTGAATGTTTTCCTTCATTCCTTCTGGTGAACCCATTTGAAAGAAACATTTTTTCCCTCCTAGACATATTGAAAATATTTAGCTCTAGTACCATTCTGTTACGTTTTCTGAAGGCTTCTCTTAATTTTCCTCCGAACTTGCATACCAAAATTACCGAATAGAATATGTCATCTTCATTATTTTCTGCTGTGTTTGCAAAATTGAGAGGTTTCTAACTGCTGAATTGCTCATTAAAGATAAGCTTAGTATTCTGGGTGCTTGGTGAACAAGTTGTCTGTTTCAGAGAAAATGCACATTGCAAAAAACACGTTATCTGCAATATTTAAAAAAAACCACATAAACAAAACAAAAAAATCCCAATAAAAACAATAAAAAGAAACAACAAAAATCCCCCAACGCCAACAAAATCCAAGCCAAGCTAAACCAAACCAACCAAAGCAAACAAAAGAGAACCAATACCAGAAAATAAATTACAGAGACAGGTACAATCACATGAAATGTATACTGTATAGCTACAATACTGAAAAAATGCTGTCCTGTTGGAAGAAAGTACCTGAAATGGATCCTTCACTTAAACATTTCTGTATTGAACCTGATGAACATTCATTGTTGATTTTTTACACCACAGAACTACACTATTCAAGAAGATTGTCAATTATCGTCTCCTTTACTTTATGTGACAATACAAGTTCTATAAATAAATTGATAAATTAGAGCCTTAGCTTACCACATAGATACAACTATTTAAGAGAAATACAGTCATATTGAGGGCCAAATCACAAACATTTTTTGTCACAAACATCTATTCTTCTTACCTTAACCAACAACACTAAAATCCAGTTATGTAAGAAAACATTATTGTCATCTAGCTTGAATTAAAATGCACTATGTTATATTTTTTAATGAAAAAGATGAATGCAACAAGCTTATCTTCTGTGTGTGTTAATAGATAAAGAGTATTTGTATATTTTTTTACAGAAGTAGCACTTATTGAAAGCTTTTGAGTGATACTGGGAAGAATGAAAGATTTCTCCGGATTTTGAGAATCAGAATTCATAAAAAAAAATCAATTTGGCTATCAATTCAGAAATTGTGTCCTATGTAGACAACACACAGTACAAAGTACTTTAGTACTTTAAAAAAAGTACCATTAAAAAAGAGAGTAAGTGTGGGTGAGAACCAGTGAAGCACAGCCTGCACACTGCTAGTCTTGGTAAAAATATTATTCGAATTTCATTGGTCTTATGGAAAAAGATATGAACATCAACTCAGAATTAAACAGCAACAGTCTTTCTTTCATTTTTTTGTTATGATGACAAGAAATGGAATGAGAGAAAGAAGCTTGCATCATGTGAGAATAACATACCTCATTTGACTGCATGATAATTCTGCAGTTAAAACTTCTTGATCACATCAAGGTATAAAAATACTTCAAGGGCAATACACTGTATGTTTTGTCTGTGTAGATACATAAATTATGAACCTTGCAACTTTTGTGTCTATCCCTTGTTGACGTGTCTTGTGTTCTGCTCATCTCCCTATTTTTCTCTAAAAATTAGTCTATTTTCTTTCCTCATAAAATTAATTGTAAGAAAGATCTAACAATATATTTTTAAGACCCAAAGGTGAGAAAGTTATCTACTCTATTTGTCTTTCTTCGTTGACTTCTTTTGTTAGTATTTTATCCTTCCATGACGACAAAAGTAATTTCAAGAGAAAATGTCAGATCACTGTAAGAGTTTAATCTTACTTGCTTGGATATGAAACAAAATGTTCTTCTCTTTATACTGTCTTTTTCTCCTTTTAATCTGAATTGAAAGCAGAATCAAGTTAAACAGCTGTCACTTCTTTCCTTCTGCTAGCAGTGTCCTCTACCATTGTCTCTCAAAGCTTTGAAGCTCTCCCATATATTTCTATTTTAGTAAATTTAGCCAAAGGAAAGCTGTCTCTCTTCTTCCTCCCCAGTATATTCAGGAACAAATAGAGGGAGCAGTCTGCCAAACACAGGTTCAAAACTGTCTTTCCTTCACTTATTTCAGTTTTGTGAAGGTAGTGGATGCAACTCACTGTCATAGTTGCTGCCTTGTCTGGTTTTACCTTACAAAACTGGGTTGATACAACAAAAAATAAATAATAGCCTTAACTTACTAAGTTAATTTATCGTTAAGTTAGCCACTTTCTAGATTATGGTGCTGAAAAGGAGTTAGAACACCCTAAATATCCGAAATATCCATGTAAGACCATTCAAATGAATAAGACTTATCTATATTTAAACTTTTGGTTTCATGCATGTTAGCTTCTGACACTTCAGTGTGATTTTGTCATGGCTAAGCATCTCTAGATCTCTATAGTACTTTTGCTTTTTTGCTTTTGAGTACAAACAATTATTCCAAAGTATTCCTTTTGTTCTTTTTTTCTTCGTGGTAGTCAGTTGTTTGTGAAATTAATATCTGCCAGCATGATCCTGACCTTCAGTTTTGGCCTTCCCATTCTTCCTGCCCACCTATCCAAAAGAAAAATCCCCTTGCCCTCATGTGACTTACTTTTCCAGGAAGGTTGTTTGAAGGAGTAAGACTATTTACCAGCTTCCTCCTAAACACTGGAGGAAAACACAAGATTAAGCTAATCTTAAAGCCAGATACTTCCTGAAGGGCAAATCTGAGTAGCATGGCTTCAGGTTTTATGCACATTCTGAAGGGAGCAGAAAAAGAAGCAAAATTGGAAAAACAAATTACTTTGCCCTATCTTCCACAGTTTCTTCTAATTTCATAGGAGAACAATGTTATGAAACATTTATTTGTCATAACAGAAATTCAGCTACTCCTCAGAGACCCTCACTTAGATAAATTTTAAATTTGAGAGAAGACGGACAAAAAATCTTTCTGTATTTTCTTCAGATTTTGCTAATAAAGGTTCTTTCTCATTGCGTAGTGTAGCTACAATCTTAGCATCTGCAATGCGTTTGGCATTAAAATAATTATACTTCATATTCTAGTAAATTATGCAGAACTTAGCAAGGTAAAACAATGTCACGTCTGCTTTGATTCTAATAAATTCCGGCTTAAGGGTGTTAAATCCATACTGTCCTGCCTGACCTGTCCATGCCTTGTCTGGAAGCACTTTTTTCATTCTCCATCTCTCTCTCTTGCTTCCAACTGATTACCAATTAGTAATATCCTGGGATGCATCAAAATGAGTGTGGCCAGCAGGGGAGGGAGGGGATTCCGCCCCTCTGCTCTGGTGAGAGCCCACCTGGAACCTGCATCCAGCTCTGGGGTCCCTGCACAGGAAGGACATGGAATTGCTGGAGAGAGTACAGAGGAGGGACACCAAGCTGATTGGAGGGATAGAGCATCTCTCATATGCAGAAAGTCTGAGACAATGGAGTTTGTTCAGCCTGGAGAAGAGAGGGCTTTGGGGTGACCAAATTGTGAACTTCCAATGCCTAGAGGGAGCTGACAAGGCAGAGAGAGGCATGATTTACAAGGGCATGACAGGGTAAGGGGGAATGGATTCAAACTAAGAGAGAGTAGTTTTAGATTAGATACTGAGAGGAAGCTCTCTATTGTGAGGATGGTGAGGCAGTGGAACTGTTTGCCCAGAGAAGCTGAGGATGCCTCATCCCTGGAGGTTTTCAAGCCAGACTGAAAGGGCTGAGCAGCCTGGTATAGTGGGAGATGGCCCTGTCCACAGCAGGGTATTCGTAATTAGGTGATCTTCAATGTCCCTTTCAATCCAAATCTTTCTGTAACTCATTTTAGATGCTTGAAACACAGGTCCACAAAAAGAAAATAACTTTCCATCTCTCTTATTTTTTCTTTTACTCAAAAGAGAATTCCAGAAAAAGTAAGATATCCCTTTGCCTGCCTTAGGTCATCATTTTTATACTTCACCACGGCAAAAAATCTTTCACCTTGAATATCTTCCTCTCCATTATGAGTTTAAATTATAGTATAAAACGTAAAGTGAACATTAGTAATTTCCTGGCAGCAAGGCTCAATAATATATCTTTCCACCTCAGAAATTATGCTGAGAGAATTCCCTCCACACCAGGAACTACGAACCTCTGTATTTTATTTTGGTGAATGTAATCCTCATCTGTGCTTTTTACTTTTTGTTTTAGTTGCAAAAAATGTAGAGATGCAGATAAGTTTTATGAATTAGTTGCAGTATTCTAACTTCTGTTCCCCAAATGGAGAGCAACACCTTCACATAACAACGTTTTCCTACTCTTAGTATATGCCACAAGAAGTGCTGAGCTGAAGAGTCTTATGATAAAAATGTTTCTCAGACTTATCAAAGAATTCCCTTTTTCTGAAAACATAAGACAGTCTTCTAAAGAAACTGTTAGATAGTCTTGGAACATTTTTCTTGGATTATTAAAAGGAAATTAAAAATAGCTTGCAGCCAAACTCTTGTTTTCGAAACAACATTCACAGACACTCTGTATTTTCTTACCCCACTAAATCTATCTCTGTTTTATAAAAAACATAAAAAATGCTGTAAATGTGCTAGTGCACCTACAAGTAAAATCTTATCTGCTGCCATTTCTTCATTATTTTTCCTCCTCCTCCATGAAGCTGACCATGGAAATAAACAGGAGTCTGCCTTTTGTACAAACATCAATGGAAATTGTGTTTTCTTGTGGAAGAACCCAACACTTATAACAAACAGGCAGCTGGTAGGAGACATGCTTTTAAGAAGGAAGTAGATATATCATTGAGAATTAGAAGAGCCTTTTCTGTCAGCTCCTTCTGCAGCACAAAATTCCTGCCCTGTGCATTTAAAAAATATTAAATCCTTCCGATTTTTGCTCATTTTTCTTTTTTTTCCCCCACTTCTTAATTTTAGTTTCATGTCCAAAAGTACTCCAGATGTTTTAGTTTAGTTATTAATTTTGCCAGCTGGCTCAAGTTGGTAAATGTATTAAATGAAGCAGATAGTGAGGCTAGGAATGGTGGAATTAGACTCCAAAAAATATTTTCAGTATAGGTAGCTATTTGTGAGCTTTTCTTTCTTTATGGCCACTTTATGCAGCCAAGACAGTCACCAACCACCTTTTCACTCAGGAGACTCTGTTACCAGCAACAAATTCCATAGGACACCATTCCTAGTGGACTCCTTTAGTATTTGTACCATGAAGTGATCATCCAGGTGTTTGAAGAATCCCCTGGACCTGAAGAATCTCCTGTCCCAGCTGTGTGATATTCCCAGTTAGCCTCTGGCAAGTTGAAATCCCTGATAAGAGCAAGGAAAGTTGATTTAGAGGTGTTCCTTTGTTCCTTGAAGAAAAATTCATTGGTGCCATCATATTCCATCTGCATTATTGGTTCGTCCCTTAATCCTTATCCCGACCCTCTCAACCACTGAGAGTCAGAATTGTTAAATGCTGACTGTGAGCTCCGTACACTGCAGCCCCCCTTCACACACAGTGACACCCCACTGCCCCACCTGCCCTGCCTGTCCCTCCTGAGGATCCTGTAACCATCCCTCATCCACACCAGCCGCAGGATTCGCTCATCCAACCAGGTTTTGCTAGTGCCAATTTTGTCATTTGTCTGGGCCAAATCTTTGAGCTTATCTTGCTCGTTTCTCAGGCTGCACGTGCTGGTTTCAGGAGCGGTTTGTTGATGCCAGTACTTCATGGAGCAGATTGAGGGCTCGCAATGGCAGTCAGTTCCTCGAGATCTGGTGTGCCACCCCACTGTGTATCCCTGCCAATATTGCTTTTGTGCCTTTCCCCCTTTCAATCCAGTTTTAAGATCTTTCAATGAGTCCTTCTAGCTCCTGTGCTCCCCTTTCTCCCCTCTGAGAAAGGTCCATCCCACCAAGTATCAGTAGTCCAGGTGGTGTATAGACCATCTTCTGGTCAAAATCCCCAAAATTCTACCAATGGCTCTAGCCTTAAAATCCTGTGTTGATTTGGTACAGGGCCTGCCAGTTCCTTTCAATATTCTTCAAATAGATGACAGTCTCCTAATATTTGATGACAATGAAGTCCAATGTTGAAGAAAAACATAACTGTACTTTCAGGTGATGCATCTGCTCAAGATCTGTTCACAAGCATTCAGATTTGATTAAACAGAAAGTAGAGGCAATTGGCATGTTATGGAGGAACTCATAACAGTATTTCAGCTGAAAGACTCAAACTTTTAAGTTAGTAAAAATGCTGAAACGCTCCAGAAAACATTTTTTCAAATTCCGCTTATATCTCTCTCTGGCCTGTAGCATTAAGTTTAAAAGATTGGTAATGTGTCACCTGAATTAATAGTACTATAGTGAAAAGATTTATATATTTGTTTTGCCAGTTCTAGAGGACTTTTCCTTCTTTCTGAGAAGGTGTCTGATGATAGCAACATATTGATTAATTTCAAGCTCTTACATAGTTTAAAAATCAAATTACAAATTAGTATGCAATTCAAGTTTCTTCTTGAAAGTCAGAAACCTGTAATTTTGCTTCCAACTGCAAAGCAATGTTTTTTCCTTAAATCACCAGCATTAACAAGAGCAGCCACAGGTCTGCTTAAAGCCAGGTATTGCTTGGTGCCACTCTGACTTTCTACAGTTCTTGGGCTCTCAAGTGGCCCTGAATATGTTAATAACATGTGATGTGGAACAGAACTGTTCAGTTTAATCTTGCATTCTAGTTTGAACAAAGCTCCCATTTTAAGTCTTTTAACTGGAAGAAGGCTACTTAATGTTGTTCCTCATCATCTTACAGAATCTGTGTATTTTTAGATGTGTGGAGCTCTTGATTAGGTCATACATTTAGGTCAACAGCACAATAAACAAGGTGAGATTGTGGTCCTCCCTTGAGGGGCTGGCTTACCCTGCCAGCACAGTTTTTTACCTTTGATTTCAAAAGAGTTTGATAGAAGGTCATGAAGATGTAATTTCTGCTAATGCTGAGAAATCTAATTTTAGGGAAAAAAAAGGAAAAAAAGTTCTACTTGTCCTTTCCTGTTCCAAAATCTACTTGGCTGTATTGACAGTAGAATTGTCAGCTCCACAGAGATGGAAGTGTTAGCTAACTAACAATATATGGAGTTAATGCAGCCATTAGAGTATTTGTGAATGCTAAAATAACTGCCTGTTCTGTCTTCAGCATTATATCTGACGAATAAAGAAATAGTATATAAACACATACTCCCATTGGATAAAGTTGTTCACACATGCCTTCTATTATTCCAGTGTCAATATGTCTGTAGCTGTTTTTTGCATTAATTTGCACAGTTATTTACTTCTCAGAAATCTATTTCAAATGACCTGCAAGCCAAATTTCCTTTATGATTCAGACAGTAATTATAAAAAGGCCTAATGTTCTGTAGAGGAGAAAAACAAATTCCTTTCTTACTGGTATTCCAACAAGGGCTTCCTTTTATTGGGAAAAAAAATTTAAAAGAAAATTTAAAAAAAAAATGAAAGGGTTAATAGAATTCTTTCTCTACTATGGTATGGAATTTTTTAGAAAATTCTAAAACTAATTAATATCAAGCCTTTCACTTAAAGATAATCAGAGAGGTATTTTACAATAGACTACAATGAAGATGTTTCTCAATCCAGTATGATCAAAGACACGAAAAAGTCCAATTTAATTTGTTTTCTGCAGTTTAAATTATTATTTTCAGTAGTCATCAAATAAGTTGATACTATAACAGGAGACTACCTAACTTTTTAGTGAATCAATAGTGGTAAAATTTTCTTTATAAGGCTTAAGCAATTTATTGATACATTTATTCAATGCTCTGTGGACTAAAAAGGGAAGCCAATGAAATAAAATGGTTTCAATGGAGAAAAACAGTAAGAAATTATTTTCTGCCAAGCACTATTTCCTCTGCATTAAGCCCTCGTGGGAGGATCTTGCCAGAATAAATATTTTCCCCACATGAGGAATAGATTGAGTAACTGATGCTGCTGAATCAGTTACTGGGCTCAGTGCTCCAAAATAAAAATCCTCCCACTCTCCCTTGACATTTTGTGTTTATCACAGATTGAATTTTACTGAATTCATGCCCTCCATGTTCAAACCCCTGGTTCATAGTTTTCACTGAATGAAACTGCTGCCAATAGCACTTACCCTTGAAGATGTTCAACATTTCAGGTGCTTGAAAAGCCTTTTTGTGGTGTTTTGCATTGGCTGTTGCAGGCATCTCTCTTAGCACTTCAATGTCCAACCAGGGACAAAACCCCTGATGATATTTGGCCCTCCTGCTTTTGAATCTGCTT
>JAOTQP010001535.1:253461-264374 GCA_026413545.1 Cichladusa arquata | reverse complement strand
CCTGTCTTGAAAAGTCCAGGAAGCTATTGCATTAATTAGCTAATTTTAAAATAAAATGAAACCCTTGTTATGACCTTGCTTTCTCTTGAGACTTTCAACTGCAGTTCAAGTAAATCAAAAATATCTCGGTTATAAGGGGACTAGTCAATTGTAATGAACTCAGACAGTTGTATTTTTTCTCCTTCAGGAGCTATTCCTGGCTGTCTGAAAGACTATTTTCATTCTCTTGTATAAAAAGGTGTAAAGCCTGAACAGCTCTTCTCACCAGACAAAGGGAAGAGCCAGCTGTGGCTCAGCCTGTGGGATTTGGAGTCCCAAACACACATGGTTTTGTTAACTGCTGCTTCTGTACAAGCCTGTGTAATTGGGCATAGACAAGTTTCACAGTCTTGTGAGGATTGCTTCACTGACAAAAACAGGAGAAATTAATACCTTACCAAGAATAATCCAAATTAAAAATAACAAGAAGTTGAAACTTAGATTATCACTGAATTAAAAGAGTAAGGAAAGGGTTAGACTGAGGGGTTGTTTTTTTTTCACATCTGTCCCTTTGAATGTACACAAAGTTATGTAAATAGAGCAAGGGCTGGCAGGGAAGAAGCTTGTTTGCCCTCCAAAGATGGAAAACACTACTGGAAGATGCTCCCTTCTATGTCTATTGCTACATTCACTAAACTTTTACATTAATCATGCTCATTGTTTTGCCTTTTGGATGGCAGTAAAGAGAACATCCATTGTATAGCTTTTTTAATTAATTTATGCATCTGCAGGGTTCATCCAGTAGCGCTGATACAGCTCCCCTAGTCATCGAAAGGCTATTTCATATTAACTTTGAAGAGTAATTTCGTCAGCAAAAAATCCCATATGAGTGGAGAAAGAAAATGTAAGAGAAGAATCCTGGAAAACACAGGCCCAGCAGCTTCAGTTTAACCTCTGTCCTGAGGAAAATCAAGAAATAGATCCTCACAGAAGCCGTCTCTAAACACAAAAGGACAAGGAGGCAATTAGAAACAGTTGGACTGGATTTTCCAATACCAAAAGTAGATCCAGTAGCTGGATCTATAGTGCTTGGTCAACCTGGTTTAGAGACAATTTAGCTACAGTTTTATGGAAAAATATGGAGAACAAAAAATATTTATTTGACTTTGATGTTACCAAGGGTTTCAGTAGAGTAATAAGTTAGTTATTTCAAAGAGATCCAAAGTGAGAAAAACAAGTGAATTTTGAGTCTAGAGAGTACCATAGCTGGTAGTTTTATGTGACATTGCTCAAAATTTCAAAATGTGAACATCTTCAGTGATCATTGTAGGAATATTATCAAGCTGGATGCCAGATTTTAGGGAAGAACTAATAACACAGGACATTAAATCAATTTACCTGCAATAAATTGGAGGAACGGCCTAAAAAGAGCTGTGTGAAATTTGTGATCATGGTGGAATTATAGATCTAGGATGGAGTAAACCCTGGGTGAATTGGGACAGCTTGGGGAAGTGATTATTTCCCTCTATTTTACAATAATGAGGTTACCTCTGAAATATTTTAATCCAATTTTAGACTTCCCGGTCGAAGAAATTTGGGCCATAGGAGTCTGGGATAGATGACATCTGAGGACAGGACAGGGAAACTGGGTTTGTTTGGCCCAGAAGCCAGCTAATTACAGCCTTCCTCTGCACAAAGCTGGGTTAAGATAGAGCCAGACTCTGCTCAGATCTACAAAGCTAAAGGACCAGAGGCACCACAAACAGTTTACAGCAGGGAATGTTCTGGCTAGTTTTAAGGAAATCCATGGACAATGAAGGCAGTTAAGCACAGGTTGCCCAGAGAGGCTAAAGCATCTCATTCCATGGAGACCTTTTAAACTTGAAATGACACTGCCCTGAGCAGCCTGATGTACCTGTCACATTAAACATGCTTTGGAGACTGGTTAGCTGAATTCCAGTGGCCTCTTTCAACCTAAATTTTTCTGTGGTCCTATTGAATCAATGGCAATACCAACTAATACTCTAGCTATGAAGAGTGAGCAATTATTTTCTCCTGATGATCAGGATCAAAGGCAGCTGATCAGTGCAGGTAGGATGCATCCAGAGATGGGGCAAGAACATACTGATGAATCTAATATACACATAAGTCTGGGCAACCAATAAAATAGATTTGAACTTACTCGTTCACACTGCTTAGGAGGCTAAAGTGGAGCCTCTGTGAGTCATGGGATATTGTCAGCTACAGTTCTCTCCAAAACACCTAGAATTAGGCAGACTGCCTTTTTCTTTCTATTACTGTAACAAGTAATAACAAGCACTTTTGAACACCAATCTTGTGCAGACGTGCACTTTACTAATGACTGTGTAAGGCAGGGGAAATTATGTAATGTATCTCCACAAAATTCTGACATAAGGTTGCCTCCCAATAGAATAAGAAGTTTCTAGATGGATTTTTTGTCTAACTACTTCAACAAATAGGCACTTTGTTACAGTTTCCTTCTTTTCTAATGGAGATACCTGACTGTCAGATTAAATATTGCCTTGGTGCACATTTCCAACAGAAACGGCTGTGAGCAAAGTGAGTACATTTTTGATTGTAGTTCTAAATTATAAACTGGATCACACAGTATAACACGCCTTTGATACTCTGAACTTCAACAAAGTATTTAAATAGCTTACATCTTCATTTCATAATGATTAATAAAAAATGCTGTGTTTAAAAGGTTGAGAGTGAGAAAGAGAATATTTTAAGTCTCAGTGCTTTGGGAATAAACAAGCAGTACAGTTGGTCCTAATGAAGCAGGTCACCAAACCAAGACACTATATGACAAAGAAGTCATGACCTCTAAAGTCATTAAATCTTATTTCTTGCTGTTTAAGATTGAAATGAGAAACCCAAGCTGAAATTAACTAATGGGCTTTGAAAGTTTCTCTGGAGGCTTAATGAACTCAAGGAGAGGAAAGGACATTTCAAAGTTGTTATAGCTCAATATTAAAGTTTATATTTCATACATTTACTCTTTAACCAGAAAGCCCAAAAATGAGTCCCAATGCACAGTAGAATTGTAATTCTATTATATAGATAACCTCAAATAAGAAATAATTTCAATGATAAATGGGCACTTCATGGGACTAGCAATTCTAGAGAACCCCTCACAGAGAAAAGAAATACTTCAAAATACTTATCTGAATTGCAACTTAAAGGATTGTGGTCACATCTCAAACCTACAGCTGAGTAATCATGATGTCACAGGACTCAGTCAGCCTGTAACAGACCCTGTAGCAAAGGTCCAGATGGAGCTCAGACTGCTCCCCAAGTCTACGTTTAGGGCACAGGACTTGTGAAAAATAAGTTCCTAACAGCTGCATTTTCCTTCCTTGCATAAATACAATCAATATTAGTCATCAGAATAGACAATCCTATGTCTGCCCTGAGCTTCCAGGGTACCACACAACCACTAGACCTTGTAAAACAGCCTAGGGTAGATCCAGTATAGATTCAAAATAGATTTTTCTTCTCCCTGAACATCTCCAGTTTTTGAGTTTTCCTGAAGTCTCTGAATGTAAAAGTGAGGGATGTCTAAACCAAGATTAAGATAGGGAAGGCTTATTGCAGCACTTGATGGATTTTGTTATGGTTGGATCTTTTGTTCTTCAAAGTCTATTTAATCCATGCACAAAAAAACCCAGTTTAATTTCAGAGGATTTTGGATTATAAAAAGGCAGCTTATTGCAGTCACTGTAGCTGGTTTCTCATGGTGCCACACATTCTTGTAGGTAGCACTTAGATGATACATTTCCCATGAGTTGCTTGGTTCTCTCAGTAGCAGAAGGACTTACAGGTGCGAGAGAGAGAGAAGATCCTGTTTGCTGCAGTTTGTAGCAAGACTGATGCTTTCTCCCAGCTTCTTTTGTTCTTTCACCCTGATCATGATGGCAATGACTGTTCTTGCTTCTATTTATTGCAACAGCAATATCTGTAGATGTTTTTCTTTCTTGATAACATTTGCTCTTGCCCGTGTCCTGGTAATAGTGTGCTAGCTTTATTATTCTGTGCACCTGCTTCATCTCCAATTGAAGCGTTGGCCTCTCTTGTTCTTTTACCACATCTGATGGCGGGGTCCTGTATTTACCCTCTGCTGTTACACTTTCCTGTGCCTACATCAACATGATCCCATTTTTTTTATATTTGAAGAAAATTAGGAAAGTGGAGAAGAGGTGGGAGATTTTTCCATTCCTCACTTTGTGTTTTTTACGAGCATCCTGTATCTAGGGCAACAACTGCACTACTGTTTTAAGTGGAAAATAAAAGAAACAGGTAGGACCAAGTGCAGTCCTGTTTGCTTTTGTTTAGACTTGTAATTTCAGCTTTCACTTCAGAATATCAGGAAGTAGTGTTAATATTTCAATGAAAATTGAGAAGTTAAAGCTTTTAAAAGGGCTGTTTCTTACAGTCTATCTTTAGAGAAAAATTTAAAGAAACTTAAGTTTTAGTTATAGATGTTTATTTCCTAATAATGCGATTTTTCTCATTTTTAATTGCAAGACATAATAGAATTATGCAATTGGTAGTTATATATGACAACAAAATTGACCCATCATGAACTGGGATAAAGCAAGCAAGTTAAAATTCACCTGTTTCTGGCTTTTCTTATTTATGTCTAGAAAAACTCTGCAGGATTAATAGAACAGATATAAGTCATAAGAACAAGAATTGCCCAAGAATTGCTAATTTTATCATCTTTTTAAAAATATCTGTCATTATGCTGGGAAATGTGAATTAACAGAGAAGGACAATCTGTAAGGTTACTGTCTCTTACAGATTTATTTAGCCTTTACAATCATTTTGTATCACAATGAAAAATAAAAAGAAACAACATGCTAGAAAAGCATTGCTCATAAAATAAAGACCTGTGTCATGGATTTGTGTTGGAGTGCTCTATCCTTCCTGAAACAGTTGTTCAAAAATATTATTTGTATAAAATATGTTTACAAGGGAAAATTTTGCTTATAATGTAGTTTCCCCAGAACTGAAGTTAATTGAATCTCAAAAGTGCCAAAACTGCTAAATGTATGCAAGAAGAAACATTGAGGGCTTCTCCACCTAAAAAATGGCTTCAGTGAATACAGTTTGCAAATGCCAGCATTTTAACTTGTGACATTAAACAAAGGGAAAAAAAAAAAAAAAAAAAAAAAAAAAAAAAAAAAGGAAAAATTGTATGACCAGCGGCTTGCCTAAAGATTTTACATTGGTAGAATTAAAATTTAATTTATGAAGAAAAATATTTCTGTCTCTTGCTGACTAAATCTTAAAAGAAAGCAGTTATTAATGCAAAAATTAAAATTAAAAAAATATTGCTAAAACAAAACCCAATCTTATTAAACCCTACAGAATTTTGTGTACATTGTTCTATTAAATAACATGTATGGCTAGATATGAGACAAGAGATATCTAATCCAGAAAGAGATAACACTATTTTTACATGATTTGGGTTTCTATGTCTGAATTCTGCATCATATTGATTCCCTGTTATCAAAATACATGTTTTACAGAAGAAAGTATCTACCATATAGAACAATTTAGTGTTTAAAAAAATACACAGTTTTAAAACAAGGGAAAATACCAGTAAAGATTACAATTGCATTTGTATAGTTTATATTTCTCTAAGAATCATATTTTGCAGTAGAACCATATTACCTTAGGTTAACAACTAAAATATCAACTATTTTCCTAGTATCTGAATCTCAGAAGGTGTTGTTAAAAACCTGCCAAGTCATTCTCTGTGAGTTATTTTCACCACCATAATGGGAATGGGTCAGAATCCTTGCGATGCAAAAAGACTCTGCCTTATCTGAAAAATGTGAAGTTTATTTTTTCATCAAGTGTGAGAGAAAAATATGGTAATGTGAGAAGTGTTGTAAACCCCTAAAGATAGATAAAAGTGATTGACCAATACTTGAAATCTTTTTTCTAACTTTCAATTCACATAAATCTGGTTATTATTTTGCCTTCTGTTATTTTCTGTTTTGAGGTAATTTTGTAATTTCGATTAAACCTGAACTCATTTTGAAAGTAGTAGTATACCAGTGCTACCTCCCACCTCATAGAAAGAAATTGCTCTTATTCCTGAATATATAAGTAGAGAAACTAGTTATTACTGTGTTCATTAAGCAATTCAATGAAAATTACTGTAAAAAGATCCTAAAGACAGCAAATAATGTTTCCTTTTAGATAAACTGGATACATAACTGTATAAAGCCAAGAGTGAAAGACTGCCTTGCTGTGGAAAAACCAGATCAAACGGGCTAGATTAATTTCTGAGACAAACATTTCACACAATTTTAAAATATATTAGTAATGTGGCAATAGTAACCTAGTGATGAAGGCCAGAAATGTGAGAGCTGCTGACCTTGGCTGTCATCATTTGTGACCTAATCAGAAGCATTCCTGCCCTTGCCTGTATCCTTGAATCCCGACTGAATGGTTCAGCTAGTTCTGTGCTTACACAGCTATTTCCAGCTGGTTACTCAATGATACATGAGCCTAGAGGAGGCACAGGAGGAAGAGTGGCTGTACATTTCAAATCTGACCTCATATATAATAAAAGTCTCTTTTTCAGGTGGAAAAAAAAAATCATCTGTGTGTATATACTTAGGACAAGAATCCCAGTTAAAATATAGAAACTGTAATGGTCTGCAGACCTACAAGAATACACCCAGCATTTGGTGTCAGGCACCTCTTCTCAGTGCTGACTGGGATGCAAAGGGACTTGCATTAAATTGTGAATGTTTAGGGACTTTTGAACCCAGAGTATACCTATAGTATTTATAACGACTGTAAAAGTCTACCAAGTCTTCTCTAGAAAATAAGAACCCCTGGGAATATCTTTGACCTAACCTGAAAGGCTTTAATCTAGCAATGTCATGACACCTCATCCTGTTAAGACTGCTGTTTAAATCCTGTGAAAAATGACTACCACAAATACAACATGATCTTCTGTTGTTAAAGGTTGAGGATGATTTTGAATCTCAGCTTTTACAGGGTTTTTTGCCAAAAGACAGAGAGGATTCCTTGTTAAATCATTCCCTTCTTGAGAAGGGTCTACTATGTAACAAAGCTCTTTTATTAGTAAATTACAAACAGAAAGTGTCTACTCTGTGTGTAAACCTCAACACATTTTGTAGAAATGTCTTCTCCATTCACAGCATTTTAAGTATTAGATTTTGGAGTTTGCACTGGTACACATTACCAACAGCTGGTAAGCATTGCAAATTATTTTCAGTATACATCTTAAGAGTTTACTGTTCAAAAAACCAATGTAGTCTAGACTGTGAGACATATAAGGACAGCACAAGTGACCTTAACCATCTGGCCATATCCTACACTACTTTGCAAAATTCCATTGTGGAATATACTCTTAGAAGTGTTTGTGGAGGTGCATGACTCGTTTTTTAATGGCTTCTGCTCTGACACCTGAAAAAACTTTATTTTGTGTATATAATTAGCCTTCTTACTGTTGCATGGCAGCAGTTTGAAATGGGCTGCCTGTTCTAACATCTGGAAATTGAGAACATATAGCTGATAGTTCATAAATTAAGAATAACAAAAGCATGGAATGGAACACCCAGGGTTTTTCAAGCAACCACACAGATCAAGACAAAGATGAATCATCTCAACCAGTTTTGCATGACCTCCAATACGCCTCATTACAATTAGCAAGGATGCATGTGAACTAAAAGATACTGAAAAAATAGCTAATCAAGAACAGCTATACTAAACCAACCTCTAGCTCATTAAAAATTATAGTCCTTTGAGTATTCACAATGTTTTAAAGTCAAAGAAACTATGAGAAGATTCTTTTTTGGGAGGAGACATATGCAAGGATTTGAGAAACTTTGCATGTGATCACTGCTTATTTTCTGTTCATTTGTAGAAGGAAAAAATCTTGGAATTTTAATATTTCCTTTAAAAAGCCAAAACATGTAGCTCAAACATTTGGCAAGTTCATGAAAAAACAGGCTGCAAATTGTTACCACTTTTTCTCTAATATCAACTACAGTCAGTTTATAGGAGAGTGAAAATATTCAGAGTTTGCTGCTGAGGAGCAAACCTGTACAGTTCGTGCTTCTTTGCTGGCAAATCTGACTTCCTAAATCTTGCCACAACTGACCCTGTTATTGTCCTCTAAATAATCAAAGTTAATGTGTTGCTACTTTTGCTGACAACTAAGATGATGTTATGAATTCATTAAGTTGAAAAGAGCAGCTCTGGAAAACTCCTTTTAGTCAAGATAATCTACCTTTACCCTGCATGAATATCATGTCCCTGTAAGAAGAGAGGACTTTCTAAATGTGAAGGTTATGCATTTATTTGCTGTCTCTGAGAAAATGCCCTGGTTTTGCTTTACAGGTGCACAGCAGGGAGAATGCTGACTGCCATTTGCTGGCTCTACATGGCCCAGACTGCCCATCAAGCAAGAGATGGAAGTAAAGGATGCCAAAGTGGGCAAGCCCAGGGCACAGTGCTTTGTATCCAGCTTCTTTCCAGCACCTCAGCAGGAGCTGAGACAAATGCCTTGCACAGGTTCCATCATCTCCTCTGACCATTGAGCCTGGTATGACTTTTGCATCCAGACTTGCATCTTGGATCACAGGGAGGAGTTTGACCATAGCTGATGTGACCATAAAACAAGGTCAAATCAATCTACTTCCTGAAGACTTCCTTTTTGCAGATGATGGATAGAAGAATAATGTTAGAACAAGTGTTCAATGTATCTTCCTTAATTTTTGTGTGATAAGAATTACCTGAGGTAGTGAGGTGTGTTAGCAGACTCCTGAGTATTGAATATTTAGTTAAATGGAGGTCACCTCTTTAAAACTCTGTTTACAAAATATGCCAAAATCCAAATCCCCTAACTGCAGTAAGCTTAGGTTTATTTCAAATACAAGAATGAAGAAACAAAAATTGATTTTTCTAGACATTAGCATTAAAGAATAGCCAAAGAATGGAATTTGTTTGAAGTTTGTGTGAATAACAATTACAGCACCAGCATCAAGTTTAATCTTTTTTAAAGCCCATTTACATGGAAAATTAATTTATAACAAGCAGTTGAGTCCCACAGGATACAATAAATTATTGCTTTCCTTACAGTTTTGGATGTTTTCTCACCCTTCATTGCCTTCAATATATAACACTCATAACACAAAGCTTCTAATAAGTTACAGAAAATGTAATTCAATGAAAGAATATATTAAGTGTTCTGCCTTACAAGGATATCAAAGGAAAGCATTTTTGTTTAAAAATTGTCTTCCTGTTCCAGAAAAAAAATAAAGAATAGTCCTCATAATTACTGGAAATGTTCCCCTCAAAGAACCAACTCCCTTTAGCCATCCAAATAGATGCTGAGATCAAAAGGTGAGTTGCATGCATTAAGGGCAGATGTTGAGTCTGCAGGTCTTGTTTAGTTTAACAAAGATTTATTCATGAGCATGAGATGAAAAGACCATTTTGCACATGATTACAATCAATGGTGAAGAGTTCTTCTCATAAATAAGGACTTCCCCTCAGGCTGCATGGTAAACAGCTGGACCTGTAAAAAAACAATTATTAAAATCTTTCCAAGATGCTGAAATGCTACCCAGAATAAAATTTTCTGCAGATATACTGCCTTTCACCCCTTGTTTTCTGTTTAATTAGCCCTATTGAGATATAGAGATCTCGGCCAGAGAACAATGTTAGTATGCTGTTTTATGAAATGAGGGCATATCATTGAGGAAGTAAAAGTTTCCTATTCTCCTCTAAAACTGAATTCAACGAGTTATTCTTGTTGCACCATGAATTATAACTAGGAAAAAGAAAATAACGTGTTCAGAAGAAGAGTTAATCCTTTTGGCAGAACCATCAACAGAAGCATTGCCCTTTCCCAAAATCCAAAAGGAGGTTTAAAGGGGGAAAAGGAGACTGTTTAGTTAATTTCATTGAAAGAGCCTATTTATGTTTTTGGAGTTTTTTTACTTCTGTTTATTCTTGAAAATGCTGATTTACAGACATTTATTAAACCAGGAGATGTTTATTTGTCTATATATGGCAGCTGTAAGGAGCAGAGCAGGTCAAAGCCCCATTCTGTTAAGCACTATTTAAACTGATAGTAAATGACATTCCCCTCCCTGAAGTCATTAGAGTCTAAAATAAATGTTCATAGAATAACCTTCTAAATACAATTTATGTGCAGCATAAAGCATTCTATTTTAAGAGAGACATATGGGAAGGAGAAGATTGCTAATAAGGTTACATCTACACACAAGGTTACAAGAAGAGATGTATTTCCCCTGCACATGCTCTAAGATGGATGCTAGCCAGCTCTGGCCTGGAGTGACCAGGCTCTGTCAGCATAATACAGTTGTGGTGGCAAAACACCGAGTCTCTCAGCAGGACCTCTTGGCCCTGAAGCTACTGGGCTGTTACTAGGCAAGGACTGGAGCAAGGCCACGCTGTGCATCAAAGAGAACTGAAATGGGAGGTATCTTGTAAGGATAGGTGATAGTAAAAGGATTACCTCAACACTGCCATAACAGAAACCATGAATCTGTTGCTGACCTTGCAAATAAGTGCCCCAAAGCTGTATAAACATGTCTTCTTGGCTCTCTTTGGTTAGAAAGGCAGTGCTCCTCTAGATGTCAAAAAGGATGTCATAATAAGTCTTCCCTCCTTTGGCTTAATTGAGTGATTTTGGACTTGGACCTGTCTCTACCTTTACTTCCTTTTATTAAGAGTAGATGCACACAAACTGGTGTAAGTGTGATAAATGTCAGAATAACCAAACATGGGACTGTGCAGCAGTATTTTCTTTTTTTCAGAGATGTAAGAATGGATCTGTTGGTCATTAAGGACAAGTTGTAGCACCTTAGCTCTCCATTACTGTTCACCCTCTA
>JAOTQP010001535.1:128602-141960 GCA_026413545.1 Cichladusa arquata | reverse complement strand
ACAAAGAGAAACTTCTTGCCCTTAGTTTTAAATACCTCTGAAACCTTCTTATCCATTGTAATGCCCCCATGGGCTCTACATATTCTGTTTTATAAAATAATTAAATATATGTTGATCTATATGATGTTAAAGAAACTGGAAGTAAATGGCTTTGTACAGAAAAAGGAAGCATAATTCATTCATAAAGCTCACCTACTTTCAGCAAGGGCCAAAGAGCTCTCTGCCTCCTGAATGGAAATGTGCAGCATACTCAGAGCTGAAGCATGGCTCTGCATCACCGGGCAGGGAAGGTGTGGCAGTTCTTTAAGTCTCTTTCACTGTACAAGTTAACGTTGAGCCTCACGTAGCAAACCTTGCTTGAGATGGAGGATGAGCTCCCCCATGATGTTGCTGGCCTCTGGATGGAGCATTGTCAAACTGCTACTCTAATCAGTATAAAAAACCCCAAAATTCTTATGAGCTGATTACATTTCATAGTCATGTTATGCTTAGACAGCATCATATACATCAGTATCAAATCCAGCCTGGTTGTTATTGACACTTATTACACCTTTACCATGCTTCTATTACTCTTTTCCTTCTGGATGGATTATCTTTTCTTTATCTCTATTCCAAATCCTTCACACACAAAGCTATTTAGTGGTCAAGGTCATAAATACATCACATTATATATAAATATATATGTCCACGATATAAAATACTGTATTGTTTGACAGATTTATCCTCTCTTACAGAGACAGTATCTGTCACAAGAGCTAAGGATCGGACAGATACTTATTGTTACCTTAAGTCTGGCTTCTTCTTACACCAAGAGGTAAATATTACAGCTACCCACAGCTCCACAGTTTCAACGACAATGAGTGGCAACTCAGGGAGTCAGCTTCAGATTTTGTAGTATTTTACAGCATAGGAACCTCTTCTCAACATAAAATGAGATTCTTCTAAAAAAATCCCTTTTATTCTCTCTATATTTAAAATGTCAACTCAACACAAGAAAAATGTGGACCTGTTGCAGATGGTCCAGGGGATGGCCATGAAGGTGATCTGAGGCACAAACAGGCTGAGAGACCTGGAGCTGTTGAGCCTGGAGAGAAGAAGGCTCCAGGGAGACTGCACTGCATCTTTCCAGTGCCTGAAGGGGGCTTGTGAAAGGGAAAGCAGATAGTGACAGGACAAGAGGCAAAGGTAAACTGAAAGAAGATAGGTTTAGATTAGATGTTAGTGGGAAATTCCTTACTCAGAGAGTGGTGAGGTGCTGGCACAGTTTGTCCAGAGCAGCTGTGCATTCCCCAGCTCTGGAAGAGTTCAAGGCCAGATTGGATTGGGCCATGAGCAACCTGATCTAGTGAACAGCAGTGTGGCTGGAACCAGATGATCTTTTCCAAACTAAACCATTCTGTGCTCCAGTGATTCTTTGATTCTATGTATTTTCAAGGCTGTTTGATTTTACCAGCAAATTTATTTTCACAGATCTATAATTTAGCATAAAATCTCAATTCTTGCCTGTATGCAAAAATTTGCTTAAGATAGACAGGGGTCAAAGAACAAGAACATGAAAACAGACATATTTCTGTCAGGATTTTGTATATCTTTTTCCTCAGAAACACTAGATTCAAAAAACAAGATTTTCAGTTTTTGTGCTTGTTATTAATTCAGTTGAGATTCATCCCACAGAAAAGACATCATTAATTTTCAAGTAATTTTCTTTCTTTTTATGTAGGACAAAGGGAGGGGTTCTATGCTGGGCAGATAAAAGGAGTGAATTTAAATTTATGTAATGAGTGAAAAGTACATTTTATGATCTCTGCAGAATAGGAAAATTCTTGAATATTTTTTATGTCAAAGCCTGCCAAATATTGTTTTATTATTTCAAAAGGCAAATCATATTATGTAATTTTTATACACTTTAAAACTAATTCATAAAAAACATTACCATTCAATGATAAAAAATTCAAGGTCTTTTTCTAAACCTTGTAATACACTAGATAATACTTCTGGGTTTTCTAGGGGTGTTTTTGCAACCAAACCTTTCTTACATGTCATGGAGAACAAAAGAAATAATGTTATAGAATATAGGAAAACAAGAGAGACTGGAGAAAGTCCAATGGGGGATTAATGAGGTCTGTTGCAACTCTGGCAAAGTAGTTTCCAAAAGCTTTGGTGAACCATAGTCCAATACTTGCTTCAACTAAGTATTTTAGAGTAAAACCCTTTATGACATGGATGGTGGCTACCCCATTGAAAAATCTTTCTTTTTGTAATTTTGTTTTGTTTTTTCTTGTCCGAACCTCAGTGGTCATGGAGCACAATATACACCATTCATCTCTGAAGCTTCTATTTAGTCTTTGGAGACAACTCAGACTTCACCTCTTCTTCAGCTGTTCTGTTATTCCATAGCTTCTCTCTGGAGACAGTTGCCTAATATCTTCCTTGAACTTCAGTTTTCAGCAGAAATACCAAAAATCTTTAGCTCTTACAGTTTTTTAAACAGCATGGCAGGTCTGAGTCATGTTCTGCTTGTTATTAATTATAAACTGTAGGTTTCCTGCACTGCATTCCTATTTGTGTTGCAGATTATCTGAGCTTACTTTAGAAATTTGTTCCTGTTCTTATTACTCTTCTGCATAAATTAGATTGATTTCTCAAATTATTTTGAATTCTAAACCCTTTCTACTAGTTCTGGTATTGAACCTTAATGGTTTGGTAGAATCTGCAAAACCAGACTATATATTCTGTGGATTATTGCTGAGGAGAGTAAAGATATGCTATATTTGCATTGAGATATGTACTTTTTTGGAGCATATATTTATATGTCTGCCTGCAGTTCATGGCAGACTCCCATGGAACCGTATTTGCTACATCTCCCTTTTGACAATGAATCAAAATCAATATTGGATACTATCACTTTATACCAGTTTCATCTAAACAGTGTTTTCCTTCAAACTTCCAGGTGGGAAGATAATTTCTCTCCTGGAATGGAGTGGAAGTGTAATTTTCCTCAAGCAAGCACAGGGCTGTTGAATGTGAATCAAGTAAGTTGATTCTGTGAATACATTCCCTGACCAGATTAAATCTCCCCTAATGTAAACAGCTGCCAAAAGGGATGGAGGAGAAATAGCTAGTGAGGGAAGTGGAAATAGCTCAAGCTCCCTTACCAGAAAATTCACACTTACATTTTTTATATGATATGCATTCACCTGACAGATTCATCAAATATGTATTTTGTAAGAAAATCTTTGTACACCTTATAGTACTTAAAAATAATATTTGGGAATTAGACATATGACTATGGAGAGTTCATACAGAGAGGTCTACTGGAGTCCAAAGTGTCTCCTTTTTTATGTATCTTTATTCATAGCCCCTTTCAAAGTGTCTGGGTGTGATATCCATTCAACAGAGCTACTTGAATTGCCTGCATAAATAGCCATGTACAACACTCACAAAATAGTATCTCAGACTTATTTACTTTTACTTGCTAATGACATTCAGTCATCAGAAAAGGACACAAAAATGGTTGATGTCCTGAGACTTGCCTGGCAATCAAGGAAAGCATGACACTAGTGCAAAGAACAACAGAGAGCAGAAAAGAAGTCACAGTTTTCGATCAGATGTCAAATACTTTCTGAATTGCTGAAGAACAATAACATCAAGGGACACAAGTGAGCATCAGCTGCATGGTGTTTACTATAGGACTGGGTTTGTATTCCATCAGATACACATTTTCATTGCATTCTCAAAAAAAAATGGAGTCTCTTTTTTAAAAAATAGCCCCACCCCAAAAAAAACAACGAACCAACCAACCGAACCAAAAAACCAGGCAACAAAACCAACAAAGAACTTTATAAAAAAATATTTTATCAATAATAGAGATAAAGAGGAGGGATATTTAGGATAGAAATTTTCCCTTTTTCACCGGCAAGGTGAAATGTGTTTAGACTTCAATAGAATGACATTTTCATCTGATCTACAGTGGCCATTAGCTCAAGCACACTCATCTGAGAGTGTGTACTAAAAGGCAAAGACGTGGGCTGTGAAAACACCTGAATCTAGTAGTTAGGGATATCATGGTGTATGGCCAAAAGCACAAGCTGCTGCTGTATTCTAAATATGTTGATTTTCTGATTTTGCTACCATAGTGTCATTTTGCATTTTAGAGGGGCAAATTTTCACACAGCCTCCTTCCTGAGATCAGAGAGAAGCAGCACTCTGCTTTGAGAGATTGGTTGTGGAAGTTGTCGTTTAACTGACTCTCAATTCAAAAGTTCTAGTTTAGTAACCTTTCATTTCTTGTGCTCTTCCTTACCATTTTGAGAGGCAACTTAATGAAAGAAATTAGTGGAGCTGTACCAACAATACCCTTGAAATCTGACTGTACATTTCCAATGCATTTAATTCTGCTTTTTCAGAGTCCTTTCCTGTGAAAGAACTGAATTAAAATTCTTATATTTTCATGCAGAAATATACTGCAGCATTTATAAAAATAGTAGGGATTCTACCCAGAGGAATTAAAGCAGTTTCCAAAGTTTTATCTATCAAATATATGTGGTTTGAATTTTTTTCTCTAGGTGTTTTTTGTTTCTGCATTTTCAGTGGTGTTGGTTGGTTGGTATTCTAGAGCATAAGAATAATCAGAACATTTAATCAGTGTCATACCTGACATACTGCCTTGTGGACCAGTAGGAGAGAATGCCAGCTGAATGCAAATAGAGTTCAAGAAATAATTAGGTTTTTAAGTGTAAAAGTCTTCAGAATGTTTCTGTAGCTCTTACACATCTGATTTCTCCTTAACAAGTGCGGCAACAAGGTGAAAAACAGGCCATGGTATTCAGGGTGGAGGAGAAAAAACTGGAAAAAAGCCCCACAAACTTTGTGGATACTTAAGGAAGCAGGAGCTAGTGAATTCCTAAGATACCTTGATCATGGCAGTGGAAAATACTTTTTTCATTAATATCCTCATCATGGACCTGAGAATATTTATCTTTCTGAGAAAGAATTTTACAGCTGACAAAAGACTGACATATTGAGTGGAATACTGAAAAGAACTTTGTACTGTACCTTTAATTTGAAAAAAGTGACAACTTTAAGATAATGAAAACATCCTGTCTCTTTTATTAAGGTTAAATCTATTCACTTTATAAAATTAATCTTTTGCTTATATGAAAGGTGAAAACATGTCCTTTTGTTATGTGAAAACATGGTGTGTGCTGAAACACAACTTTCTGATAACACAGGTTTGTGGTTCAAAACAGCATAGCTCATCTGGCTTAACATAGCAAGAACAGATTATCCATAACTGACTTAATATTACTCATACTGCACTAATTCTAATCTACTGAAACTGGCCTCAGCCTATTTTTTTGTACTGTAAGCATGTTTAGTTCAGGAATTTTTTGTTTACTTGATTACTTAATTGTATGTGTCAAACCACACTCTGTAAAAAAAAAAATATTTTTCACTATATTCATACTGATCTTTCCATTTTGCTTATATTGATCATATAACATACTGTCTCTGTTTGAGACAGGACTCATACTGTTCCTAAAGAGTGGACTGGTCATGATTTCTTTGGTTATCCTTGAAATTTTCATGGAATTAAGAGAAACTGCATATATTAAGGGGGTTTTTTTCAACACAGAATTTGGCTTTTATACAAATAAAACAGAAAATGGACTAACTTTTCCACATTAAAAGTTAATGGAATTGATATTTCAAAATGGTAATTTTGTTACAAAAAATGTGCTTTTTTCCTATGACTTGGTGTCTCATGGTTCTTTGGAGCAGACAGGAGAGTGAGGTTTTGAATGAGGAATCCATTTCAAATGATGAGTTAATAAACAAAGCCTGCATCAATAGCCAGGAGAGTAAAAGCTAGGGGAGGAGAAGGTAGAGGGAAGTGGCCTATCTGTGAAGTCGTAATTTTAAATTTTTAATATAAGTTCTTACCAGACTTTGATCAATTCTCTGATGCATAATGGCTTGCACCCATGTAGAGCACACTGAAAACTTAATTTGTCTCATCAAACGGTGAGGGACATAAAAACATCAACCTACTAGCATTATTTTTAATCTCCATTTACTACCTCTAATTGAGGTCTAAGAAGTTACTGGGAAGAAAGAATTCATAAATGCTGTATAACTGCAATAACTATATAGATACATATAAGCACAGATTGACTAACTTTTGCATTCATTTTACTTGAAATTATGACATTTTGGTATTAAGACTGCTGTGTTGTTGTTTCACACTCGATATTTTGAAGTGGGATGATTTCTGGTTATAGCTGGTGTTAATTTTGAAGGTAATAAGCTTACCAATTTACCATCAAATCAAAACACCTGCTCTTCATCCATTTAAAATCCCTCAGGAGAGATATTTATGTTGCATAAAAAAGAAAAAACAGCCCAACACTATGTTACAGTAGGTTTTTCTGTTCAGTACCCTGAAAGCTCAGTCCAGATATATAGTTACCACAGAACTCAGGCTTAAGTCATTAAAGTTTCCACAAATTATTTTAGCATTCCCAAAAGTAATTTGTATTCAGAAGAGAAGTCAGTCTTTGCTTTGAAATGGATGTATCTTATTCTCAAAAAGAAATACCGTGCAATATTTGGTAGTGAGTAAAATAATGCTTTCAGAGAAGAAACACAGTTATTTATGTTATTTATCTTTCCTATTCGGTAGCTTACACATATAAATGCACACATACTCACATACGTCTCTCTCTCTCCCAGACACCTCTGGAGAATTTTAACACCGGAATGAAAATTCATTTCTGGTTGAGCGTAACATTTTTCTTTTTGCCACTTTTTTTTTCTATTTATTTTCAGGGCAGGGAACAGAGAAATTAAAAGGTTTGAGCACAATGTCTTGGAATCTGATAGAGATTGATAGCTTCTGCAGAGAACGTAAGATAAGGAAAGCAGACTTGGAAAACCAACACGTGAGGAGAGCTGCTAGCAGCTATAAAATCAAAACTGCTCCAACAAGCTAATGCTAGGACAAGGAGATGAATGCTAATAAAAACAGTGGAACAGTAGCAGTGTTTCACTGTACAATACAAGCATTGCACAGGAACCCTCAACATCTTGAATGTTCTAGGACATGAAAGGATTTGGCTATAAAGGGGAGAATACCACTGGGGCTTTTACACTTAGCCAGATGCAAAATCCCCATATTGCCTTCCCAGTTATCACTCAGGAGACACCTTGTCTAAAACTAGTAGACCTCCTATAATATTTCTTCTGATTTCAAAAGCTGCCACATCACCCATCTAAATCCTCTTTTTGGAGTTCTTGTAAGCCTTGGAAATAAATAGTTGCAAATATTGTGAAGTCCTATTCTGTGTGTTCTTCTTAGCAAAGACATTGAGGCTCTAATTAAGTCAAAAAAACTTTGTTCCTTCTTATTAGAAAGAGGGGGGCAATGAGAGAACTGGTAGCAAAATCCATAATATTTTTTACTAAATGTGTGGTTGAGGAATGTTTGAATACAGTAGATGGAGTTGAAACTTTAGGGATATTTTCTTTTATTTAGAAATGCATTCTTATTTAATTGCACTGTGTTAAAACTGTTTATTGTTTGTCTCATTCTCAGATCATTGAAATTAGGCTACAAGTTATTCCATACTTTTTTTCATTTCATTTTGAGAAGGAAGCCATTACAAATGGTACGCTGTGAAAGTATGGGGTAAGAAGTGAAAACCTAACTAACCTGACCAGGGATTCCATTTATATTTATGGTATTAAGACAGATATGCTTTTTGATAAAAATTTTGCTAAAGTGTGAAAATTTTCAAAAGAGCAACTAGAGGAATTTTTGGGATTTAGTAGCAGGAAAACATATGGAAGAACTACCACTTTATAATATATCTAAATGTAAAAAAAGTGTTAAAGAAAAATAAAATTGCAGTTTCCATATTCTTTTTCCTTTTACTCAGAGGTTCTTGTCTCATACTATCTACCTGATCTTTCCTAGTGATGAGCTGACACTCCCTTGTCTTCCTTTGAAATTCCTCTTTCCAATATCTTTGGCCTCCATCTGCTCTCATTTGCTTTCGACTTGACATCTGAAGGGCTTTGTACTCTCAGAAGGCCAATGCTATTGATGCCTGGGCCTCTGTATCTTCACAGATCTTCTCTTTCACCAGTATCAGAATATAATTTTCAGCCTCCCAGCAAGTGACCTTTATTTATTCTCACATATCAGCTCTGATGATATTTAAGTTTCTAATGAAAAAAAATTTGCAGTTTAACCTCTCTCAAAAATGCTTTCTATAAATTATTGATTATTTTTACATAGAAATTAATCAACTCTGCATATTTTTCCTTCTAATCATTATATGTAAGGGTCAGGCTCAATTCATTTGTTATGAAGTGGGCAGTTAACTTATGTAAAATACACACATCCCTAAAAGGGATCAATAATCTGTCTATGGTTAAGGTTTGCCTATGGATTCAGTAAATTTTGGAATATTAAATAAGTCTTTGGAGGGTGATGGTTGTTCTTAGGCAGGGACTCTTCAGCTGGATTCTGTGTCTGAGTCCCATTTTCAGAGAACCAGCTTAACACACCTTGAGTCCCACTCTTTTGAAGTGGGTCAACAAAGTAATTTCCTAAGTGGGGAAAAAATTCCAAAACGAAGATGGAAATACGGATGGGAGACTGCTCAAATCATGTATTTAATTTTAGTTTTACATACTGGAAGAAAAATACGGCGTTCAAGCTCTCCTGTAAACCAGAGTTTCTGTGACTTTTGGAGTTGGAAAAGGAGCTATTTCATAAATAGGTGGGTGAGCAGCATTTCAGGTCTCTGTCACAGAGTTGCATTCAGCTGTGGTGGAGGAGAGCGTGGCCAAGGGTGCCAGCACCATGTGGTGTACAAATAACAGATGGAGCAGTGATGCTGTATGAAGTCCACTCAAATCAGTGTTTTGTCAGATACTCAGGCTTTTCCAGAGCAAACTCAGATGAAGTCTGCTCTGAAAGTTGGTCTGGTTTCTGGGCTACTTGAGTAAATAATGGGCAGTGGCAGACTTACTGCTCAGTTCTTTACAATGATGAGAGGGTTGCAAATGGCAGAATTTGAAGGGTTCTGAAGGCACTCCCTAATTCAGAGCCTGCCAAGAAATGCACCACAGGGAAAAGCCTGATTTTTGAAAGAAGGCTTTTCTCTAGTGTGTCACTGGTGCTTCCTTAATAATACAAATTTTCTTGATGCCTCGGAAAGTCATTAGAATGCTTTCAAAAAGCTCAAGACAAATAGTGTTGACAGGTACAAGATAGTGCTGAGAAGGAGTTGGAATTAACAATAGGAAAAATGGATATTTTGCAGGTCTAGCATAAATTGTCACATGAAGCAAATATCAAATTAGCTTCCTAAGGTGTACATAGTTCTCTATAACCTCTAAGATCAGGTAGAGCTGGAGTGTGATGAAAGGGGAAAGAATCTGAGCAGAAAAAGCAGAAATAAGGGTCAGACTATGCCTGTTAGCATATATGATGCAATTATGATATAGTAAAAGATCTATGGGTCAGTCTGAAGAAATGAAAAGAAATGGAAAACCATACTTCTAATTTCTTTGAGAATATCTGATCAGCTTATATATGGATGTAAATGTATTTGATATTTTGTAAAAAATCTTTTCTGAATCTCCTTGCAGGGCTTGCACAGTGGACAGCAGATACAGCATGCCAATGGAGTTAGAGCCTGAGCATCAGTGAAACCAAATCTTTATTTTTCAACAACATCCAGCTATCTCTGTGTGGAAAATGCTGGTAGCTTGCTATAATACCCCAGGGAGTTAGTTCCAAGAACTTTTGATGACCATTCTGCTACAAACCTTTTATTTTTCACCGAGAGCTGTCAGGGGCTGCAAATTGAATTCTCAGCTGAAGTCCACAAATATTGACTGTAGACTTGGTTTGCCAACATAAACCAAACCAGATTGTTACAGCAGATTTAAGATGCTCTCTTTCATAGCACTCATTGCAAGTATCTGACTTAAAATATCTAACCACTTAACAGTTTGGAGATATCCATGCACAGAAATAATGTGATATGTGTACTTTTTACAGTTGCTTAATAAATCCTTATAATATTGCATTTTCATAATATTTTTCTGAATTTTAATTTTCGATTGGTGAATTTCCTTTAAAGTATACTTATTTTTGCTATAGTCAAAAGCACAAGCAAGATTTCAGATTTAAAACTGCACTTAGAAAAGTCTATTTTATTACTCCTATTATAACACAGTTGCAGCTAACCTTAGGTCAGAATTTCTCTTGGAGAGAAGTCGGAAAATAGGTATAAACTTCACAGTTCACTCAAAACTTTATAAAGTATTCTACACAACACAGCATGGTATATTAGGCTTTTTAAATTAGTTTTCTGTTCTGTTTTATTATTTGGCCATATGTTTTGGGTCAACACTACAGCATCATGAAGTTGATTTTACTTTTTAATAAAGTTAAGAATGTAGATTTTTATTGTTCACTTGTAAAATGTGTTGTATAAACAACATGCTATAAGCACAACCGACCTACAATTATTTTTTTGGAGCTCAGTGGAACACAGTAACTGCACCATCATCATTATGCACTTTGTGTTGGTCCAAAGCCATTCAGAAGGTAATTTCAAGTATTGTCTCCCACTGTGCCTTGCATACCTTACTGAAAAATAATTTTTGATTCCCACCACTGCTGTGAAGTTGCCTGCTTTAGACTTCACTAAGTTACCATGTCACAGAAATGTAAAAGCATGACCCAGGGAATGACTATTTCCCTGCCTAGGGTATTTTGATATATTGCCCTCTCTGTAATAGGAGTTTGGAACCTAGTTCAACACTAAAGAAAAGTTCAAATTTCCCAAACACAAACCAAGCTAGCAAAATTCTACTGCTCGACCTCACTTAACTTTCATCCGAAAGTTGTTGTCCTAGAAGCAGATCTTGTCCACAGGGTCCAGTCCAATCCATTGACCACGACATCAGTGCCAGGACTCTCGTTTATACCTGGATTCTGTACCAGATGATAAAGCTCCAAGTTAAAGTTAATTGGTGAAATCTGCTTTGTGTCATGAGTGAGGTCTCAGTTAAATTCATTTCAATTTGGATGAGATCAAGTACTCTGATAGCATTCCAGATATAATTAATCATGCTCTCTTGGCTCAGAACTCAGTACTCTGCAAACCTGCCTACTTCATTCTCTATCTGTTCCCACAAGCTCCACTGACTTCTGGTTCCTCTTGCAAAGAGCAATTTGTATCAACTCCCCACAAAATGATCCAGTGAGATAATTTCTGCTTTTCAGAACTTACGGGTGATTAAGGGCTAAAGATATAATATTTCAAAAATACAAGAGAAGTAGGAAAAATATTACATGATTTTGCAAGAGTGATAGAGCAGCTTTGATGGAAACCCTGTGTCAGGGTCAGCACACCAGTGCACTTTTCAATGCCTAACATGAGGGAGGCTCAACTAATTTGAGATAAGTACAGTAACTGGGAGACATAAAGGGCAGAGAACATGGATGTTAGAGAGCAAAATGATGGTGGGAAATTTTGGTTGTTCCAATTTTGAAGGGATGAGGAGTAGATTTTGTGTAAATTGGCCATTTTCATTCAGTGTTATGGTGATGTTATTTGGATTTTGATGTGGCAAATTCTTTTTTTGTTGATTATGAAGATTGTGCGATAAATACGGCTTTAATAGTAAATCTTAAAATTGTCATTCAAAGAGGCTAGACATGAAATACACTGAGTTTGCAGGGCAAGGTTCTGGTGGCAGGAGGGTTGCAAGGGTGGCTTATATGAGGAGCTGCAAGAAGCTTCCCTTGTGTCCCATAAAACCAATACCAGCTGACTCCAAGATGGACCCACCACTGGCCAAGCAGCAACGGTGACAGTGCCTCTCAGATAACACAGTTAATATGTAGGGATGGAAACAGCCCCTATAGTGTAAGAGAACTGCCGCAGCACTCAGCAAAAGTGTACCAAAACGGCTTATTCTGAAAGAATTTGAAGCTGGGAAGTTGTTTCTCTTTAACTTCTTATTTATTTTATCTCACAATAAACATCAAAACTAAATTACTCTGATCTGGTCCAGTACAGCAATCCATAAACTCTCATGTTCTGTGCCTTCCTTGTAGACAAAACTTTCAAGGAACATGATATTTAGGAAACACCATCTATGAAAAAAAAAAAAAAAAAAAAAACCATGGATCACTCTGATTTTTTTATTTTAATCAAATTATAATAGAAGGGCTAAATGTCATCTAGTCCAAACCACTTGCAATGAACAGGGACATCTTCAACTAGCCCAGGTTTTTCAGAATCCCATTTGGCTTGACTTTGAAAAGACAGGGCACCTAGCACTTCTCTGGAAAACCCGTTACAGTGTTTCACCACTCTCATAGCAAAAAAGCTTTTCTTTTTGTTTAATCCAAATCTACTACCTTTTGACTTAAAAACATTGCCCCTTGTCCTGCTGTTTCAGGCCCTGTTAAAAAGTGTGTACCCATCTTTCTTGAGAGGCCACGAAAGTGTGTGTCTGAAGCCTTCTGCTGCCTGAACAACCACAACTCTCCGTCTGTTCCCCACAGGAGAGGTGTTTCTGATCGTTTTCGTTGCCATCCTCTGGGCTCAATCCAATAGCCCATGTCTTGTGAAGATGAGCCCAGAGCAGGACACAGTACTCCAGATGACATCTCATCAAAGTGGGGCAGAGGGGGAATATCCCACCCCTCGAGTGTGGAGGCAGTAATTTCATCTCAGTATTTCACATGCCAAAAGCTGATCCTCTAACAAACCTGGAAAAAAAAAATTGGGAGAGCAAGGACATTCCACTTCACGTCTCATATTTGACGTATTGTTTTCAGTGTGATACAATAAGTACTTGAATAAAGAGCAGGTTTGTGATTCAGCTGGGGCTTTAAAACAGATTTTTTACTTTTGTAAATATATCTCAAAACGTAACACTGAGTTTCATTTTTGTCTGGCAGAGAAAAGAATATTAATAGATAACTGTGGGATTGAATCTATTTGTACTGACCCTAGAGGTTTTTCTGGAGTTGTAACCCATTTAAACTACAGATTTGTAACTTACTACATAAAGCAGAGGCTTTTAAGAAATGCAGTCTTTTGTGTTCAATCCAAATTTGTAATGCATATTGTTAACATTGTCTCTTATAATCAAATTTTGGAGAACCATACAGAAGAATGCTTAACCGTGGGTTGGATTTTTGGAAGTTGGAGGTGGGGGGTGAGGTATACGTTTTCAGCACTTCTCTTTGCACTTTTACTGTTTCCCCATATTCGTGATCACAGATTGGGAGTTCTTTGCAAGCTATTTCAAAATTGCTC
>JAOTQP010001535.1:1958-12064 GCA_026413545.1 Cichladusa arquata | reverse complement strand
TTCATTTGATTTTCATGCCCAAATCACTCATAACACTCAGCAGGACGTCTACTGGGAAACCATCACAAGGAATTATATTCATATAAGTACCCATGCACTATTGCTGAATGGAGAGCAATTCTGTATTAATAGCCTATTATTGTTTAACCTGCAAAGGTCAGGTCTACAAGGACATTAAACTAAAAAAATTTTCATCACCCATTTTTTCATTAAAACTGCTGCCTTCTCACAGTACAGTTCTGATCTGGATTAAAAAGACTGCAGGGCACTATTTGAAGTCTTTACTAGAATTAGTATTTCAAGTCTGTAGCCATGCACATAGCATGTGCCATTTTTTCAGAGAAAGTAGAACAGAAATAGCCAGTAATTGTAATGGTTCTGTAGTTAAAACAGCACTAATTTTTCAATCCTATTTGACACTTCTGGTTTTAAATGGTTATAGGACCAATTTAGTCTACCAGATTGTAAAATGAGATAACCCTATGGTATTTTGCTGTTTCTTTTTGCTTTTCTGATCTTAATGAGATCTTCAGATCAAAAGTTGTTTTCTATAAAAAGCACAAGAAAAATATTAGATGGACATTTGCAGTATTCCTAGGATATTGAATATGCAGGCATGCCAAATGATTGCTAATGAGATTAAAATTATCTAACTAAATGAAGCAAAATACTCTCAAAACACTGAAGAAATAGACAAGGTACAAGCAAGTGGCAGGGAAGCAATTGGACTGCTGGGAGGAAGGGATCAGTAGAGAATGGAAGTTTCAGCATCTGCTCCAGAAGAGGAAGAACATGTATTACACATTATGTGGTACCAGCTAAATTTAAAGGTACTAAAGTTTATGAAAGAAACTTGCTGTTTTTCTGGAACTGAAGTAAATGAGAGGATGATGAACTATGTTGAGTCAGGTATTTGTTGAACAGAATTTGTAAACCACATGATACTGTTGCTATTGGAAGGATTTCTGATATTGTGAAATTTCTGATCATATTTTGATTGACTTTATAGGATTACAGGCAAATCAAGAAGCACAAATTTTCACCTTTCCAGGAAGAAAAGAAAGCTAAAGGAGATTTTTGGAAGGAAAAAGAATGCTAACAAAAGCAAATGAAAACTAAAGGTTTGTTGATTTTTGGTTTTTGCCTTTGTTTTTCCTAAAGATATAATGATTATTAACTACATTATTATAACTGACAAGAATACAACTCAAAAAAAATTCAGGTTTGAAAGATATTGAAAATGTCCATTGAACCTGTCATAAATGAAGTGCTGGCATCACAAGAAGATAGATGAGTGCCTGTAAAAATCCTGAGATACTATTAATGAGAGTATTCTTAGCCTTGAGAGAACTGATGTTCCCAGTATTTGGAGGTAGGGGTGTGGAATTTACTTTGACTTTGTATTGTCTTCTGCATTACAGCAACTACTGCCTGCTTTTGAAGGAAAATTCATTGTTTACTTGCATTCAGAGTGAAAAGCTACTGCTTTACTTTTGTTAAGAAGTGTAGCAAAAGCAGATCATTTATGACCAAGGGTGTTAGACTCTACAAAGATTCCCTAAAATGCATATCAAACTGAAAAGGAGAAGCTACTCTTCATATACCCCAGTGTAAACTAGCTCAGTTACAGAGAAAAACAAAATTAATATTCTTATTATAGATTCAAACACAAAAAAAATGTTCAGAGGCATTTCTCATTCGAATTTATATATTTTGTGTATTAACAAGGGAGAAATTAATTAAAATGTAGAGGATCCTTTAACTCACCCAAGTGAAATAATTAGAAGAATTACAAAGACCCTCAAGCAGGTAGATCTGAAAGTAGGCGCAGACAAGTTACTTATAAAAGGCACCTGGTTTTAGATATCAAAAGTGTGCATAAAATAGAATCTGCTAACATTATGTACAAATATATTTCTGCCATTTAAGTACCTGAACACTAGTATTTAATGTCTCAAGTCATACTTCTGTGGCTAATTACTGTCTCTGTTTTCTCTACAAGGTGCACCTCTGACTGCTGCTTCACATGTGACAGTGGGCAGCAGGTTAGAGGGAAGTTACCCACACAGATCCTACACAGGTAAGTCTGCTTCCAAAATACTCTGTCAGTTTTGGCAATCCTTTGACCCTGGTCTGGAAAAGCTTGAGAAACCAAAGGGATGCAGTAGAGGACTGTAAAAATGGCTGGTAGACAGCAAGAAGCTGAGGGAAGCAGGCTTGCATCCTATTTGTCCTAGCAGGAGCTTTGTAGCTTCCAAAACAGAGGGTTTTGACCATACAGCTTTAGTCCTGAAAATTGCTCTGTGCCCTTTTTGTAGCTGAGTGTCATATGAGGAGATCAACAGCAGAAGTCTTGGAAAGACACTCCAAGAGTATCAACATCTGGGTTTTAAGGTAATTTTCTTACATATTTTAAGTTACCTCTGAGCTAAGCAGAGTTGGCAGGTAATATGAAGAAGTTCAAAAGGGACTTGACAGTGGAGTGAGTTCCTGGCTCATGAGTCAGAAAGCAGACAAGCACAGTTTGGTAAAAATGGACCCCGTAATGGTCCAATTTGTCCCTTATTGACAGGGACCCAAGGAACAGTAGCCATGAGTGCCTTCCTTCACTTCATGGTTTGCCCTCTATGGAGCTCCTTCTATCACTGCTACAGTTAAACTAAACACTGACATTAATTACAGCATGAAGAAACTGTACCTCATGCACATTTAAATGACTGACACTCCATCAGGGAAACAGTTCATTCTGTATTGTTCACATATTCTTCCATCTTATGATGTAAATGGTGTTCCTTCCGTGGTCACTATTTATATTATTTTAAAGATTTCTTTCCTACACACAAACCATTCATTTAGTTGTGAATCTCACTGGGGTAAAAAAAAAAAAAAAAAAAAAAAAAAAAAGAATGAGTAATAAAGCAGAACAGTGCTCTCCTAATCTGTTTTAGCAGGAGATCATATTAGTCATCAGTGTCTGAACCCCGTATAGTTTCCATTTCCCTCCTCCACCATGGATAAAACAGAGCTGACAACACATATTTTTCTTAGTCAAAACATTTCCATTCCGCCTACTTTTCAGTGTACAGGCATCTTAAGAGCCATAACTTAGGCCAAGATCACAGCAACATTTTTCTTGCTATCTTAATACTGGAAAGGTACATGCACTAGATCCTTAACAGGAGTATACTAGCTTTAAAACTTGTCACAGATAAAACAGGATTTCCCAAATGATGGTGTCAAATAAATAAATAAATAAATAACCCAGGCAGTTATCAGATGAGAGTGAGAGGACTGGGCCAATATTGTCTTCTATATCTCATCATACACATCATGTTCAGCTGTTTCAAAAGTCATTCAAGCACATTATAGGGTTTTCGTTGGCTGAAATGCAGGGTACATATCTTATTCTACTTCCTTGTCTGATGCTTTTTTAACTTTTAGAGAATGGCCAAAGCAGACACAGATTGTTTGTGCAAAGCCTTGCCCAGCAGACAATGAGTTATGGTGTTGAGAAATGTGTTTTCCAGGCATGTTTTTCCTAACAAATATGTAAAGAGAATCACAGTAATCTATGAAAAAACATGCACACAAATGAATTGCTCTGGGTCCCAAATATGAAGTCGTAATACAGCTGTCCTTCAAATATTTACTTCTCAGTGTGAAACAGAAAGACTACCAATAAATCAAAATGCTGTGTCTGCACACTACACACTGCTGCAAAATGAAAGGCAAAGCAAAAATAAGTATTTACCAGTCACAATACACAATTACATTATTCCTGAATTCTACATGTAAATAGACACGAAGCTGACCAGGCTGAGGAGCAGAGGATTATCATGGCTCTTGTATCAAAAATGGTGCTGAAATATCCCAGAGAGCAAACCCTCTTGAATCCAAAGTGAGGAGCTGTGCACAGCCACAGGAAGCAGGGGTCAGAGGACAGCTCTGTCCCTGCCTCAAAGTGTGTTCAGCCACAGGACCCAGACCCACACACGGCAGGTTGAGCAGACATTCCAAGGCACCAAGGCTTCACCTTCAGCTGTGTGCTCCTCCCTGCTTGTACTTCTCTCTTGCATGGCAAAAGGGCACCTCTCTCAGTATCGCAAGAGACCTTAAAAAGACATTTAAATTGTCTGTACAAACAATATATGCCTGGAAACTGCAGAGCTGGGAGATGCGGGAAGTGAAAATACATTTAAGAAAAATTCCAATGTAATGTTATTCTGGCTCACAGCTTCGCCACTTAAATCATATTCACTTCAACTGAACAAAAACATTTATTTTAAATTATCAACTTGATAATCTTTTTCTTAGCTGCAGTCTGAGCTCCCCTGCCCCCCATGCATTCCAGTGTTGGCACTGGACTAGAGGATTTGACAGATTGATTCCCATTTCTACTCTTAAATATACATTGACGGTGGGACACCTTTTGCACAGCAATGATTGCCTGCTAACTGAACAATTATTTCATATTTTCCTCTCTTTTAAATTTATAGTGCAACGTGCAAATTTTCTCCCACCACTGAAATGTAGACTTTTGAAATACAACTTCTTTGAAATTGAGATAAATGGATTTAAAATCCTATATCAATTAGGATATGGGTCTACCACTGTCAAATCAGTTTAACTTTTAAATGTTGATCAAATCATATCTTAATTATCTATTTTAGCTTCTATGTAAGAATATTCACTTCTTTTAAGAATTATATGTTCTACTTAGTCCACACTGACAAATTAATTTCACACAATGTCATGTTAAATCATATCCAACACCTCATTATATTTCCTAAGTTCATGTTTTCTTGTCAGCACTTGCCACATCCTCATATGATTTTTTTCATTCAGAGTCATTTCACAGAAAATGAAAGCAATTTACGTCATTTTAAAACCACAGAACTATAGAGTAATCTTGGGTGAAGAAACCTCTGAAGGTCTCTAGTGCTCCAAAGGAATAAACCACTGTACAAGTAAATTTTCATCTATTTTGTTAATGTACTGATAAATTCCATAAATTCCACCTGCAACAATGGCATGTTCACTTTCTGAATGCCAAATCACAGTAAAGAGGCATGAGTGGTTTTTAGTAGCCCATTTTATTTGGACGACATGTTTTCCATCCCCCATGAGTCTGATGTTATGGTAGACAGAAGTACATAGCTGCAGCTTCAGGTACTTCCTGTGGATGGATGGATGGATGGAAATACAGACAGGATCATGTGGGACAAATCTGTACTGAGATGAAAAAAATAGGAACTGGAAAAAAGAGGCCCATATTATGCTTATTGCAAATTGAAAGAACATTTAGAAAACATGTGAAAATATTCCAGAGGTATTGTTTCTTTTTTCTCTCATTGAATTAATAGTTTGGCCTTAATCACTGGACCATAATATTTTTTATTTCATCAAAGATTATGCTGATCATATTTATTCTTATCAATACAATAGTTATGTATCAATCCATTTGCACCTTAATGGACATAACAGCCCATTAAGTATCATTACAGTCTTTTTAGGTGATCAAAGGCCCCTAGCCTTCAGCCTTACATACACAGAGTACTTCAGATAGGTATTTATACTCCACTAATGCACCATCATCCTGTCTTACTACTTAATTCCTTTATATGTTGCAATCTGAAACACTGGTTTTTTCACAATATTTTCTAGAAAACTATTTGGAGGAAAGGGTGTTGCAGAATCTCCATGATGGGCTAAATATCTAAAAGAGAATTTTGTAATAAATTGAAATTGAATACACTAAATACTCCTAGTGGCTTGTAATTATTTATATACTGCTATGAACCAGAAAAAAAACTTCAGTAAGCTAAGCAAAACCAAAATTCTCTTCCTTATTCTCCCTTGTCCCTGAACAAAATTTCCAAATGTCTCCTGCTTGCTCTCCCACACTTCCCAGGCTCATATGCAGGAAGACCAGGGCATGTAAAACAGATGGGCACTCAAGTGACACCCTGCAGACCAAGGGCAGTCTCTGGGCTAGCAGAGCAGAGCAGTGGAAAAACAGCAGGTAGTCTTGCATTTCTTTTCCAGACAACACATCAGATTACTCACAGTCTTGAACAATTTTCAGTTTGAATATCTGATGTATACTTTTTAGGTTTTCTTCATGTAAGTAAAGGATAATCAATCAAGATCTAGATTAAATAAATAAATAAATATTTTAAAAAGCAACCTGAAAAAATCATGTTTGAAATTCAGAGTGAAGTCGTGAGCTGGTCTGTGTCACCAGACTACAGAAAGCCAATTTAGGTCACCCCTGTTATATCCTTCCATCGTAGAACATTATGTGCATACCACCTCCTGCCAGTTACTTTAAAAATCTTGAAAACCTTGTATTAAAAGACATTTGCCCCTCATTTCTTTTTCAGGAAAGTTTGTTTTAAATTCTCTAGGTCTTGGCTCAGCACAATCTGAGCCATTTTATCCAGCTTCTTGCATGCTCTCCTACTATAAGTTGGACCCATTTTAAACCATAATATCACTCTGCTCAATGCTGTTGATCAAAATAGCTAACACAGATCTAATTATTCTTGAGTACTTTCCAGAGCAATAAAAAGGGTGAAGCAAGAGGATATTAACTTCATACAGAGCTATCATTACAATCATTAGTGTGACAGTAGGTGAGACAAAACTTGCAGAGGTCTACTCAGCTGGTAATCCAGATGGGTAATTTCGAGGTTGTTTGCAATTTGGAAAAGTACCATGACTGTTCATTGCTCTCAACTTGTTCAAAATAAATGAAACATTCAATAAAATTTTGGTTAAAGGTTGAAAACAAATCCTAAGGCTACCAACTATGATATTATAACTGTATTTCCTGGATGAGTAAATATGCACAAGTCCATTATCCCAGCCAATGCTGACAAACAGCAGTGAGTCTTACTTAATGGAAAAGTTAATCAGAAAAAGCACATTGGAGGCTTTTAATATACATGATTACACATACATAGTGGGGCACAGGGTCTAGCAGAGAAGTTCCCTGTTATAGAAAGATTCTCAATGGGTGAAGTGATTCTTGGAGCCCAGTCCATATCTACTGCATATCTACTTCTGCACCCACCTCCTATCAGAGGTGAATACACCAGAAACCAGAGAAAAGTGCAATAGCTCACACAGATCATTAATAGTTAATTTTAGAGATAAAGATGAAGCTAGCTCTTAGAACCAAAATAGAAGAGCTGATGTAATTAATTTTACCCCAATATACACATAATAAACTTGGTCAGACATTGAATGTATGGTAACCCTTACAGGAAACACTGAGTTCAAGTCATTCAGACAACAATGTGACTCAGACCAAGGGCTCCATGTTCCCAGCCAGCCACAGGAAGGGACCTAGATAGACACAGATTCTGGGGGAATATGTGGCATTCTGCTCTCTGTCATTTTGTACTCACCCATACTACAAAGGACAGATATACTGAGTACCTAGGGACATCTGGCTGTCCTGAGAGAGGGCCATGGGAAACTGCAGAAAAACAGCAGACATTCTGGCAGCAAGAAATGGCTCATCTCCAGAAGAATCAGGGCTGGGACCTATGCAAAACATAGCAAACTATGATGGAGATGCTGCGGGAGGGAGTCTGAGATGGCCATGGTTCATGGACACTTAAAGTCTTCCATAGAGATGATGATAACTCCTAACTGCTACATGCAGATGCAAATAGGAGTTCATTGGTATCAAGATAAAACTGCATCATGCTGGCTTTTGCTCACCAGTTTATTGAACAGCACTACTCTTTCCCTCATAAAGCTCAAGAAGGAGCCTTTCCTGCACTCATTATCCCTGGTAAAACAGAGTAGAATGTGCAATTTTTCATTTCTTTGAAGTGAAGCCCAGATTGAAACTGTTGCCTGAGTAAGTACAGACAGTGTGCAGAACATGAGTAACCCCATTGAGATTAGAAAAGACCTACTGCTTCCTAAATGAACGTAGTTAGTGGAAAATATACCACATTTTCTCAACACTACGTTTTATTTTGTGTTTTGCATAGATCTAACCAACTCAGACTTCACTGAGCCTGCAGAAAAAATAAATCTCTTCTGCATATGGGCACTGTTTGTGAAGATATTCATTAAAACTGCATCATGCAGAGCTCCCTATAGGAGCAGTTCCAGAGAAATGTAAGGTTGTGCAGCTAAAAGATTAAGTTCCCCCCTCAGCTAAATGTGAAGTTTTCACAGGTGGCAGTGTGATAGCACTTATTGGGATTTCCTCGCCTCAAGCCTGGATGTTGTCAGTCCCACAAAAAAGCAGTATTCCCGTAACTTGAAACTGGTTTTGTTGTCACTTATCTCAGTCTTGCACAGGAACACTCCCAGTGAAGATAGTTGATTTTTCCTGGCACATGAAAGAAGAATCATTATTACATATACCAGCTCAACAAATGAGCTGTTAAACAGTTCTAAGTTGAATCAACTTGCTTGGGAAATGTTTTGAATCAGACAGATTTACCTGCATATATTTCAGCAATATAAACTGTTAAAACAATTTTCAAGCACTTCTGCTGGCCTAGCAATGTACTTAAAAATGTGGAAAAATACTATCAAGTATGCTCTGTCAGTTCATGATTGCACCTTTATGCCAGCCAAGGAGCAGCTTCTTTTGGGAAAAAACAGCCATTAATAAGAACTTGTCCATAACTGTCATGCTTTCTCCAAAGGGATGAAGAGATATTGGGGCTCAAACACCTTTTTGAATGTCCCTTGCATTACTGTGGTACAAGAGGCAGAACACTGGGATGAGAAAAATATGTGTGATGTTTTTCTTTAGACACCTCATAAACTTATTTTCTTGCTCCCCACATATGACAAAGTGCCCAGCTGGCAACTTAAATTCTGATTTATAGGAAAGGTCAGTTAATCCCAAGCAGGCATTTTGCTAAATATCAAGATATCTTCTCATGTGTTTTCTCTGTCTAGCTCAAGGAAGTCGGAAGCTTAAACATCAGCAAAGCTTATAGAGTAAGGCAGTGATACCAGTTTTAATATTAATTAAATTAAATTAATTTAATTAATTTAATTAAATTGCTGGTATCACAGCAATTTTTCTTCCCAGTATTGCATATTTTGTGGACCACAAGTAAGATTATATAAATTTACAGTTGTTCTGCATTTATTGTGATACTGTTCTTACAGACAAATGAATAGGCAAACATTCCATCTTCCTCTATGGCATGACTGCTGTACTGCCTGGCAAAGAGTGCAGAGAAAGTGCATTGCGAATAATCCTGCAGTCCCTACCAAACCTTAACAATCCCTCTGAGGTCAGCATGAATTTTACATCAAGACTAACTCATTTAAAAACACCAGTTCTTCCCAGACATCACATGTCTGACTTTCAAAATAGCAGGTTTTAAAAGTATTCTTTAAAGGGCGGTAGAAATGTTATTTGATAGTTGTTTATTTTCCAAGTGTAAAGAGTAGGAACAGTTTCCTCTGTGACAGAAGAGAGGAAAAAACCCAACCAAACCATAAAGTCATTATAGGGTGCACAAAGAAAGTGAGGAAACTTTACTAAATTAATACTTGTGGAAACCTGTGTGTTTATCCAATGATATGAAATAAATGGAGCAGAAGCAGCGACATCAACGTTTGATTAAGTAAACATTAACAAGAATACAAAGTATAAATAAAAGAAGATAAAAACTTGGTAATAGCCCAGAAGGAAATTGCTGGAGCGTCCAGAAGTAACACACCATAACCCTTTCTATATTAAAATAGTATATCACACCTGACAACAGACCAAGGGAAGAGAGAGTCACATAAATGCTTTCTCAGATTTGGTCTTTTAGCAATTTTCTGCTGCATGTAAGAAACACTTCATGCAGGAACGCGCATCCTGAAATTTAAACTGGGGAAAAGTATAGGGATCGTACCTTAATTTAAGCAGAAATCTATGTTTTCCCCTCGACCATGTGAATACCATTCTTACTCCAGTGTAGATGGTATGTCACTGAATTTAAAAAGTAGCACATACAGAGTATAAAATAGAATATAACTTGAAGAGGGACACACCCAAGATGATTAATTTTTCCACTTGAGAGTCTGAATGCTATTCTAGAGCCATGAACACATGATGATTAGAGTTT
>JAOTQP010001526.1:1260603-1298185 GCA_026413545.1 Cichladusa arquata | reverse complement strand
GGCACTGCCAGGGATCCAGGGGCAGCCACAGCTTCTCTGGGCACCCTGTGCCAGGGCCTGCCCACCCTCACAGTCAATAATTCCTTCCTGACATCTAAAACCCCTAAAATGCTCTGTACTCCAAAGCCAAAACACAAGAGCAGGTGCCTGATGCTATTTGATGTCACTGAGGCAAAGGAGAGCAGTCAGTTTGCTCCCAATGTCAGGAAACCAGGTGTGCCTGGAAAACACACCACTGGCATCTTGTTTCAGAGGTGATCAGCTAAAATACACCTCCTCCCATTTTCCTACCACTGCCCAAAGTGCAGGATGAAGTGGTGTTAAGATGTGTGTATCTATCCTAATGACCTTCCTAAAAATGAACCTCCGGCTGTGGGAAAGGTGTAACACCAGTTCTTGCTGCTATTTTACATGTACAGGTGGGACTCAAAATCAGCGAGGTTTGAAAGCACCATTAGCACTCCCAGCTCAGACAGATGACCAGAATCACAGAAGCATGGAATTACTGAGTTTGGGGAAGACACATAAGATCATGGAGCTCAACTGTTCCCCCAGCCCTGCCAAGGCCATCACTATCCCGTGTCCCCAAGTGCCACATCCACACAGCTCTAAATCCCTACAGGGACGGGGACTCACCACTGTCCTGGGCAGCTGTGCCAGGACTGGACAACCTTTTGGGGTAACAAATTTTCCCTAATATCCAACCTAAACCTCCCCTGGCACAACTTGAGGCTGTCCTGTCCCTGTCCCTGGGAGCAGAGCCCATCCCCCTGGCTGTCCCCTCCTGCCAAGGAGCTGTGCAGAGCCAGAAGGTCCCTCTGAGCCTCCTTTTCTCCTGCCTGAGCCCCTTGCCCAGCACCCTCAGCCTCTCCTGGTGCTCCAGACCCTTCCCCAGCTCCCTTGCTCTTTTTTGGACATCGAACCTTCCTTTGATCCATCTCACAGGCAGTTTTATCCTCCTGCATAGTTTCCAGAGCACACATCTGAAGTGTCATGTTTACACCATTCCTCACCCCAGGAACAGGCTCAGGTCAGCGCCCATCCCAGGCTTCTCCCTCTCTGTCTCTGAGACTGAGTGTCTGGTGCTCAGCCAGGAAGCACACATGTTCCATGGGGAAGATGCAAGAGGAAAGGGGACTTGAGCACCAAGGATCACACTTCACTCTGCTTTTTATAGGAATGGCAGTGACACTGAAACCAGCTGAGGATTATTCAGTGCCTGTGTGCCAGGGGCTGGACTAAAGCAGATTCATGAGCATGTCATGAGAGGACATGGCCTCTTCCAAGGTCAGAGAATTGCAGCCTTGGAGACAGAGAATGTTTCAGCACTGTGGCTCAGCAAGCTTGCTGCCAGTTTTGTTTGCACACAGCGGGGAGGGCAAACAGATCCGTGCTAGCAGGGTACAACCTGGCACTGGCCTTGCACCTACACCTGCTTTCCAGGCAGGAAATCAGGCAGATCCAGCAGACCAAGAAGAAACAACACAACCAAGAAAGGATGTTTAGGCTGTTGCTGCCATCAGCATTTTTGAAACACATAAAGTCTGTTATTGTGAATCTGCCCAAGGCTGTGTTATTTCCAATTCATACTGAAGGTAAGTCTATGTATACACAAATATGAAATATTCTGAGTAAAACTGGTTTCCACACAAGTTTCTTATAATTTTGGAATATTCCTAGAGGTGAGGGGGAAAAAATATCACAGTATTTAGAAAGGGACTTTAGCCAAGGGCCTGGAGTGCCCTTGGAGGACAAGGGGGAATGGCTTCCCACTGCCAGAGGACAGGGTTAGATGGGATATTGGGAAGAAATTCCCTGTGAGGGTGGGGTGGCCCTGGCACAGGGTGCCCAGAGAAGCTGTGGCTGCCCCTGGATCTCTGGAAGTGCCCAAGGCCAGGTTGGATGGGCCTTGGAGGAACCTGGGATGGTGGAAGGTGTCCCTGCCCATGGCAGGGGGGTGGAACAAGAGGAGCTTTGAAGTTCTTTACCACCCAAACCACTCTGGGATCCTGGCATTTTATGGAAAAGCTTATTAAGGCTCTGATTTTTCAAATCTATCCTCTAGCCCACACTGAGAGCAGGTGAGCAGTGTGGACGACAAGAGCTGGGAAGGACCTCAAGAATGGAAAGTGTTAGTTTGATGTAATGGAGAAAAGAGGTGAAAAACAAAGAGGCTTTGTGAGGGTCTACAGAACTCTGATCCCTGGAAAGTGGTCAGAGCATCCATGCTGAGCCTGAGCTGCTGCAGCAGCTCCTCAGGGCCCCATGTTCTCACAGCAAGAGCTGAGACAACACTTCTGTCTCAAATGCTGCCAGCTCTGCGCTGTGACTGCCCAGCTCCACACCTCAGCACTGCTTTGTCATTCCAGGAAGGAAGATGGGGAGAGCAGGGAGTCAGACAAACCAGGGAGAGGTGGCAGGAGCACTAGGAAGGCCAGGAGAGATGTTTGCCAGCTGCCAAGTGAGTGAGGGCTCTGGTGATGTCCAGAGGACAGCTCAGATTTCAGCCTTGCTGTCACGCGTGGTGTTTGCTGACCTGTGCAGAACCAAGCCAAGTCCAGATTTAGAAGCTGATGTTCCCAAGGCCAATTAAAAGCAAAACTATGAGGAAGCACTTTTTTCTGAATTCTATGTATTGGTAGCAGTGAAAAACTGGCTCTCCACAGAGAGAATGTGATGCACAAGGCATAACTGAATCCTGTCTCGGCACACACTACAAGTGCTGCAGCAAAGGATTAGTGCCAGCTAATCCTCAAATTAAGTGCTTTAAGACCAAAATATCCAAATAGTGCATTGCTAACATTTTACCTAATTAGTAATAATTTGCAGGGCTGCAGTTTCAGCCACTCAGCTCAGAGGGGATTCAAGTAAAGCTGGTATTAGTATTAAACCACAGGTGTCTATGACTTCAGAGCTACTAGAGCCTGTCTGGGTCTGTTTTGATTCTTCAGGCAAGCTGCTCCCATGACATAAATGTTCCTTAAAGTGTTTGTTTCGTAGGTCATATGGAGAGGAACAAAGGTATCACCTTGTCAGGGAGTGGTAAACAAACAGCCCAGCTGCTGCACACCCACATCCACATCAACACCCACAGCAGAGCTGGGGCTGGAAAAGGACCATGGAATTCCAGAATGGTTTGGGTGGGAAGGGACCTTAAAGCTTATCTCATTTCAACCCCTACCATGGGCAGGGACACCTTCCACTAGACCAGGGTGCTCCAAGTCCCATCCCACTTGGCCTGGAACATTTCCAGGGATGGAGCAGATGCAGCTTCTCTTGGCAACTCTGTGCCAGGGCCTCCCCACCCTCACAGGCAAGAATTTCTTCCCAATATCCAAATTAAATCTCCCCTCTTTTAGTTTAAAACTGTGTACCCTCTGTCTGTATCTGCCTGTGTAAAAAGTCACTCTCTGTTTTATAACCTCTCTCTATGAACTGAAAATAAGATACATATGTAGATGTTGACACAACCGAACCACAAACCTCTCACAGTAAATAAATCTTCATGACCATAAAAAAAGCAAATCCTCAGCAATCCAAAGCTTTGGTGCAGGAGGAGCAATCACTCAAGTTACTCTACTATCCCTGGGTCACAGAACCATTACAAGATACCTCTCCAGTAACCCCCTCCTGCAAACTCCCTCATTTCATCCTGATCGAAAAGAGATAAATTGAAGCCACAATTATCATTAGAACTCCTCAGAATTAGGCATGTCACCTCACATTAAAGCACAAAGATGTGTGGGTGAGAACCTGCCACTTCCACTGACCCTGATGGAGCAGCATTTCCTGAGCATACTGGACAACTGGTTGATATAAAGGCATAAGGATCACAGACAACACAGGCATGTTAAAAACCATCTTCACAGAGAGAAGGGCTATTGGGAGGATTCCCCTTGACACAATTTGAAAGCCATCACATCTAAGTTGAGTGCTGGCAGGCAAAGGAAGGGAGAAGTTTTGTTCCTGCTTTAAGGAGTGGACTAAGTTGGATAATAAAGGAAAGGACATCCCATACTTACTTCTGGAGATGTGGAAGGATGAGAAGAAGTGCTGAGCAGTCTCATGGAGGCTTCCATCTCCTGGGGTGGAAGGAAGAAGTTGGGAACAACAACAGGATCAGATCTGAGCAGAGCTGTTAAGGAACAACCTTTGGCAGTATGCTGCACGGAGGTCCAGATGTGGAAAAAGCCTCACCTGTTAACAGGTCCCAGATAGTAAATTTCATTTGTTTTAACCAATATTCCATTGTTCAACACTTGGTTTTCTCACCTGGGCTCGCAGAGCATGGGACACCAACTTGCTTTAAAACAATACCTACAAATTCGTAGAGGACTTAATCCTGCAAAAATTCCAACACTTAATCCAAGATTTGTAATTTGTGCAAGAAACATTAAGAAGTATTTTAAAAGCAAAATAAAGCATGTTTCTTTTAATACAGGAGAAACACAAGAGATCTAATACATGGGGAAAAACAACCACGGAGAGAAAATGCAAGAAGACATGTCAGAACTACCCAAAATGAAGTGACTTTCACAAATTACAAAATTTATTGGCTGCAAGTTTTAAGGAAGTCATCACCACTGTGAAACAGTGTAATGGGGTGCTCCAACACATTCCCAGACCACCAGTTCTGGATTCATTTCCCAGGGAAGAGCTTCACATAGCAAATTTATGTCCTGAGGCCAGGAAGATGCTAACTAAGCAGAAGAGTCATCAAATGCAAGGAATGTTTAAGAAAAGAGTAAAGGATACAGAGGGATTTTTGGTTTGATGGAGTTTTCTGAGCCTTCCACTGGGTCTTCACTGCTGTCATCAGGGAAGCTCTCACTGTTTCTTTCTGAGCCAGCTTGGGCTGATACACTCTGAACACAGTTCTCATCAGAACCACTTCCTTCTTTGCTTTGATGATCTCCATTTACAAGCTCAGCATTTTCCTCCTCCCCTCTCTCAGTGGTTTTTCCATTGGTCAAACCCCTGTCTCCTGGGAATGGCAGCAGCTCCTCGGAGCCGGCATGGAACTCGACACTTCTCTTGATGGGTTCAGTGCTCAGTGCTCTGCTCCAGAGGCTCTGTCCAGCAGGTGGATGCAGCTCCTTCTCTGCTGTTCCCGTGCTGCTGCTGAAGGCCTGGAAGTCTCCTGCTGCTGCCCAGGGACTGTTCCCACCTGCGTGGGGGCTCATGGGTGGGCTCAGGGCGCTGAGCACGCTCTGGCTGTCCCCTTGCAGGATGCTGGACAAGGTGCTGCTGTTCCCTCTCTGGAAACAACCTGCATCTGTGGAGTGCTGCTCTTCAGGCCTGGGGTCCAGAGGATGCTGCTCAGCCCCCTGCCCTGTTTCAGAGACCACACTGGACCAGGGGCTCGTCCTGTCTGTCATGGTCGTTATTTCATTAAGAGTTTGTGGTTCTATAATGTCTTCTTCGTATTCTTCCTCACTGTGTGGCTGGATGGCAACGGCACCTTCATCCTCCTGGCTACAGCCCACTGGATGCTCATCTTCAGGGACAAGGGGGCCTAGCAGCTGGTGCAGCATGTGTCTGCCAAACACAGATGTCCCAGGGCTGCACGGCTGCTGCGTGTGGCTGGAAACGCCGGGCGCATCTGGCTCCAGCTGACCAGCAACTCCAGGGCTGCCTCCTTCCTCCTTCCACCTGGGCACATCCACAGCACCCCGCTTCCTCACGCTCTCCAGATGTACATCAGAAGCTTCTTTGCTGTTTTTAGTTATAGTCTGCAAGTCTGGTTAACAAAAAACAGCATCAGTAAATGCACGGAGCAACAATTCAGCTTAAATCTGATTTATTTGGGGGTTTGGCAGAAAGTCCTAGATGTAATGATGGTTGGGAGCTAAACATGCACAGTTTTGCAAACATTGCTGATGTGAGCATGTTCTGCTCTGTTTTCCACTGACAAGGCCAGAAGAACAGAAATGCTAAGGAAAAAACAGAAGCATTAAAGATGAAATTATTGGGAAATTTTACAAATTCTTTAAAAAACTCCAATCGCTTATTCTTGCTTCCCAGTGAGCAGATCCTATTCATTGCTTGCATCCTCTGAGAATTGAGACCACCAGTATTAGATAAAGTGGCCAACTATTTTGAGGCAAGTCCTGCTCCAAGGGAATGGTGGGGGACATTTGGAAAAGAAGGATTCTGGAGCAGATTGTAGAGGAAGGCATGTAAAAGAGCAGTAAAAACAATTGTTAAGGATGAAAAAGGAAATAAAAAGAGCAAAACCCTGGAGAATAAAGAGGGGGAAAAAAGAGAAGATCAAGGTGGCAGAAGAATGGCAAATTCTGGCATAATAGGGATGTGCCCTTCAACTCTGTCTCCTGGAAACACTGCTACCCTGTAGGAAGCCATGGGCAGAAAAAGCAGGAAATACCTTTCCAACTGGCATCAGCTGTAATTCTGGGTTCCAGTTTATTCTCTATTCTGGTAGGTTATTTTAAAAGCATCAGCAGGGATTTGATTTCCTTGTCATTTTACTCCTCACAACAACTTACCATTGATTAGGCTGCTGACCTGAGACACCAACTGACTGGATTTTTCCAAAAGATGGCAACCCTTGGGATCCACTTCTCTGCTCATTGAGCCCTGATGGTCACTCTCCCACTCCTCATGGCTTGGTTTGGATGTGCTGAAGTCAGGGAAAGACCTAGTCAGCTTCTCACTGAAGTATCTTTGAACCTCATCCAGCTCGCTCAAGTTTTTTCTGCAAGCAGTGGTAAGAGTGGGAAAATAAGCCTGTGGCAGTTGGGTTTACGTTGGATCATTTTAGTCAACATGTAAATATGCAAATAAAAGATCAAAGGCTCTTACTGAAAAGCAGATCAGTAGGCAAGTGTTGAAACTGCTCTAAGCAAAAGGATAACACTCCAGAACAAATCCTGACTTGGCTATGAAACAGGCTGGAAGCTAAAAAAGAGCTAGTACTAAACTTACTTAATCAAAGGAGCTGGATTTGAGATGGCCTTCCAGTAAAAGTTAAAGCCAAGGATATTACTTGACTTATGGCTGAGCTTGATAAAAATCTGAGGATTTCTATGTGCTTAAGATCCAGGGATTTTAAGACACATCGTTTGTGGTAGCACAGGAAGGGATGAAATACCTCAGGAAATCTTTCACTCCTATATTCCTACAGATAATGAATACTGTTCTTCTAAATTTATACCTCATTTAAACCTAGAATCTAGTCAAGAGCACAGTGCTTCTAGCAAGAAGCACTAGCAAGAAAAGCATCCTGATGGGCAAGGGTATACTGCCCCGTGCACCCCAGAAACGCTCACAGCCTTGTCCTCGTACCTGTGGAAGTCAACTGAGGGCACTATTGGCCTCATAGCACCTGTTCTGTGACAGCAATAGCAGGATGGATAAATCCAAGCATTCCCTCCAGCCCTGGAAACACTGCTGCAGCTGCTCCCCTTCCACAGCTCCCCACACTGCTGCAGCATCGCAGTCCTGTGTGGAGCACCCACCCAGCCCCACTTTCCAGCCTCCCCATCGGTTCCTGCACAGTTTCCCTTCCATCTCCTCAGGATCCGTCCCTCCGAGCTGTGCCCTGTGGCTCAGGCTGCCTCACCTGAGAGCAGAGAGCAGGGCAGCCCCTGGTGCCTCACCTGAGAGCAGAGAGCTGCCCCTGGTGCCTCACCTGAGAGCAGAGAGCAGGGCAGCCCGTGGTGCTGGCTCCAGCCCCGCTGCCCGGCGCGCGCTCCCCTCCGCCTGCTGCAGCGACTCGTGGAACCTGCGCACGTTCTGCACGTGCTCCTCGTGCCGAGCCCTGCGCACACCAGGGGGGCTCCTCCTGCCAGAAACAGGCCTGTGGTTAGTACCAAAAGCCAGGCTGGAACCCCTACCTGCGGAAAGTCCGCCAACTAAGAATATCCCATGTCTTGAAATCCACTGAAGAGCCTCCGATGCGTGAAACTAGTCCTTCCAAATGTCCACAGGAATGTCATTTAGTGTTTCGGATTTATACCAAAGTCAAGTTAATGGTGGGGCTGGGAGGGAGCTTTCCACACCTGCTGGCAGGTCCCAAGCCAGTTGTTCAAATCCCAGAGTGGTGGCCCACAGTCCCTCTAAATTTCAAAGACATATGGGAAAAGGATCATCTCTGTATTCTAAATAAACAAATCATGAACTAAAGCTCACTCATTTGAAGGGACAGAAAGCAGGAATACTGCAGGATATCTGACAGTCTTATTCCTGTAGTATGCAACACTACAGCATTTCACCAGCTGCCATTCACTGCTCATGGACAGAAGTTAAGGCAAAATAAAGGGGATGTATCAGGAATACTCTATCCTAATTTACACTTACTAAAAAAAAACCAAATACAGACACAACCCTTTATTCTTAATCAGAGCCTGGAGAAAGAACCTGCCTGTTTTAACAATGGCATCATTTAAATCCCAATTTACAAGGGTGCAAATGAAACAAATCAGGAAGCATCAATGACAAGGAAAAGAACATCTGGGTTGTGTCAAAAGGAATCTGTCCCAGGATTGCTACCTCCTGCACCTCCCTTTCACTGGGAAAGGGAATGTCCACTAATTTTTAAACCCAAACACTGTGGACACACTTTGACAGAGTGTACCATTTTTCCAGCAGAGTCAATTTGCTTTAGAGAAGTCTTTCTGAGACCCAAAAATAATCAAAAAGGTTGTCAGCCTGTGCACTCACCGCTCTAGAATGGGAACGCTGACTTCCTTTGATGAGGAATTCAACATCTGCTTGGACAAGTTTGCAGAATCACTAGGACATGCTGGAAAGCTGACCTTCACCTAGAATGAAAAGGAAAAAGAACACTGTACATGAGTCTTTCACAGCAAGAAAATAAGAGAAATTAAGGTATTATCCTGATGATCTAACAAAATCTTAGACTTTCTAAATAGCTTTAAATATTCAAATGATTTCCCAGCACTGAGCCAAAGCAGTATTTCACAGCACTTTCATTTCAGACACTTCTGTTAACTCCCTCCATACCATCAAAGAGTAAAGTGATGGAAAGTAGGATAAGGGCTGCATTATATGTCTATACCACACCCCAGCATACCTGGGAGAATAAAGAAAAAGCCAGAAGAAATGGCAAATATCCCAGAAAAACAGATTCCTGCTGAATTAGATGTTTCCTAACCAACTAAAAGTTGAATCTACTGTATGTTTTTGAGCACCAGCTGTCACCCAAAGCAGCAAATATAACTATGCCATGCTCCCAGACACCCAAATGCACCGAATATTCTCCTAAAAAAATTCCTGAACACCCTTGAAGCAACAAGGGAGTGAAGCCAATGGGGATGCTCACGACTTGGCTGGAGTGCTGTAACTAGCACTGGCCAGCAGCTGCCACGGAAACCCGGAGCAGAATCCCCAAGGAAAGCGGTGGTTTTGGTGCATTTACACAGACCGGTCTGTGCTGGCGGTGCCGTGAGTTTCCTGTGACTCTGCCCAGGGACCCAGAGTGCTGACGGGCCAGCGAAGGAAGGGAGGCGGGCAGGACGTACAGAAGAGCTGTCCGGCTGGCTGCGGGCCCGGGCCCGCCTCTCCCCTCTGAGATGGCCGAGGCTCTGCAGCGGGGACACGGCCACCTTCACCTGCCCCCGGCACTGCCCGCTGAAGTCGCTGATGTTGTACCAGCCACACACCAGCTGGAAGCCAGACAGCAGCGGAGAAAGGTCCACGGACGCAAATCCTATCACCCGCTCCGACTCTGGGGAAGGAGGATACAAGCACAGGCACATTGACAGAACTGTTTTCAGGAGTGCTAAAACACAGCCTGGAAATATGGCTTGGAAGTTGGCCCGAGGGCCGGGACAATCCTGGTTTCGTTCAGCTGAAAATGTCCCTGCAGGACAGTGGAAGCCCAGGGCAGGGAGAGGCACTGGCAGCAGAACCACTGTACACACCGCACTCTGGATACACAGGAAGGTGATTTCTGAGGCAAAAATCAGACAGCTGAACTTCAATACGTAAAAAGAAAGAAATAAAAGTATTTGGTTACAACTGGCTGGCCACACTTCAACCAGCTGCAGCAACAACAAAAAGCACGTGAAGGAAGCAGTTAGGAATTTCCTTCAGCAGGAAAACCCAACCTCTAAAGCACTGTCAAAATAAAACCAGAGAGAATATGGATGAACCAAACCTTGGAAGATGATTAATGGGGAAAAGGAGGACGCCAAAGACCAGGAAATTAATAGGTATTTATCTCTAGCATTCTTCTAGCACAAGGCAAAAGATGGCATTACAATTCTACTCTCCAATTCACTTAACAGAATGCATTTTCCTTGCATGAAATACAAGCAACCTAAGGAAGGGGATGCAGAAAACACACTCCTCTTAGTACTGCACTACAAACTTTACCTGCTTTATGCCACACTTTGAAGACCAAGGTTTGCTGTGGATCCAGGAGAAGCTCTTTGGATAATCTGTTAAGAACAAAAACCATAATATTTTATGCAAAGCAAGAAAAAGCAGTAAAATGCTTCTGAAGTTTCAATGCCATTTTATCTACCCATAGAAATCAGTTTCTTTCTGTACTGATGGGGGCAGGAACAAAACGAACCCCAAAATTACTGAGCCTCAAAGCATAACACATCTCTACGTAGTTTGGGATTCGCCCTATTCAAGAAGTATTTCCCTCTCCTCTGTCTTGCTGTACATTTAAAAGATAGGACAAAAAGCCATGAAGGAACAGAAATACAGTTAATTTCATGACCCATTAACACAGTGACAGCAAAGCACTAGGGTTGTGGCTCAAAGCTGTAATGTTTGAAGTTCATTCCTGGATATAAAAAAAAAAAAAATTGAAAAAAGAAAAATGACGTGTAAAACGTAGAACAGTTTTTAAGTTGTTTGAAGGGATCCAGATATTAGAAACACTGGAGGAGACACAAGATTGGATCACAGAGGTTAATTCCTGAATACTGCCACATATGACTTGATCTGCTGAGGTTCTGCTTGATCCTTGAAGAAGTCAATCCATCTATTTTAATTTAAGCTCAGATATACAGGTCTGAGCTAAAAACCCCCAAACAAAACATCCTTTTCACAGCGGGCCTGGCTGTCAGACCCAGGGGAGTGTCTGTGTGAATCCCCATATCTCACCTTGCTTGCTGCTGGAAGTCCCAGACGGGTGAGTCTGTGTTTTCTACCACTGGAGTGGTCACTGGAGCATCTGCACCAGCAACAGCAAATGATACACAGCTACTGGGGGCTGCTACTTCTCGTTCTGTCAAGGGGCTTCCTGAAACGATACAGAATCGAATACAGATTTCTAAATTAATAACAACAACAACATCTAAAGGCAGTTCAGCAATTAAAACCACACAATTAGCAAAGAAATGCACCATCTAGAAAACACTCCTTTTTCACTGGTGGAGCTGACAGCACTTTATATTTGCAATGGAAGCAAATATTACACAAACCTATTACAGTGCAGAAACTGGAATATTCAAGGGAGAAACAGAAAAACTATTTGCCCAAGATCATCTAAGAAGTTAGAAGTAAAGCTAGGAATAAAACCCATGTCCTGAGGACCCTATTCCAGTGCCTGAGCTACTCTGCCTGGCAGTTATGAAGAACAAAATCTCTTCTTGTAACCAGCTTGTATTTGTTTCAGTGGATCAGCTGCCTCTCAGTCAGTTACTTCTAAAAATCCCCTAAATTAAGGAGTTGAAGACAGAAATATTTAAATATTTCTGCAATACTCAAAAGAAACCTCCTTTGTATCATCAAAAACTTTGTAGTAATAAACAAAGTTGCATCAGTTTTTCAAAGACTATGAAACATAGAAGATTCTACAATCATTATAAAAATCCATCTCCAGGGCTCAGAATCTCTTAGAATTACATACCCTAAAATCATGGCTTGAACTTGACTCCTAGTTGAGTTATCAGGGGAACAAAGGCTGAGTACAGTGAGCCATTTACAAATTTATTACATGCTAATTTGCAGGACTCTTTAAGATAGGGGTGTCTTGGGTTTAGTTATTCAGTCAATGCTTAACTTGGAGTTCAGCTATTCAGATAATGCTTAATTTCAGAATTCTGCTGTCATCTCTAACAGGTAACATGAAGTTATTTATATTTTGAAGTTCATTCATGAAGATAGGCTGAACAGCTCAGCCTCTTCCTTTCCCTGTACTTACACAGTGAATGGGGCTGCAATACCATGAAGCCAAGCTCAAAATCCATCCCTGCCACTCACTTTGCTGGAGTGGGAACAGATCTCAGAGGAAAACAAAGAAAGAAAGAAGAAAGAGAAGAAAGGAAGAAAGAAAAGAAAGGGGGTGCGGGTGTGTCTGTGATGTCACCTTTTAAACTTAGATGCATTGCTCTTTCCACAAGGATGTTGACAGCAACTGTGCTCTCCAGAAACATCACATCTTCCTGTGGCTCAGCACTGGTGATCCCTGAGCTCCCAGTCTCCACTTGCTGCTTGTCAGAGACCTGCTGGCTCAGAGCAGGGGCTTCCCCTGGGCCTTCATCCTCGCTGCTGCTGCACTCCTCAGCACAGGGGGGTCTGGGCAGAGCAGCAGGAGTGGGAGCAAGGCTGACGTGAACACGCACGGCGGCTCCTGCCAGGTCTGCAGCATTGCATCTGAACAGCGGATAAACACCTGCAGGAGAATCCACAAACATCCAGCTGACTGAGCCAAAGGAAAAGCAGGAGCTTGGAAAACAGCTGGTACAGTTCATTACTGCAGAGATCTCACACGAGCCCAGAAGGCATTTTGTTTTCAGTGTAACTTCTATGTGAGTTATCACCCAGAAGAACAAGCTTGGAAACATAAAAAACCACAAACAATCCCCCAAACTGGGTACTCCTTCATTTTCCCCCAGTAGCTCAGATTAAAGCACATGAACTTCCTGACAGCCCTGGGAACAGTGACTCTGCATAATTTTATACACGTATATGGAGAATACAACATTTACCCCAAATAAAAATTTGTTTTAACTCTTGCTCTTTCTTTCTCCTGTTCCTGAGTGTATCTAAAAGAGCCCACCAGTCCACAATTCTGGAGGCTGATGAGTACCATGTAGACGACAGAAGCCATAAACTAAAACACAAGTTCCACCTCGGTCTGAGGAAGAGCTTCTTTCCACAGAGGGGGCAGAGCCCTGGAACAGCTGCTCAGGGAGGGCCTGGAGTCTCCACCTCTGGGGACATCCCAAAATCCCAAATTCCTGTGTCAGCTGCCCCAGGTGACCCTGCCTGGGCAGGGTGTGGGACTGGGTGATCTCCAGAGATCCATTCCAGCCCCAGCCACCCTGTGATTCTGGGATTCTGTGCAGGCCAGAACAAAGCTGTGAACACTTTGTTCAAAGTGACTAGAGAAGGAACCACAGGGAATTGCCATTAAGGAGGAAAGCAATGTGACCCCGTGTTTCAGGAACTCACCACTAACACTCAGGGCTCCCCGCGATCTCTCTGCTAACGCTGCCAGCTCGACGTAGGCAGATCCAATAAGACGATCTGTATCAAGTGGTCTTTCCACCTCACTTTCCTTGCCATAGGCCCACCACACCTGGATCTCTAACTTCTCCTCTCTGAGGAACCACAGCAGTCCCTGGCTCCTCCTGAGCGTCACCTTGCTGGGTTTCCTGAAGTGCACCGTGACGCTCTGCGCGTCGGCACTCAGCCTCGGCCGCTTCGGCCAGGTGCAGGTGGCGTGCTGGTTGTACAGCTTGTACCGGAGGTAGCAGTGAGTGCTGCTGTGCAGCTGTGCCTGCCCCGCCAGCAGCACGCAGCGCAGCGGCAGCCACAGCCTGGGCGTGGAGACGGTCACAGCCACCGGGCTGCCGCCCTGCCCCCAGGCAGCGCTCTCGTCCTCGCTGTCCTGCACCTCCTCGCTGCTCCAGCCCAGGAGCCTGGCAGCCTCCAGAACACGCTCCCTGTCTCCCTGATGGGCGAAGGCAACAGAGAGCTCCAGCCCTCCCACGATGGCCGGCGTGGGGCTCGTGCAGCGCGGCGGCGGATCTTCGGAGAGGGTCACTGGGTACCAGCCCGAAATACCTTTGGGAGGGAAGAGCACATCACACCTAGCCCAGCTTTTGGAAAATGTCAGCGCAGAATGGGCACCTCTCTGGTCATCAGCCAAGGAGCAGAACGCCAAGGGCTTATTTCTCCTTTGGAATTTCGTGAAATAATTTCTAATCTGGAAAAGCAACAAGTTACTGGCCTTCTAAAAACCTTGGCACCAACTCTGATCCCAAAGGATTTTCACTGCATTAACAACACCCATTTTACAATGAAACTACATCGCTGGGATAGCCAATTATAAAACTATGCATTCTCGTTTCTTTCCTACTCCTTTTCCATTAAAAACAACCCTAAAATTTCAGCTGGAGAAAATGAGAACTTTACTGAAAGTAAAGCAGAAATAATTAAGGCAAAAATAAAAACATCATTATTATAAGGTGTAAGAATCCGAAACTGAATGCTAGATAGAGATCATTAATGGACAGATATGTGAATAATTTTTTCACAGAAATTTAACAGAATATTCTGAAGTGGAAGGGACTCAAAAGGAGCATTGAGATATTTCACACATAGTTTAAAAAACAGGAAAAAAGAGCTAGTCCTACTCCTTTCTAATTATCTAAGACTTTTGCTTCCAGCTATGACATCTGATAAGCAGTCACTGGTCCTGCACTAAACACTACAACACATGGATTTGACATCTTTTTTGGACTTTCTATCCAGAAAACAAGCAGCAGCGAATAAAATCCTAAGGATTTTAGGTGCTGGTTTTAGCTGGCATGGAGTTTAATTTCTTCATAGTAGCCCCAGAATATTCATTCAGCCACTAAACATCCTACACCCTGAAAAACAGATTTTCAAACAACAACCTTTCTGTGACTTTCCAAATACAGAATTTTTACTGAACGTGTGGGAAACATCTTGAAGAACTTTGGTCCAAAAAACAACCCAGAAAACCCCCTCAAAAACAAAACAACCAGCCAAAACAGGAATTAACATAATTTTAAGGAATTAAAACAGCATTTATACAGAATGTCAGCAGCGTAGCACTGCTGTGTTACCTGATCTTCTTGTCAGCAGGTCTCTGGTTGGAATCCTGACTGTCCCAAGAAGATAATCTCTAGATGTTCTATCAGCCAATTTGTCAGTGGCTGGAAAAGAAATGATTTATAAATACACCGAACTGGCAGACAAGGTTTAGGAGTGACTGACTGGAGAACAGCTGGTAAGAGGTGATCTTGATCACTGGGAGTCTCAAAAACTCTTTGAACAAGGGGAACAGTCTCTGCCAAAGCCAATTTAGATAATTACATCTGTTAGCAACTGCAGAGTTCCCTGCACAGGACTCTGAGCAACCTGACCTGCTGGAAGATGGTCCTGCTCATTGGAGGGAGTTTTTCAAGTCCCAACCCAAACCATTCCATTATTCTACGAGCATTTTTTTTTCTATACTAAAATTATGGGGACTTCTGCACCCCTATTCAATCCCCCCAATCGCACTTGTCCTTACCTGACTTAGTGCTCTGATGATAGATGGAGAAAAGAATACTGGCAGACTGCAAGAGCTCCCCCAGAGAAGAGGCTTGCCCGCTGCTTTTGTGAGTGATGAGCTGACAGAGGAACTGGAGGTGCTGCTGGAACTCTGGGCAGAAGGTGCAGGGCACGGCGGGCGTGCGGCGCGCCTGCGCGCGGGGCAGGAAGGACGGCAGCACGCACACGTAGGCGTTCACCCCCACCCCTGCAGAGGGCTGCACACAGGGGTGCTGCTGTGCCACAGCCCTTCATCCCACACAGAATGGGGAAAAGAAAAGAAGGGAGAGAATGCACTTAATGTACAGGAATGGAGGAAAAAACATGCTTCAGAGAAAAGTGAAAAGATGGGACTAACAGTGAAAGTTCTAAGCCAAAATGTATGTGGGGCTCTGGCTGCACAGCATTCCCATCTTTTCTTTCCATCTGAACACACTAGGAACAGATAGGAAATGGTGAGAGGAACTCACCAGTCCATCACTGGTGGCTGTGCTCTTATCTTATGTACTCAGCACCTTTAAGGATACACTGCTTTGCAGAATTACTTCCCAGAGGACCTGCTCCAGAAAGAAGCCAAAGGCCAAGCCAATTATTTTTACAGACCAGTACTGACCAGCAAAAGCAGGTGAAATCAGCAAATGGGATAATTTACAAGTAAACCAGACCCAGGTATTACTCAGGTCATACACCTGAAGGATGAGGGGCCTGAGATCATTCCATTCCCTTGACTTCTCCAAGCACCATATGAAAGTGATCCTCACCTTTCAGGGTCTGCTTGAATTGAGATGAATCAGGGGCTCACAGCAATACTGAGAAATTACCATGGCTCTCGAATGATAGGAGCCATCCTTCTCTTGTGGAACTGACTCCCTCTATTCTAGCCCTTTCCTAACTCTTGAAAATCAAATATTCTGGAACTGGTCCAGCTGATACCACGCATTTGGAGCGGAAGCCCTCAGGTGGAAAGGAACATGCTTCATTTCCTAGTTAGTTTATTGAAGTTTTCCCAGTGAAAAGCAAGAAAACAACCTCAGCTAGCTTTTAAATAGCATCAGCAACACCAGGATCCAATGCCCCAACAGGGACCATCTTATATTAGCCAATTTTTATATCAGTCTTTGGGGTAGAAAAATGTGGAAATGTAAGAAAACATGCCCTTCCAACCTGCATTCTTCTGCAGAACAAAACGCTACCACCTTGTACTGCAGCTTCAGGGAGCAGAATAACTGCTTATGGTCTTTATAAAGTTATTTAGTCTTTGGAGCAGAACCCATTTTAATGTTGGTCTCTGCAGATGGAAAATTTGCCAGTAAGAATTTGTTCTAATCTCATGCGTCCGCCTGCTGCCTCCAGATAAAGCTGTTCTAAGTGAAAAATGGTACTTTTTGAATTAGGCTTTACCTGGCTGCTGCTTGCAAACCAGCTGCCCTGTGTATTTGTACAGAAAGTGAAACAGCTTGAGCAGTTATTCTGGCTGCTGGTTTCACTGATCGGTGGTACCTCACACTCACATCGAGCAGACCTGGATTAAACAAAAGAAAAGAAGGGAAGAAATGGTCAGCTCTTAATGCAGGTACATCCAACACAAACAATATTTAGAGTTTGAGGGTTTCCCCCATCTAATCATTGATTTTTTTACTCATTATGGTGTTAGTGAAAGCTGGGACGAAAACCACTCCTGGTTGGTTTCAGTTGCCAACACTAATATGGATAAAATCCATATTTTCATTTGTCCTGGAGGCAAGTGGACTTTATTTTTATAGAACTTGACAGAATTTTACACAGAATCAGAATTGGCTTGGCTGGAAAGGACCCACAAAAAAAGTCCAACCATTCCTCCAGCACTGCCAAGGCCACCACTCTCCCATGTGCCCAAGTGCCACGTCCACACAGCTGTAAAATGCTGCCAGTGATGGGGATTCCACCACGGCCTGGGCAGCTGTGCCAGGACTGGACCCTTGGGGGGAGAAATCTTCCCTCATATCCAACCTAAACCTCCCTGGCACAGCTTGAGGCCATTCCCTTCACCCTCGCTAACACACCACCAAACACTGCTGTGCTGCTCAGAGGTCTCCACTGAGCCTGGCTTTACCACGAGCCCACAAAGCCCACGAGCCTCCCTCACCTGAAGAGCGCAGATGAAATTCCCCTGAGGAGTCAGTCCGGGGCACCAAGGGAAGATTAAAGGTTTGTATCCCTATTTCCTCACGATGCTGCAGAGTCACCATGGCACAGAGCCGTGACAAAGGCAAGGCCCCCCTGGCCACCAGCTGGTCTCTGACATTTGGGTAATAATACCTGGTGAGACACAAAAAAACAGCACCGACATTTCTCTCAACTGCACAGAAGTCAACTTTGAGTGTCTTCAAAGCCTAATTAGCTTTGAAGCTAATATCTGAATAATCTCCCCAGCTAAGGGAGAACTCAAGCAAATGTATTTCCACTGAAGGAAAGAATCATTAAGTGCTAAAGTAGATAATGCTACAAATACATATTTGCACTAGTCCTAACAAGTCAACTAGCAGAACTACAGTAAAAATTGGCATCCCAACAGAAAACAAGAGAAGGTTCTCGCACCAAATATTCTCTGCTCTCACTTCCAGTTAATAAATGAAAATACCTCTCTTGCAGAACAGATTTGTAGAACCAGTCTGTAAGTAGTAAAAAATCTCTAAACCTTTTCTTAGTGCATTACTTGGCTTCAGCTTCATCTTAAAAAAAAATTCTGGCACTGTATCTTACAAATAGCCCATAGTAATCCTCATATGACTCTACAAATTTTAAAAAGCCTGACTTGTTTACTTCAGAATGAACAGGTTATTATATTTTTCTAAAGCTATTTGTCTTCATGGCTTCCACTCTCCATTATTACTAACAATTGGCTTCAGTAGCCAAAGAAGCATTTTGAACTTACAAAACACTTTCTATTATTTCTCTTGTACTCAGTGACCTGTATGAGGGAAAAAAGCAAACCCAGCACAATGAAATTATACTTTCAGCATGCTAGTAAGTAAAATTTTGATGTGTCAAGCATTCAAACACTACTTTTACATTGCTGTGCTGATTAAAAGATGGAAGAAAGCAAACTAAGAACACACACTCTAAATAAGTTATAAAATGGAATAATTAGGACTCTCGGTGGAGAAAAAGTTTCACAGGCTTTAAGTGCAGGTACTATCACCAAACATTGATGAGCTTACCATTTTTTCTAGCTATTATTAAATAGTATTACAGAATATCCCTCCCAGAGCTGGAGATTTTTCAAGATCAGATCTACCTCTACCTGTATTGCTGTGCTATCTACAAAGAACAGGACCTGGTTCTGTACCTGCACCAGACTTCAAACTGGATTCCTCCACCTGCTGCTCCTGGTGCCATAAATGCACTGACCAGGAGCCTCTGGACTGGGACATCAGCAGGAACCGACAGGGAATGATGATGTTCGTCATTAAAGATGGGATCAGGGACACACAGAGTGGTGGCTGTTCTAAATGGCTTTAATGTGATGCCTAGAAGTCAAGCAGAGCTGGTTAAAAATGGTAGCAACTGCAGCTTTCAACCTTTTCCTGCTTGCAGCCCTTCAGGAGGCAGGACCCATGGACAGGGAGTGAAATGCTCCTGGGACAAGGCTTGCTCTCCTGAGCATCATTTCACAAAGCTCTTACAAGCAATCCATGCAGCCCCATGACTGTGAGCCACAGGCTGGGAACTACTGCTAAAAAGGCAGCACGAAAACCCCACAGGACTCAACACAGAACCATTTTACTGCCTGCCTGCCATTTTTCAGTGGGAATACATGTTAATGATGCAAAGCACACAACACTGTGTTCTTTCCTGCAATTACAATTATTTAAATATTCTTTTATAATCTGAAGAATAGTGAGTTTAGATGGGATGCTGGGAGGCAATTCTTCCCTGTGAGGCTGGGCAGGCCCAGGTACAGGGTGCCCAGAGCAGCTGTGGCTGCCCCTGGATCCCTGGAAGTGTCCAAGGCTGCTGGGACAGTGGAATGTGTCCCTGCCCATGGCAGGGGTGGCACTGGATGAGCTTTAAGGTCCCTCCCACCTAAACCATTCTATGTTAATCCTGGTGATCTAAACCAAGCAACTCATCCGTTGGCGCACCCATGAAAATCAGAGAATTGTTAAGGTTGGAAAAGCCCTCTAAGACCATCAAAACCAACTGTTAATTCAGCCCTGCCAAGGCCACCAGTAAATCACCTACCCAAGTGACACATCCAAACACTTTCTGAACATTTCCAGGGATGGTGACTCCAACACTGCCCTGGGCAGCAGTGCCAGGGCTTGATAACCCTCTTGATGAAGACATTTTCCCTACTATTCAACTTAAACCTCCCCTAGCATGACTTGGGGCCGTTTCCCCTTGTCCTGTCCCTTGCTGCCTGGGAGTAGCCCGGTCCCCACCTGCCTGCACTCTCCTGTCAGGGAGCTGTGGAGAGCAAAATGAGCACCCTGAAAGGCTTGTGCATGCAAAGCCTTTGCTGAATTTCACTGTGTACAACCTCGCTGTTCCCTGCAGACCTATTTCTGCATTTTTGGTGGATCAGCTGGCACAGCCCTCCAGCACCTTCAACAAAATGTACCATGTGAACAGATTCGGAATTGGGTCTCTTTTTCTCCACTGGGAACTTGCCACTAGCCTCAGACAAACAAGGTTTTTAATCCAATGACACAGCCCAAGTCCAGTTTTTCCCAGAAAACAAGCATTGTCAGCATGAAAGCTCAGAAAAACACATCCCCTCTTACTTAGGCAGGAGACTAAACAGCATTTAATTAAAGCAATGCTCTAAATAAGGGAAAATGATAAACTTACCATCCTGATGCCCTCCAGGTCCCTGCAGTGCCCCAGAGCCAGGCTCCTGAACTGGGAAGTGGTACTGGACGTAGCAGTCAGCCTCCCCCCAGACCGTGGACTGTAAGGGAGTGAGTCCCTTCACACCCTCCACATGGATCTCAAACACATGCTCCACCAGGTCTTCCCCTTCTGGGTCCAACTGCTAACAAAAAACAGGGAAGCCATATAGAAAGGATGACTTTAGGACACTGGGAACATTTCAACAAGCTGCCCAGGGAAGTGGTTGAGTCATCCCTGGAGGAATTTAAAAGCCATGTGGACGTAACATCTGGGGACATGGTTTAACGGTGGCCTTGGCAGGGCTGGGTTAGTGGTTGGATTCAATGAGCATAGAGGTCTTTTCAACCTAAACAATTACATGTGATAAGGACCTAAGAAGCCTGAGATGGGGGACAGAAAAATTATCTGCCATTTTCCTTCTAAAGTTCACAGAAACACCGAAAGCCTGAAAGAAAATATATTTTTTCCTGCAAAGCACATAAAAAGCATAAAAGTTCCCTACCTATCCAACTCCAAGGTAGTGGCAAAACCTCCACTGTGAGTAGGCTGTGAGAATTAAGATCTTCTATAATTTTGCTGGTTTTTTGTTTTTACTGGAGTTGTGAAGATAGAAGCAGTGGATATGCAAGGCAACAAAAAGGGCAATAATGTCAAGACTGGTGGGAGCAAGCTGGTAAAAATTGAGTATAAACAATACAATTCTGTGTATAATTTGGAGAATGTAACAAAATTGGTTACAGCTTCAAGAAGAGATGGGGGATCATTCATCTGTTAATGAACTCACTGCTAAACCCTCTTCACAAATCCTTAACAACGAGAATGGGGTTTACTGAATAAATACCATTGTGGGTTTTGTGGATGGTGGATGGTCCAGAGAGTGGGGAGGACGCTGTGTGACTGGAGGCACCATTCCTTCTTCAGTTTTGAGCCTCTGCAGTGCCACTATCTGCTCAGCTGAGCCCATGGCCAGGACGACCCTGAGGCTGCCGCTTGTGCTGCCGGTGAAAACATCGACCACGGGCATGTGGCCATCCACAGCCACCACGGGGTACTGGGCCTGCAGCAGCAGCTGGGAAACCCTGGGATCTCTACAGAACAAACCCACACCAAACAGAACAAACCCAGCATGAGCATGAGCCATCAGAGTTTTATTCTGTCATAGGAGCACAAGTTAAGCAGGCACCAACCCCTATGCCGCACAGTGACTTTATTTCTCACACTCTACCTGTGCTTCTGGACAAGGTCAGTGTAACTTACACTCTGCTGACTGCAGCAAAGGCCTACAGGGAGCTTGGCAGGGCAAAAACACCTTTTGCTATCAAGTGCAACTAAGAACCCTCCCACACAACCTCCACACACCATCACCCACTTCCTTCTCTAAGCTTCAGTTAGGATATTTCCCAACCCAATAAAAAATGGGGAAAAAAACAAGTTTACTTGAATGAGATGTAAAACTGATGCAGAGGGAGTTTCACTAATCCCAGCAACTTGTCACAGCCAGGGCTTCCCAGCTTGTTCCATGCTTCAATAATCATCACATTGTTCTTTAGCCGCTCCAAGTGTTTGGGAGTCAATGAAAAAGGCATCACCTGGAAGGTTTAAAGCAGAATTGCTACACAGAATACACTGGAAAGCATTGGCTAAGTACAGAGCATTCTGGTAAGTCTACTTTATTCCAGTCTTGTGCTTATTCCAGAATTGTGCTTTTTAGAGACAGACGTCAAAAACCGAATGTGCATTCAACAGAGCCAAGCAAAGATGTTTCCAGGTATATAAAAGTAACTTAACTATGAAATGTGTTTGTCAGTGGGGAACACCACATTTCCACCAGGGTGAAATGGAGAACATGTGACTTGCCTGAGAAAAATTAAAGGCAGGCTGTGCTGTGCCCCAGACGACAGCGGACCTCGTGGCCTCCTCAGTGCTGAGCAGCTTGCAGTTCAAATACACATTGCAGGAACTGGGCAGCCCACAGGCTCCAGCAGTGAAATCCCTTCCATCAGGCACCATGAGCAGCACGTGCAGCAGCAGCCCATGCTCCTGAGCTGGGGCTGAGCGTGTGGCCACGTCCTGGGCTGCAGGGGCCAGCACGGTGTGCGGCGGCTGAGCCACGTCCCTGCCGCCCGCTCCTGCCTCCTGGGACTCCTCAGGGCTCCCTCTGGGACACACAGGGCTTTCTGCACTTGCACTCGTCCTGCTGGGCTCCTGCAGCCCCAGCTGGGCACTCCCGGCCGTGCCTGACCCGGCTGAGCACGCCGAGTCCTTGCTGCTGGCCAGGAGCTGCAGGGACACCTGCAAGGCAAGGGAGAGCTGGCCAGATGTGCCCCATCCAGAGACAAGGGATGCAACAGAAACGCAGCAAAACACATCACACCCTGTGCCCGAGAACTCACCCTAAGCCATTCTGTTGGCTGCAAGCTACAGCTGCTGCTGTAAAATAAACTACACGTGGCTTTATGAAATAAAGTCCAGACTGGAGTGCAAAACCACACAATCACAGACCAATCACTCAATGGTCTGGGTTGGAAGGGACCTTAAAGCTCACCCCATTCTCAACCCTTCACCTGCTAATACAGAGAGCTGATTATCCTCAGAACTGTCAAACCTCTCAAACTGTTAATGCTTCTCAATCAGAAGCTGAGCAGCCTGGTAGAAACTTTGGCTGGAGAAGACAATTCCTGAAGTGACAAGGACAAGGAGCACCAGGCCTCCATGGCAGGAGAGACCTCAGCTCATGTCACATGTAAAGAAGCAGCAAAAGCTCCAAGCCCTGAGTATGTGCCACTCAAAATTTGCCTGTAGATTGGTTTCTGTATTCAAGTCCCAACCTACTGACAATATTCCTAGACATGCAGGGGTTTCAAAATATTTCTCCAAAACCCTAAGGAACAAAAAGGGTTCATGTTATTTTATACTGGTCTCACAAACCTTTGTATCTGAGACCTGGTAAATTGAAACAAAGAGAAAACAGGAATTAAAAGTAAGAGTGTGCAGCCAAGACTAGTAACAATTCAAGCTTGAGATGGTAAAACACATACCTTTAGTGGCCCAACTTGTGTGTGATCTCCCTCTTTTTCCACAGGTATTTCCAAGCTGACACTGAGCAGCTCAGCCTCAATCACCCTGCGGAGCTGAAGTGCTGCTGAGCCAACGGCCACAGGCTGAGGGTAGGCAAAGAATTAATTCTGCAAGATTTCTATCAGATTTAAAGAACTTTTCTGGAATAAAAGCTTTCTGGGAAGCCATGAACAGCCACACATCCTCCCACTCCCACCATCAGTGGTACCAACAGGGATTTGAGAAATCTCCTTCACATCCGATTTCAAGTCTCACTAGAACAGTAAGACAAGTTTCCCCAGAACCTATTGTAAACAATTCCAGATTAATGCAAAAATTGAATTGTCTAAATCCTAGTAAATGAGCAAGATTTCCATACTGAAAGAATCAATTTACTCCTCCAATTGAAAGAAAAGCAGATATCATTGGTGTTGATTAAAACAACGTAAACTGAGTTAACCCCTCTCACCATCTTCATCACAAGCAGATGGCTACGCAAATAATCTTATCAAATAGAAATAGACCTTTTTCCCCCCAGAATGCACAAGTTACAGCTGTTTTTCACATTACTCCCCCTACACTGGGTAGGGTAAAGATATAAACTGCATCCACATTAACTTGTTCTACACTGCTAAAGGAGCTGTTTTCTCATTGAAGGACAACATTTGTAATTGATCCAAAGAGCTGAAACAGCAAGAGATCAATATTAATGATGAGGGAAGGACAATTATTTTGCTTGCCAGTCTCAAACTCAGAAAATCCTTTAATGGAGTGACAGGAGTGACAAGTCTGGAACAGAGAATGGGCACAGCCCTGAGGCTGCCAGAGCTCCAGGAGTGTTTGGACAATGCTCCAGGGATGCACAGGGTGGGATTGTTGGGGTGTCTGTGCAGGGCCAGGGGTTGGACTGGATGATCCTGTGGGTCCCTCAGAGTATTCTGTGATTCTGTGAAGACTGACCAGCAATCAGTCCAACTATCTACACACAATGCCACTTCCCCTCCTAATATCTGACTGTCTGCACCGAGTGCCTGTGGGAAACTGAAATGCAAAGAATTCCTTTGCTTTTCAATACACAAAGAAGGAACAACTTCTAGTGAGTACCTTTTTCTGTGTGCTTTTTCTCATGTAGATTTTAAAAGCCAGGTCAGAGCCCCACCAGTGCTCGATCATTGTTCCTCTGAACCACACGGGGAACACAGACCGCTGCTGGAATTTCACCACTGGAAGGAAGAGGGGAGCAACAAATACCCAAAATTACATGATATAAATCAACTCTGCCCTGAAGAGCACTCTGTTACACACACAACCATTTAATTCTGCATTATTTGTTAATACCAAGGCTGAAGTAAACTGGTTTTCATTTTTGAAGGCCAGCAAATAGTAGGAGGCCAGCAGGACAAAATTAAGATTATGAATTCACAAATAATTAATAAATTATTAAATACATTAATATAAACCAACATTATAACAGTGTTTAAAGACTTCAGGTGACACCAAGTCTCTGGCATTCCAGCATGCAGTAAGAACTGCCCTTCCCCAGTGGGAGAACCCTGCCTCATTTTAACTAACAGAGTTCAAGATGGTTCTTGAGAGAGTCAAAGCTGAGCTGCAAGAAAAATCACAGCTTCAGGAGAACAGGAGTATCTGCAAGCAGAGACAGAATCAATTGGCACTCAGTCTGGAAAAGAGTACAAGAAGTACAGTAACAGTATTCACAAGGGATAAGAACATATTCTAGTGATGACAAAAATGCAGGTTTACACATAAGGAAATTTCCAACGGGATGCCCAGCATTTCTCCACCTTGTCTGGGATGGCTATGGAATCTTTCCCATTTGGCATCTTTAATAAATGGCATAAACAACTCTCAGGAAGGATAATGCCACAGTGGATTGACTTGAAGTCTTCTTCAAATTATTTTCAATCCCATCTATTTTTCTAGGTCTCCAAAGAGCTGGACTCCACACAAGGCAAAGAGCAGGAGGACGGAGGAGTTTTAAATTACAAAGGCTGTATTACAGAAGTTCAGAAGAAACATGTTTTCTCTGGCCTCAAATGGAGAATACCCAAGAGAACTCAAAATATCTCAAGTGCCACTCAGAAAGATACAAAGCCAATGAATGATCACATGGGAGAGGCATTTGAAAGTCACCCTGGCATTCCAATCTCTGGGAAGACTGGGCAGAGAGCATCTTGCTCATCCAGCATTCTCTGCTCAGTGGGAACAGACACAGAAATTGTTCTCAGGGATACAAGGACTGGTGACTCTCAGTACAAAGATTAATGTCTGCTGATATGAGCACAGGAATCAAGTTTCCTTGGATCCAGCAGATTATGTGAGCTATTGGAGATACTAAATGACATACTTAAACATCTGGGAAATTACTTATTTGAACTGTAAATATCTTTGATATTTCTAAAAGCACTTGATCATTCTCCTACTATTGCAGAAAGAATATTGGCTTTATGTTCAAATGAAGGAATGGGATTAATAATTTGTTCTTTCCCTAGAAAAAGAAATTTGAAAATCCCAGTATGAACACTTCTTCCAAGAAAAAAGTAATTTAAAAAATCACTTGGCTTCCTTCTCCCTGAGAGGGTCATTCTTCCACCTGCAGCACAGCAACTCTGTGGGCAGAGGTGCCACTAATCATATTGTGATTTTCAGGCAGCAAAGCAAGTATGTGGAAAACACTAGTAAATAATTTCTAAGAGATAGAGTCAACAAAACTAAATCCAAGCGGAAAAATGATGCCCTTACCATCATCTGTGATTTTACTTGAGGCTACTCGAATTGCTTCTGTTGTTATGGAGACCTGTCCTTTACCATCCTTGGAGACTCTCACAGGAAAGTGGTACTCCACAAAGAAGGTACTGTGAATAAAAAAGTGGAAGGGTGACCACAATCCATCAAGAATCTGATGAGAGTCATGAAACTGAACACAGCAGGCAAGTTCCAGACTCACTGTTTACTGTAACAGTTGTTTTAGGATAATTGAAACACCTATTCTGTGAATTCCTTCCACAGATCATATATATGCCAGATTCTCCTCCACCAAACCCCCTTTTGTTTTCAGTGTACTGCCAGGAACAAAGTACACCTGTACCTCCCCAAAACCCTGGGAAAGGCACAGCCTGAAGTGGGCCCACATCAGGATAAATTGTCACATCTCTAACTTTCCTGAGTTTATGGGATACAATTTTCTGAGAGGAGCAGAGGAATAGCAAGGCCTCAGAAGCCTGGAGAGCTTGGGGAAGAGAGCTCAGGGAAATTCCCCCTGAAGGCACAGCAAACAAACCAGGAGGAATCCCCTCACCACTTATGAACGGACATGGGCCGTGGAGGCTTCCCCAGTAAACCTTTCCTCCTTGGGGAGATCTGGATGCTCTCAGGAGGGATCCTCAGGCTTTCAATGGTGACTCTGGCCAGGTGTATCTGCTGCAGCAATGCCAACCTGTCTGCACCCAAGGGTGTGAGAAGAGCCATTTCCCTGGGGTCTTCTTGAGGAGCACTGGGAGAGCAGCTGCAGAGGCAAAACTGAGGTTCAGGACTGCAGAAACGTTCTTGACATGACCACATGAAGGGAAAATTGTAGCTCGGTGGGATGTTAATTAAAAACTGCCCAAGGGTCACTAAAATATACTTATTCATATTTTTAACATATTTTTACAACAAATTTGGTGGTCTCTGTAATTCTCTGTAAAAAAAAAAAATCTTACAGTATCTGGGGTCCATAACTGAAAAAAAATCAACCCAGAAAGTACATGTTCCACACTGTTGATCTGAAAAAAATCTTATCCTAACTCTTCAAAAAGAAAAGCTTCCTTTAATGCCATGTACAGAAGCAGGGAGGTGATATACAAAAGGACAAGTCACTGCTGCAGAGGAACAGCAACAGGATTTTGGCCATAATTTCAAATCTCATTTGTGTAATTTGCAAGACTTGAATTGCAAATGATTTTGTGTTGGTACTTCTGGGGATATGAACTTTACCTGATGTAAAAAAAGCAGTGTTAGTCAGAAAAAAATCAGAAATCATTTTTTGGAGCCGAATTGAAAAAAAAAAAAAAAAGCCACAAGACCTTTACACTAACTGTATTGTACAAGATAAGCTTGATAACTGGATCTTTAGGAACACTTTTATTGCCTCCATAATGAAAAAAAGGGAATATAATTTAGATGAGGTCAGAACCAAAGCCACTGATGTAACTACCTGGATTTAGTTTCAGTCACATTCTGATCAAAGGCAGGAAAATCCTTTTGTGGATTCACTGGACCTGCTTTTCCAAGGGTTTCCGTCTTGGATGCTTTTTTTGAGGATTTAACATCATCATCACTGAGGAAATCACTCAAACTGGAATCAGATTTCTAAAGCAGAAATAATGCACATAAATAAGAAGTTAATTATCCTTGTACAGAGAGTTCCATAATGGTGGCAATACAAAAATGGAAAACAACTTGTGCATTGCATCATTTGAAACAAATAAAATGGTATCACAATTTCAGGGATTTAAAAAACAAAAAGTCTTCCTGGACAGCCTCAAAATCCCAGCAATTTCCAAACTTGATGCTTGACTTTGTAGTCTTAGCAATATTCTTTTAATATTAATTTTAAGCAATGTACAAATGTATTCACAAGCTTGTGTATGATACTTAATGCTTGTTCAGCTTTAAAATACTGCAACCTGTAGTTTTACTGATCATGCAAACTTGAGTTTTTCTGCACATTAGGGAACACACTCTTTTCTCTGGATCCCCACTTACAGGAGCTGTGTAAAAAAGCCTCTCCAGCAGACTCTGGTCGTAATGGGGATCACCAAGGTCACTGTCGTACACCTCACTGCCCAGGGACAGAGAGTCCCACAGGGAGCCTGTCTGATCCCAGACCTGCCCCGCAGAGAAATCAGCACTGTGGATACAAGAGAGAGAGAAACACACCTCAGTGTTCCAAGCTGTGCAGCCAGTCTCTGAGGGATGTGCAATACCATACTAAAATGCCTATTTTGTCCTGGGTTTGGGCTCTGCTGGCTCCAGACAGAGGCAAACTGTGCTCACCCAGCCAGGGTCACCGGGGACCACTCCTCTGCCCCAGCATGAAAGCAGTGTGCAAAGTGAGGGACAGCCTGGCTTAGAACACATCTCTGGAGATCACTCAGCCCAGCCCCTGCTCAGAGGGAAGGGATGCACACAAAAAGCTGTCCAGTTGTATTTGGGGTACCTTGAAAGCTGCAGATTCCACGACCACTTGGGCAATCGACTCCAGACCCTGATGACTTTTGTCATAAAATATACCTACGAACATCTACCTCTTATTTTTACCCTTCCCTGCTTTATAACTTCTGGAATGCTTTAAGATACCAGTTTACTTTGATTAAAAACAAAAACCAACCCAAGGTACATCTGAGTAGGTGTAAATACAAGTATCTTCAGATATAAGCTGGGGTTAGCTTGGTTTAAGGGTTTCCTCTGTGCTGTGAGTTTAAAATCATTTTATGACGTGCTGTAACACTACAGTGTTATCCATTGATAAACCACAGAGAAAAAATAAGTGCAGGGCACAAGAAACACGAACTGAAATTGTGAACCATATCTGACCCAGAAGGTGTGAGTTCAGGGTGCAGATGTGGACACAATGAAAGCATCATTTATGCTCCTGCTACACAAAATGAGAGGAAAGGGACCACTTAATATCTGGAGAAAGATTAAAAATAGCTTTTGTTTCTCATGAATTTTAATTTACAGAGAGTTTCCTCCTCAAAGAAGCATGGTATTCATTCTGTGTACTTACTTTGTGTAATATTTTAAGCCATAGCAGTTACAACTATTAAATAACTTAGTTTTATCAAAGATTATGGTTAATCTTCCTGATGTCACTTTTACACCAAGTGACTTGGAGCTGTCCAGGCCACCACACATTAAAGCTGCTATAAGAACACCTCCATTACTTGCACACAATTTTGCAGAAGCCTCCAGTGCATCACACTCACCTGCCCAACAGTAACTGGATTGCTCTTTCTTCAGAGTTTAGGCCAAACTGCTGACCTGAAACTTCAGACCCAAAGTGATGGGAATCTTCAGGAGTGGGCACAAAACTGGACTTCAAGCATTTTGGGCTCCTGGGTAACAGTGATGGAAGCATGGACAGCAGTAAAATAAAAAATAAAGACATTAGGGCACACTCAAGAATAATCTGTTAATTGGACTATCATTTTTTTCTGGGAAGCCAAAAATAATCTGCTTTAATACAAATACAGTTTCTGCAGAAATAAATGAAATAAGTTTCCAATAGCATCACTGACTATCAAAGACAATGACACTGCCTTCTGGTTAACACAGAATAACAGGCAATATTCATATTTTCCCAAAGAAAAACCATGAAATCTAAGTTTCTTTTCTCCTAAGAAAAAAACCCCTGAATTTAGGTCACCAATTACTTATACTTCCCTGAAAAGCTGTTCTTTGTGATACAGTGCCATTTCACTTGCACCATCTTGAACTACTCTTATTCCCTACCAACATTTAACTTTTTCTTGTCAAATAACTTTGAACTAAATACAAACATACTAAGAAGTGATATTAAAATCAATTACTTAAATCAAGGCTTACTACACAAAGATTGAAATGAATTCACAAGATTTAGGCATTGATTCACAGGTAGAAATTAACTTCCCATTTGAATGACGTGCTGCTTTCACCCTAAATGAATCCTAAAACACATCCTATGAATCTCAGTATCTACAGTTTTCTAGACAAAGCCTCAAAATTTACGGTTTAGAGCTTGAATCTCACTTCCCCCAATCCAAACTCACTTTGTTGGGGCTTTAAAATCATCTGTCTCTATAAAATGAGACATTTTATTCAGTTTAATCTCCATGTCTGGGCTGGACTTCATTGCAGAAACAACCATGGCATCACGGAGTTTACTGCCTTGATCCAAGAGAGCTGGGAAATAAGCAGAGGGATGACATTTCAGCATTCAAATAAAATTAAAAGCAACGTGTAAACATGATAAATGTGTCAGCTACAGTCAGGAAACTTCTGTTTTCTGCTGTTGAAAAGAGATCTTGATGCACTGGGGATTAAATATGTTTTATACCCCAGGAAACAGCTCAGCTGGGAGTGAGGGAGAGTGATCCTCCATCCGTCTCCCACTCAGCTGTACAAGGAACCTGTCTGCACACATGCCAGGTATTGGAAGGGCATTATTAGGATACAGAAGCAGGACTGATTTAGGGAAGAACAGTTTGCCACTTTAGGATGTCTAATTTTTGTTCTTTTCTGTAAACATGAAACTCAAAAGACAGCACATATGCAAACCTGCCCTACTCCCATGCTTGTTTCAGTCCAGCCCAGGCAACGGTGGGTTTTAAGTAAAAATTTAAATAATTTAAATTTTTAACCTAAAGAACTTAAATAATTATATATATGTATATATATATATGCAATTATTATAATAATAATTTTTATTTTAGTTTTAATTAAAATAATTTAAAATTTTAAATACTTTTTTTTTTTTTTTTTTTTGTAAATTTGGTGTAATGCAGCAGGAGGGTGTAAGACTCTCTCCCTTCAGAAAATCTCATCTCCAGACAGGCACACGAAATATCATCACGAGTTGTTTGTAGTGAAATCTAAAAGCTGAAGCCAGCAGCACACAAACCTGACAGCAGGTCCTTTGGAGCTGGGTTGTGCATGGAGAGCACCCGTGCCTTCCTTCTGGGAAGAGCTTCGGGATCGGTGCTGCTGGGAAATGGCAGGAGCTGATCTGAAGGATTCAGCTTCAAATGTTCATCTGGTAAAATCACACGGGCATGAGGAGCAGAAAAGGTGTCCTGCATGTTTTCAGAGTTCTCTTGGTAGAGCAAATGGTCCTTTCCTCTGGTGAAAAATAAAACGTAATTTCAGTAACAACTCAAGTGGGTGAGTGAAAGGATTCAGAACTCTCCAAAAATCTCCCTTCAGGACATGCTCCAAAAGGAAATATGACATTTTATTTTAATGATTCCTTGCCTGCCACTGAGACCATCAGGGAGAACAACCCAAGCTGCAAGTAACAGACCTTTTTTAAAACTGCTTTTTAGAAGACCTTTTTCACAAGATCATGTTGTGACAGGACAAGGGGGAACAGATTCCCACTGCCAGAGGGTAGGTGGGAAGTCATGCAAGGTTTAGGTTAGATACCAGGAGGAAGTTCTTTGCTGGTGCATGGAGAGAGCACAGGCTACCCAGAGAAGCTGTGGCTGCCTCAGCCCTGGAAATGTCCAAGGCCAGGCTGGATGGGGCTTGGAGCTACCTGGGCTAGTGGAGGGTGTTCTGGCAGCAGGGCTGAAATGAGATGAACCTTAAGATCCCTTCCAACCCAAATTATTCTGTGATTCGATGATTTGAGGCACTTCTTCTGTGAACTTGCATGACTTGAACTAAGTCAACATAAGATGCAAATTTCTATCAGACAAGAAATTGTCCCTATCACCTTAGACACCCTCAACATTCTGTACATTTCATGTAAATGTACTTTTGAAAAGATCAAGCATCCTATAACTCACAAGTGTACTACCACTAGTAAAGAATTCTGTGTGAACTGCAAAATAAACCACAATTTTGTCAAGAGGGAAAAAAAGGTACCTAAGAGTTGTGGCTTTGCTGCTGTCAACAGGCTCCTGTTCAGCAGTCACCTGTGTGTGCCTGGGCTGGGATGGAGCAGGAGGCTGGGGCTTGCTGCTTCCCTGAGCAGCAGCAGTGTCTGAAGTTCCCTCTGCGGTCGGCACAGAGCTGCTGGTGTCATACAGCTCTGGCAGAGGCTCTAGAACCAGTGAGACCTGAAAGACAAAATACAAAAATATGACTTTGTTATTTTCTTAATCCAGTGCAGCAAATACTGCACGTAACTTCACTTGTTGTGCAATGGAAAACTGTTGCTTTTCCACATAAAGCAATATTTATATTACACAGCTATGCCACACATTTACAACTACTTGTTTCTCTTCCATGTCTTCAAATCCCACTCAATTACCGTTCCATAATCAATTTTCCACAGCCAGAGCTGCAAGACAGAAGTTTCTTAATTCCAGATGTCAAAATCTTCTATTAGTCCAGCCCAGTGAAGTGTGAGAACCAAATACCTGCTTTTAAATCCACTGTTAATACTCACTCTCAGTGTAGAGATGACCACATGTTTATTATGCTCAACTACCCCACATCCCTCTAAACAAAATAAAGTCAACACCGCCAGTATTTGTTTTTTCAGTTGTTACCTTAGCTCAGAAATGCCCTGGACAGAGCAGGCCTGCAGTGTGCCATGTACAGCTTGATCCTGCACCTGATTATACCGGAGTCACAGCACAGAGCTTATATCAACGAGCAAAGACATCCAGACTACCTGCAGCTCCCCGAGTTTTTCCGATGTGGGCGACAGCACAGCAAAAGAGCCTTTGATGGGATGGCTGGGAGACAGCTGGGACAGTTTAGTGATCTGTGCTCTGCCAAGGGGGAGGTGGTCCAGTTTGGTGAGAACCTCCAGGACAAGAACACCCATATCTGCAAAAATCAATCTTCAGGTCAGTCGCATGGTCACAACCCACACTATTCGGCTAAAATGTCAGAAATGCACAGACAAATTATGCTGTACCAGGAAATTACAATAACGAGGCAGCAGGTAAAGAAGGGTCCATGCAGACAGCGCTGCTGGCAATAAGTAATGCTGATAAGGGCAGGATTATCAGCGAAGGAACGCTTAGGCAGGACAAAGGGAAATGGCTCACCGCTGCTGGGGTAACCCCGCTGGGCAGCACAGCCCAAACCCGACCGCAGCCTGCCTGGCACGCTCAGGACCGCGTCCCCCGCCCCAGCGCGATCCCGGCGGTGTGCCCGGGGGTGCCCCGGCGCTCCGTACCTGCCAGGTAGGCGGCGAGCTGCCGCGGCCCGCAGCGCACGGCGAAGCGGGCGCTGGTCCTGCCCGCGGGCTGCCCGGCCCGGCCGGCGGGCTGCAGCACGGTGCCGCCGGAGCTCTCGCCCCACCACCGCAGGCGCACCACGGCGGGCGGCTGCGGGGCCGCCCACTGCACGCGGGGCACGGTGCAGCGCAGGAAGCAGCGCGGCGGGCCCCGCACCAGCGGCGGCAGGCTGGTGGCGGCGGCGGCGCCGGGGTCGCCAGCACCTGCGGACACAGGCGACGTCAGCGGCCCGCACATCGCCCGCGCCGCCTCCCGTCCCACCGCAGCTCGCTTCCTTCCCCCCCGCATCCCCCCGAGGCCCCGCTCCGCCGCCCGTCCCTGCCCGCACCTCCCCTCCGCCGCATCCCGCCCGCGCCGCCCGCCCGGCAACGGCCGCCGCGGCGGGGGACTACAGCTCCCGTCAGGCCCCGTGCCCCGTAGGGCGCAGCGGCGACGCGGACTACGTTTCCCGCGGTGCCCTGCGGACGGGCGCGCTCGGAGCCGCGTGGCGGCGCTGTTGGGGGAGCCGCTTCCGGCGGGGCGGGGGCGGCTCGGGGGTCCCGGTGTTCCCGGTGCGTCCCTAGCTGTCATGTCGGCCCTGGAGAAGCAGCTGCATCTGGGCCGCCTCCCGCCTCGGCCCCCGCTGCCCGGCGGCGGCGGCCAGTCCGGGTCCAAGATGCGCATGGGGTAGGCGGAGGAAGGGCAGGGGCGGATGCGGAGATCGGGGTGGGAGACCGGGGGAAAGGTTACAACGGAGCGGAGGATCTAGAGAGAGGGGGCTCGTGTTGGGGGATCTGGGCTGGGAGTGGTCATTACTGGGGATCTGGACTGGGAATGGTCATTACTGGAGGATCTGGACTGGGAATGATCATTTTTGGGGATCTGGACAGGGAATGGTCATTATCGGGGGATCTGGACAGAGGGGTGGTCATTTTTGGGGATCTGGACTGGGAATGGTCATTACTGGGGGATCTGGACAGAGGGGTGGTCATTTTTGGGGATCTGGACTGGGAATGGTCATTACTGGGGGATCTGGACTGGGAATGGTCATTACTGGGGGATCTGGACTGGGAATGATCATTTTTGGGGATCTGGACTGGGAATGGTCATTACTGGGGGATCTGGACTAGGAATGATCATTTTTGGGGATCTGGACAGGGAATGGTCATTTTTGGGGATCTGGACAGGGAATGGTCATTATCGGGGGATCTGGACAGGGAATGGTCATTACTGGGGGATATGGACAGGGAATGGTCATTACTGGGGGATCTGGACTGGGAATCATCATTTTTGGGGATCTGGACAGAGGGATGGTCATTCTCAGGGTGTCTGGAGGGAGGGTTGCTCCTACCTCCCAGTGCTCCAGGAGAGTGACATCTGGATCAGGCTTCTCCAGCTGCTAAGGTAGCACTGCCAGGGTCTCCTCAGGCTGGGGGAAGGTGGCACGTGCTGGCATCAGCTCTGCAGCCCTTTTCTCCCAGTCCTGTTGCCATCACTGCTAGGAGGAAGGGTCAAGCACGATGTCTGGGTGGTACCTCAGAGTGTGGCTGGGGAGAGAGGTGTTGGAAAATCTCAGGAGCTGAATTCCTCAGCTGGAGTTGGACCTTGATAATCCTTGTGGTGGGTCCCTTTCCAATTCAGAATATTCCATGATTCTGTGAAACGAGACTTCTCAGCCACAGGCACCCATGTGGAGTAAATGAGCTCTGTGACTTTAATCCCAGTTTAAATCTGCATTTCCAGATGATGGAAAAGCCCGGGATACTCTTTAATCTTTTAAGCAGGGGTTGAGAGCACATTTTGGGAGCTGTGGGAGACATTTGACCAGTGTCTAAGGGTGTAACATATATTAATTTATTTAATTCTTCCTCTCTTACCATGCATTGGAGGGGTTTTAAACGCTGCTAGGGAAATGACGATAAATGAAAGTTTATTTTCTGTTGTTTTATAAACCTCTTTTTTTCTTTTTCAAATGCTGTCAGAGAGCACTGATACAAAATCCAGTGTTGCAGTTAAGGGTCAATTCCCCTGGAATTCTTCCCTTGGAAGCAGTGGGGAGTAGTTCATAATCATGTTGTGGATGCACAGCACGGCTGTATTTGTGACTTACCACTCTGCCACCCCGTAAATCCCTTTACAGGTGATGTTCCTGTTGTGGGAGGCGCTGCACATCCAACATGGAATGGCCTCATCCGGAGGGGCTTGGGGCTTCTGTGAAAAGGAGACAAGAGGAAGAGGGGTAGAAAGTTTAGCTTAAGCTAAATTTATCCTTATCAAAGTTCAGTTCAGTACAAACAAGTGCAAGATTCCCCCTGAAGAGAATTCCACCAAAAGAGAATGTACAAGGAAAACACAGTGTGATTTACAGTGCTGGCAGATGTACAGGGCTGCACTGAAATAATCCTTCAGAATTCAAACTTTTACAGGGAACACAAATGACTAAACTTAGGAACACAATTTTTTGCTGCATTAAGCATCTCGCACTTATAAATGCGATTTATTTCTGTGCTTTCGACTTCTTGAATTGCAAGCCAGGCTATTAAAAAAATGGGTTTAAACTTAACATCCAAGAGTACCAGCAACTGGATTTTTCCATGGCTAAATCCTCTGACTGGTGTGTTGGGCACTTTCTTTTTATTCCTTTTTTTTTTTTCCACCATGCAGGTCATCTTAATGTGACTGTGGTGTGGCTGAAAGCAGACATTGAGAAGCAGGGGGTCAAGCATGTGAGATTGCTACAGAAAAATAGAATTTACTGAGGACTTCCTAACCAAAATAAAGCCTTACCATTTTTGGTAATATGCTGTTAAAAGGTTAATATGTGTTCCAGTAGCCCATAAAAAAATGGCACCTGTTCCTGCATTTAAATACTTGAAAATAAACTTGTTTCTAGCTTTTTCTTTTTTTGCTATTTTTCAGTACAAACATTTCCTAATGTCTCTCTGTGGGAGAGTCTCATTTGAGAAGTCAAACTGGCCAAAGCAAATTGAATCATGGAATTGTTCAGGTTGGAAAAGCCCTCTAAGATCTTGAAGTCCAACTGTTTCCCCAGCCCTGCCAAGGCCACCACTGTCCCACGTCCCCAAGTGCCACATCCACACAGCTTTCAATCCCTGCAGGGATGGGGACTCACCGCTGCCCTGGGCAGCTGTGCCAGGCTGGACAGCCCTTTGGGGAAGGAATTTTCCCTGATCTCAGCATGGCTCCTGTGGCATGGTTTGGACTGGGTTTTGTGGGAGCATGGGATGTGTGCTTGGAATTTCACTGTATTTCATAGCACGTGGCGTCGGTTCCTGCTTTGCTAGCACAGTCCTCTCCTCCCTGGATTTAAGTGCTCTCCAGCAGAGCTGTCCAGTGAAAGGATGGTTCCAAAAGGCTCTTTCCAAAGGAAGTAGAGCTCCTCTTCGGCTCGAGCAGTACGTGAAACTCAGCCACGAGAGGAATTCGGAGTCCATTCCTTTAAGGAGCGCTCATGGCCAAGGCTGTCTTGGGAATTGCCTGCGTGGTGCAGGTGATTCCTTCGAATTGCTCCGCTGAAATGGAAACAAAATCAGTCTTTAGAGCCTGATTCTTTTGTAAAGTCACTGGTGGAACAAGAGGCCCCAGACCCAGGGCAGCAGTTCCCAACAGCTGTAGCAGCTTCTGCATTTCCTGTCTTGCTTTTTGCCTTTTGTTTTTTGCTAGTGGCTCATTCAGAGTCAAGCACCCACACAGGATTTAAAAGTGAAAGTCAGTTTGCTCTTCTTTTCCAATGTGTGAGTAAAAATCATGTACAATCTCTGAAGATCTTTTAATTATCTAGACAGGCATGATTGGATCAGATCTGTGTAATTCAGTGGTGGAAATTCCAACTCATTGTTTCCTTTTGAATCCATTTTTCCCCCTTGGAATCCTTTTAATAAAAAAAAACATTTATGTGTTCAGCATCTCTAAGGCAGAACTTAAGATACTGTCCTTGACAATTTTTAGAATTTCTAAATACAACTTGTCAGCCGTGGCAGTTCTTACTTGTAGATGATGTTTGATTTGGTTGGGTTCAAATATGATGCGAGAACGAAATCTTGATTCATGCACTTGTTCTATATTTGCTTTAGTAGTTTTAAATAGGGAGTCTCAGCAGAAAAAGGACTTTCTGAAAATGGTTCTTTCTGCTTGGTGCAACCTTTTTTTTTTTTTTTTTTTTTTTTTTAATTTTTGGGAAAAAA
>JAOTQP010001526.1:1234491-1246595 GCA_026413545.1 Cichladusa arquata | reverse complement strand
CATCCCCTCCGTGCTGCCACTCCCCCCATCCCGCACTCCCCAGTCCCCGCATCTCCGCATCCCCCCATTTCCGCACCTCCGCATCCCGCACCCCCGCTCCTCCCTCGGCCCCGCTCCGCCTCTTCCTGCGGCTCCGGGGCCGGATCAGCGCCCGGCCGAGCGAGGAAGCGGGCGGGGATCCGGCTGCGGGCACACCAGAGCCCGGAGCGGAGGGCAGCAGGGACACTACCTGTGCAGGTGTGAGCGGTGATGGATGCGCTCCTCCGCCGGCGCTCCCACCGAGCTGGAGCGCTGCACCAGCAGCAGGAGACTGACTGTGCCGCCGCTGCCGAGAGGTCCCCGCAGGCAGGAGGGGGGCCAGGAGAGCGATGGAGGCAGCACCCTGCTTGGGCTGCCAGGAGAATCCCTTCCTGGTGGCCCTTGCCTTCCCAGGTGCCTCTGTGGAACAGATTGGAGAGGGAGGGCTGGAAAATCACGAAGGTCCGTCTGGGAGTTCCCTGAGGTGAGCCAGCCAAGCCCAACCAGCTCTACAAGATAAAAGAGGAGTCTTCATCATCATGTGGCACCTGGGACGAGGTTTAGGTGACAAGGTTGTGGTTGGTGCCATGGCAATGCCAGGACTCTTCCAGCCTTGAGGATTTTGTGAACTGGGATTTCCTCCCCAGGTGTGAAACACCCCAGAGATGCTCCAAGACACGTTTGATGTCTGTTCTTCCCTTTTATTGAAAAAACAACCTCAAAAATCTCTCTTTTAAAAAATGCCCATTTATAGAAGGGACACATGGAACAGGGGAAGTCACAAGGGAACCGCAGGACAGACAGACACAGCTTGGAAAATCTTTCACACTTTCTGGAAGCTTCGTGGCTGAGCACACAGAAGTAGCATGTTTGATTCTCCCCCCCAACACGTTTTTTTTTTAATATAAAAACAATCCACTAGCCCCAATTAGATAAATACAAAAATAAAGCAAACTTGTTTGGGAGGGGATGGTTGTTTCACAGAAGGGTTTTGTCCTGAACTCCTAACAGGAAACAGAAAGGTGGGATTGGTAAAACCCCCTGGACACAGAGCACTGCCAGGTAAAGCAGAGGATGCTGGGCAGCATTGGTGATGTTTCCCCTCCTGAGGGTGCCCAGAATGCATTTCTGGGGTCCACCTCAGAGCCTGGAAGGCAGGCCCACAGACTAAGCTTAGCCATGAGCTTCAACAAAGCTTGGGTCCAAGATTAAAAATTGCTGCTTATTCCAAATGCAGTAGGACTTCAGGACAAAAACAGAGGCCATGATTCGCTTTCTTTGCCATGTGACTTTATTGGTGTTACTCAGCAGCTTCCCGGGAGGCGGCTGGGCTCCGGAATCACTTTGTTTTCCTCTCCAGGGCCAGGCTGTCGTGCAGCTTGGACACCTCTGGCTCGTAGGCCTCCATGACTAGCGTGCCGTTGTTATCGAAGAACTTGGCGATGGATTTGGTGAACTCGGCTTCCCTCTGCTGTTTGGTTTTGCCGCTGATGAACGTCAGCTTCAGGGTGTACTTGTCATCAAACCTGTGGGGGGGCAGACACACCTCAGAGCAGGGCCCCAGTGGGGACAGAAACCCCTCCTGCTCAGGGGAAAGCCCTCCCGGAGCGCAGGCCCCACCACGAACACAACTAGAGGCCTTCGTGCCCCGCATTAAAGAGAAGTGAGGCACGGACACGGTGGCAGGACACCCTGGGAGCCGTGCCATCCCCGGAGCGGGACATGGACTGGATGGAGCAGAAGGGGTTGGTGGTTTCAGAGGCAGAGGCAGTGTGTGGGGTGATCTCTGGCGAGGGAGGGGGCAGTGCCCGCGGGCTCAGCCCGGGCTGCCGGAGCACTCGGTACCGTTTGAGGCTGGAGGAGAGCTGCCACACATCGTCAGGATCCATCCCTGCAGGGTCCTTCCTGTGGGCCACCAGGAAAATACTCTTCTCTTTGTATGAGGTATAGATGGTCAGGATTCCCATCATCACAAAATACGTGCAGAGCAAGTTAAGGGAATTAAGAAGGTGCAGGGAGAAGCAGAAATCAGGCAGAGAAGTCGCTCGGATCCCCTCAGACACTGATGTTCAACCACCTCTCGTAACATTTTAATTCCAAACAGGATGTTTGGCTGATGCTTCATTAGCATGAGAAATTAAGTAATAAATAGAAACTTTAATAATTTACTATTCACTCCTGGGAAGTGTCCAAGGCCAGGCTGGACGGGGCTTGGAGCAACCTGGTCTAGTGGAAATGTCCCTGCCCATGGCAGGGGGTGGACCTGGATGAGCCTTAAGGTCCCTTCCCACCCAAACCAGACTGGGATTCTCTGACATTTGCTGGGAGATAGTGGGAAAACTTGAGACTGAACAAGCCCCAGAAGGAGTTGCTGGGCATTCCTCCTGAGCACAGACCAAGCAATTCCTCTTTCCCACTTTCAGAATTAAGTAACTTCAAGTCCTGCAAGACAAATCACCCATTTGTTCTGAAAGCCACCAGAGCAGCCTGGAACAATGAGATTCCTTAGGATCACAGAATTATTTAGGTTGGAAAACGTCTCTGAATCCACTGAATCCAACCATTCCCCCAGCCCATCCCTCCTGCCAAGGCCACCCAATCCTTTGCATTGCTGAACCTCACGGAGTGACCTCGGCCCATGGATCCAGATCCCTCTGCAGAGGGCTGCTGCCAAGAATTTCCTCTTTCCTCTCTCAGTGTCTGACCTGTGGTATTAGGGAAAAGCAAACGTGTCTGTAACCAGACTGTGGATAGAATAAAAAAAAAGAGATCTGCCTCAAACCACCCATATTTAGGGCATTTCACCCAGACAGGCAGGAATTTTCCCATCACACGAAAACTGTCTGATTGTCAGCTGAGCCCCACATGACAGGAAGTGTAATTCCCACAGGCCTGAAAACAGGAATATCCAGAAGGGTTTTGCTCACGTGGAAAATCAAGGCCTTGTGGTGCAACCAGGACAAGATCTGTAAAGGATATGAGATAACACAGAAGGCAAGCACCGGTTTGGATTCGGGAAAAGGGTGCAGGTAATCCCAGATGAGAGCGACAATGGCAAAGAGACAAGAGACTGTGCAGATGAGGAGGCGGCCGTCGATCAGGCGGAAATTCTCCACGTACTTGTACTTCTCCAGCAGCACCTGCGGGAGGACAGGCAGCCCAGTCTAGCGGAGCGCCTCAGGAACCTGACACCGCGTGTCTGGGAAGGCTTTGAAGGGAACAGTCCCAGGGGGAAACTGGGCAGACAGTTTATGGGGAATTCACGTCTGCATCAGGCATCCTGATAACTGATCCCTACTGGGCACAAACACGTGGGAATCACAAGAGGTGCCACAGACGGACACGGGCACAACCAACCCCCCAAAGTAGGAAAGAAAATCAGAGAGTTTCCCAAGAGGGACAACTCAGCAGAGATAGAACCCACCTTTTTGGCAGAGTCATCCAAGGAATTTTTCACAGCTGAACCATCCCATTTGTCAATTTTCACTGGCTTGTCATCAATCTTCCACTGCAATGGAAACAGTGTGGAGTGAGGGGAGTTTCATCCCAACGTGCTTGGTCCTGCTGTGAGCACCAGGACAGAAGGCAAACCAGGCAGCAGCTGCCTGTTTGGGAAAACCTGGCTGGACAGAGGCAATCTGCACCCCAGAGCTGCCTGAGCAGCACCATTCCTGGGCAGGCTTAGCTTATACACCCCATCACAGGCTGGCAGTGGCTCTGAGAGCAGACTGCACTTTGCTGCTACATTTGCTGCTCCCGCTGCCATCCCCAGGGAGTGCCAGGTGAGCTGAATTCCTGCCTTTGGATCTACTCCTAATTTCCAGCCACACTGCTGCACACGAGCTCTTGGAGGATGGAGGGCAATTTCAAGAACCCCCAACTATCTTTGTACAAGGGCAGAATTAAAAGGCACAAACAAGAAATTTCAGTTAAAACCATTCTCCGGAACAAAAGCAGAGGACTCTGTCACTCTTCCATAGCCAAATCTTCTGCAGGGATGGGTCCCTCCCCGTTAACAGTTCCCATATACAGCGGCTCAGCTTTTCCAAGGGGTCCACCCTCCCCTGAACTACGTTATTTTTTGGTGACACATCACTCTGAGCCCTGAGTATCCATAAGTCATCCCCTATTTCAAACAGGTGAGTGACTGGAGCTGGAATCTTAGCTGCCAGTAAAGCAATCCTCAATTTCACTCGTGTTATTTTCCTGCTCTGGAAGCTCCCAAGCTGGATTGATTAACTACCAGTCCAAAGAGCTCCATTCCCTGCCCTGGAAGGAGGAAAACCACTTTAAAATATGATGTAAAACTCGATCTGCTTCCCCTGCAGCTGCACAGGGAAAAGCCAGCTTTCCCCCAGGCCTGGCACGTGGGAATTATGAGGCACACAGTGAATGTCACTGCATGCCCATGAGGTTTATGAGGCACAAAAGTAATGGCCAGAAAGGATCTAAAAATCATGGAGAGCTGGGACAGAGCCCTCACATCAGTGTATGGTACCAAATATTTTAAGTGGCTCCTTTTTGAAGCATTTTCTTCCAGGGTTAATTAGCACACATGTTAATTGGAAGCCAAAGCCTTTGCTGTTTGAGAAGAGGGTCGAATTCTTTCCACTATTTATTTTTCCTTATACAAGCATCTACAGCAGTTGGAAGGGGCGTGACCAGGACTGAAGGGAGGATGCTCAGGGCTGAGGATGCCCAGGAATTAGGGGTGATTCTCAGGGATGGGGATTCTCAGGGATGGGGGGGATGCTCAGGGTTGGGGATGCCCAGGGATGAGGGGGATGCTCAGGGGTGAGGGGGTGCTCTGGGATAAGGAGGGATGCTCAGGGTTGGGGATGCCCAGGAGTTAGGGGTGATTCTCAGGGTTGGGGATGCTCAGGGATAAGGATGCTCAGGGATGAGGATGCTCAGGGATGGGGGGGCTGCTCAGGGCTAAGGATGCCCAGGAATTAGGGGGGATGCTCAGGGCTAAGGATGCCCAGGAATTAGGAGGGATTCTCAGGGTTGGAGATGCTCAGGGATGAGGAGGATGCTCAGGGATGGGGATGCTCTGGGATAGGGATGCTCAGAGCTGAGGATGCCCAGGGCCGGCGGGAGATGCTCAGGGGTGAAGGACGGATGCCCGGGGCTGAGGGAGGGATGCCCAGGAGTGGAAGGCGGGAGCCCGGGCCCGGCGGGGCGCTGCCCGGGGCCGCTCGGGGCGGCTCGGCAGCCCCGCTCACGGTACCTTGTCCAGGAGCCCGTTCCGGCCGCTTTTGGCCGCCATCTTCTCGCCGCCTCCGCCCCCGCCCCGCCCGCGCCAGCTGGCGGCTGCTGATTGGCCGCGCTGCAGGAAGTCCGCCCCCCCGCGCCGCGCGGCACGCCGGGAAATGCAGTCCCCGTGACGTGGCGGCGCTCCCATCATGGAGTCACGGCGTTTGGGTGGGGAGCGACCTTAAAACCCGTCCAGTCCCACCCCTGCCATGGCCGGGGCAACCTTCCACTAGATGAGCTTGCTCCAATTCCCGCCCGACCCCAAAAGGTTGTCCAGCCCTGCGCAGGGCAGTGGTGAGTCCCCATCCCTGCAGGGATTTAAAGCCGTGTGGATGTGGCACTTGGGGACACGGGTTAGCGGTGGCCCTGCAGTGCTGGGGGACTCGATGGCCTTTTCCAGCCCTAACTATTCCATGGTTCTATGATCTCCAACACGATACAGCACCCTGTTGTGCGGCTGAGCCATGTGGGGAGGATTCCTCCTTGAAGAGACCCTTCATGTGCAGCTCGGCCCCCGCTGCCGTGCCAAGGAGGCGCCTGTTTTGCACGGCAGGAGATGCGATGCTAAGCCAGACGGCCATTTGGACTGATCCAGTTAGCCGGTTTGATGTAGGATGCCAGTTTCATGTTAAAAGAACCAACAGCAGCCCCGGTCCGGTCTCCTGGCAGATGCAGCTCCCTACAGCGAGAGCAAGTGATGGGTTTTCACCTGTCTTTGCTCAAGCCTGTCATTAACGAACCTCTTAGCACCTTTGTTCCTTTTGGCGGGAATCTGCTCTGGCTCGTTGTCCTGGCCGTGCCAAGGCATTCCCGGAGGAAAGCGCACACTGTCCTCAGTGTTTGTGAGAGCAGAGGGGGCGGGAGCGGAGCAGGCACAGGTCCTTGGGCAGCCTCTGGCAGCGTTCCCGCTCACACGGAGGTGCCACAGGAGCTGGAAGGGGAGAAAGGCCAGCTTGAGTATGTCCTGCTGCAGATGCCAGGGATCCAGACAGGATGGGCGAGCAGTGCCCGCCTCTCCCTGCCCACAGGGAAAGCACGGGTGTGTTCCACTGGGAGAGGGCTCAGCTCTGCCAGGGTGCCACACGGACACTGCTGGGCTCCCTGGGATCCACAGCTGGACTAACCCCAGCCCAAACCCAGCTGTTGGGGGAGCAGCCTCGGATTAAAATGGGTGTGTCCTGAGAGGAAGCGGAACTTGGGTCTCTGAGCTTTTCCAGCCAAATGATTCTGTGGTTCTACAATTACTCCACAACCTCCCTGAGATGGAGGCAAGCATCACCTGTCTGGGCCAAGCAGCAGTAGGATCCTGCTTGTTTCCAAGCACAGCAAGAAGCAGGGAGTTTCACTGTCAGAATCTGGTTTTATTCTGTTTGAACCTCGGCCTTTGCCCTGCAGTTCAAGTCCCGGTTGCTGTTAAAACAAACACTGTAATTTGTACACATTTGTTGGCATATTTCTGGTTTGTGACAATTGTTTCACAAGCAGGATTTACTCTGTTTCAAACAACAGAAGCCACAGCATGACAGATGCCTGCATGTCATTCCACTCACACATTTCACACATGCAAGTCAGCGGTCCTTTGGTGCCTTCCATCGCTTTGTAACACTCGGGTGAAGCCACGGGGGTTCAGCGGAGGCCAGAACGCCGTGAGAGTCTGCAGCCAGCCGCTGCTCTGCTGGCGAGCGGAGAACACGAAAGCACAACCATTTAAAGCGTTACTGGAGGAAACTGTAGCGACATCGAGATTGGTTTTGCAGAGTTGCACAGCAAAGCTGCCGCCCGTGCCCAGCCGAAGGCTTTCCCGTTTGCATAGTGAGGAGCTCACTCCAGAGCGGGTGCGTGGCGCCGTCCAGACACGGCAGGGACAGCGCGGTGCCAGCAGCGCGTGGCGCGTGGGCCCGTCCCAGCTCCGTGCTGGCTTCCATCCTGGGACACCCCTGGGCTCCAGCGTGGGCAGCTTTTGTCCCGCGTCCCCGCCGGGAGCGGGCCCGGGCTCCCGGGAACGCTGCCCTCCTGGGTGGGACGAGCTCTCTGCCAGCCGCCCGCTGCACAGCCGGGAGACACGGCAGCGCTGTGGGAGCGCCCGGCGGAGCCCTGCCCTCGGAGCATTGCTAAAGGCTTGTTTTCTAAAGTCAGTGAGAGTCTTTAAGGCTTCGATCTCCCCCTTTGCTTGCACTGAGAAAATACAAAGAAGCGCTTGTTCAAGCTACACTTCATGACTACTGTGCACTGCATGTACAACAGCATTGGAAGAGAAATACTGACAATATAGAACAACATCATACAATCACCTGGCATGATCTCTTTTGGCACTTTTCCTTCATTTATCTCATCCCGCTGACTCCAAATGGACCCTTCTGTACGGCTTTTCCCGGGCAGAGAGCTCCAGAGGGTCAGCAAGCAACTTTCTGGGAGTCGGTGGCATCTTTGGCAGACACAGTCCTTCTGTCACGGAACCAACCCCAGCCCCTCCGGATTAGACAGCTTCACATTTAGGAGGACACTCGCATGCCCGTGCTGTCCCACAGCCAGCAAGGAATGCCCTCCTCCCGGAGAGAAGGCAGCTGAGGCTTACAAAGGACTTTCACAGAAGTGTGAATAAATACTGGGTTTAACCTCGTGCTGCATCCACTGTTCAGCAGGAGGTATTTTCCTTCTCAGCTAGCACGATTTCTGGCAAAGGTGGCGCCATTCCTGACCTTTCCAGGGGAGAGGCTGGGTATTCCTGCTCTTTTGGGTGTAATTATTTACAATTTTTGTGTTTTTTGCAAGCTTACACAAACATCGAGAGTGTTAAATTAATAAAACATTCATCCTGGCTTTGCATTGCTGCAACCCTTCCCTGACATGATTGTGATTCCACATCCAAAGGTCTCCTTGAACACGGATGCCATGGCCTGTGCATGATGCTTGGGAATTGGGATCTCTTCTTTGGGGCCAGCCTGGAGCACGAGGGGTCCCAGGAAGCTCTTCTGGCTGGGGACAAGCTCCAGCTCAGGCACTGCCTCCTACACTTCTGCCCAGCTTGGATTTGGGATCAGGAAATTAACGCACAAACCCCTAAATATTTATAAAATCTTTTTAGAAGAAGGTATGTAAGTCACTGGCCTAGTGCATTGGGCTGTGAAATCTGTTTTAAGAGGCGAAAGTACAGATACATTCAGCATGTAAATCTATTTTTTTGTGGTGTAAGCAGCCCAGGCCCAGCTGAGCCCCCACAAACACCACAAGAAAAAAGGAAACTGTTTAGGGAAGTCTGTTTGGGGCTCCAGGGATGAGCCGCAGAAAGGGGGGCCTGTAAAAATAATTCTAAATCTAAATGCACCTGGGATGTGCATGCTGTAGCTCAAAATGTTGGGAAGAACAGCACGGATTCCGAGTTAAAGCTGTGGCTTTCCCTCCTGAGCTCCGAGGGCAGATCCAGGCCAGCACTACTTCTCTCTGTGCTGCTCTTCTAGGTCCAGTCAAGGCTCCAAGTCCTTAATTTCCTTCTAATTCACAGCTGGACAGAGGAGCAGGTTTTGGTTTGGGTCAAAAGCTTCAAGCCTGCTTCAAGCAGCACCTGGCGAGGCTGCGGTGCAGGAGAGGCCCAGAGTGCTGGGAAGGCAGAGCAGGCCAGGTCTCACCAGCCCCAGGAACAACTTCAACCATCCAGTAGTTTGTGTGGCAAGGAGATACAGAGATAGAGATATATTATGGAATCATTGCTATAAGATTTCTCAAAACAAAAGTGTCGATCTGTTGAAATATAGTATTTAAAATATATAAATTTTACCCAATAAAATATAAGATTTCTTTTTTTCTTTTTCTTTTTTTTTTTTAAATCCAGTTCAATTAGGAAAAAAAGAAACTGCCAGGGTCCTTACAGCGAAAAAGAAAACCAGTTCCTGTTTTCTTTTTGACTGTTTAAGATGGAGGGAGAAAATTCAACCGTTTTTAGAGGAAATTGGGCAATGCAGTTGTGTTAGATCAGATCTGTCTATTTGTGTGCACTGGCTGCCCTCCCTCCACAGGATCCATAGGGAAGTTTGCCCCTGCCCTGTGCTCATCCCAAAAACACACGGGGGCAGGACTGTCACAAGCCCTGCCTCAGACAAAGGTGCCCGTGGGGTGGAGGGTCCCTGTGAATACTCTGCAAGGCAGCTGCCAAGGACGAGCTGGAAGGGCACTCTGTGAGCTGCCTTACTGGAAATAATCCATGGAATTAATCCATGGAAGAGGGTTAGAAACGCCCAGAGGTGGCCTGCCACATCTGGGCAGAGAACACGCGCTCCACCAAGCCCAGGCTCAGGCCAGCTCTGCTCCAGGCCCGGCTCCGTGCCCGCAAGCTCTTAGTGCGCCGCTCACCTGAGCTCTCTCAGTGGTTTGCAGCTGAGGCCAGGGAGCTGGGGCAGGGCAGGGCAGCCCTTGGGACAGCTGGGCTCCTGTCACATCGGCTGCCTGGCTGGACCCCTGGGCTGCTCCTCTGGAATGCAAGGACATGCCTTAGGTGTACTGAGAGAGCTCTGAACTGAGCAAGGGACGTGGCAGCTGGGAGGATGTCCCTCCACAAACTCCCTGGCCACCATTTCCCTTTCTTCAATACTACAGGGAAGGACAGGAAACCCTCTTGGTTTGGAAAAGACATGGATTGGAGAAAAGCTCCCTGGGTCCCAGTGCTCAGCGTGTGGCTGCGCCACCTGAGCTCTCTCCCCTGTCACAAACATGAAATTATAAATCCCTATCAGGTTTTTCAGTAAAATCCTTATTTTAGTTCTTTCTTTTCACTGCGTTTGGCTTTCTGCTTCAAGAAAGTGATGAATGATCTGTGCTGCTGCTGCAGACAGTGAGATACATTCATTGGAAGCACTATGGGGGGACTCTGTTTAGGGCTCCCCAGGAGAAATACGGAGCATGGGCTGCTCCCCACAGAGGCTGACCCCACAACCAGATGCAGCCTGAGGGAGAAAATGGGGCAGGCAGAGAGGAGAAGACTCTCAGATAATTTCCATGAGCAGAGCTCAGGTTTCTCTTGGCAAGGGATGGTCCTCATAGCCCACGTTCACAACCCTCCTAGCTGGGGATGTCAGGCGTGCCCAACCGCGTGTGGAGGCCTTGCAGTGTATTCACAGGGATGACAGACAATTCCTTCACACCAACGGACCAGAGAGGACCGGAGGGTTTTTTTTCTCATTCTCTCTCTCTGTTTTTTTAAAATCTGAAAGGACGCTGGCTTCTCTCTGAACCGGACCTAGAAATGTCTTACCACCGAAATGAAAAAACAATTGCGTGGGTGGAAGTAGGGCAAAAAATAGTTTTCCTGTAAGATAATCTGATAAACCTCATGGTCCTCTAGAAAGGCAACATCGTCCAGTGGTGCTACTTGGCACCCAGAGTGCTCTTGGAGCGCAGCAGATACCGATCCACGCGGACTTTCCGCCTGTCCACTGTCCTGTTCTCGCTGTCGAAAATCCGCTGCAGGTGCAGGGCCAGCCTCCTGTCCTCCTCCTCCTGCTGGAGCTTCTGCTCCCGGTCCCGGGCCTCGGGGGGCAGCCCCGCCTCCGCTGCCGCGTGCCTCAGTCTTTTGACGGAGCCGTTGTGCTCCAGGTGCTTGGTTTTGCAGCGCCTCTTGCGGCCCCGCCGCAGCAGCGGCGGCTGCTCCCCGATGACCTTCTCCACGGAGTTGCAGGTGCTGTTCTGCACGTTGATCAGCTCACTGTTGTTCAGGTATTTCAGCTGCTTCTTCCCCGATGCCTTGATGGGGACTCCGAGCGTGCTGTTGTCAGGCAGCGATGCGCTGACGCCCATGAGTCTCCTGCCCAGCACTTTCGGGCCTAGACTAAGACAGGATTTGTCCATGAACGTATTCACTTTTAGGTCAGGGGCTTCAGCCACTCGTGTGTTTAGGGAGGTTACGTTTGATCGCACATCTGGTTCAGCAGCAGCGTCATCGGCGGTTAAGGCCCGTGAACCTCTGCTCTTCTCAGTCCCTCTTCCCAGCTTCATTTCACTGACAGAAGGGAAGAAATCCAGCTCAGGGCGAGGCTCTCCTGCTGTGTCAGGTGGGAGGGGATCACCCTGCACTTGTGGCTGCTCTTTAGTGCAGCTGCTGGAGCTGGTGATGTCAGGAACCACAATGTCTTCCCCAGGCTCCGAAGCCAAGGACGTAAGGGTTGCTTTAGACAGAGTCTTTTTGATCTGACGCTCCTGAAATATCTGCTCCCACTTTTTCAGTATTCTAGGACTGGCCTCGTAGGTCGTTGGCTTCTGCAGGCTGCGGTTCAGGTTCCTGGGGGTGGATTTGATGATGAGGGGGCTCAGGACCCGGCCGTCGGGGAGCCTCTTCGGGGGCGTGCACGGGGAGCAGACGATGGGCTTGAAGTGGTTGAGCTCCTCGGAGATGCTGTCGTTGCTCTCGGGGCTGATGGAGCGCTCGGGCCGGTGCAGGGCGGACAGCGAGGAGGCGCCGAGCAGCAGGCGCCTCTCGGCCGTCAGCTCGGGCGCGGACACGCAGCGGTGGTTCTGCGAGGACGCCAGCACCCCCAGCAGCGGCGCGGCCCCCGCCGCGGGCAGCACCTGCAAGGCAAGGCAGCACGGCTGGGAGGGGCTGGGGCTCGGGGACAGCACGGGAACAGGCACAGGGGCAGGCACAGGGACAGGCACGGGGACAGGCACGGGGACAGGCAGGGGGACAGGCACGGGGACAGCACGGGGACAGCACAGGGACAGGCACAGGGACAGGCACAGGGACAGCACGGGGACAGCACGGGGACAGCACGGGGACAGGCACGGGGACAGGCACGGGGACAGGCCCAGGGACAGCACGGGGACAGGCCCAGGGACAGGCACAG
>JAOTQP010001526.1:1200065-1211493 GCA_026413545.1 Cichladusa arquata | reverse complement strand
CCGCCTCCTCCCGCCCGCCGCCGAGGAATTTCCTAAAACACCCCCCAAAAAATGTGCGAATATAACAATCAGGAAAAAAATTAAAATACCCACCCTGCGGATCCCCCCTCCTGCTTCCCTCTCCGCCTTTAATACCAACAAACAACTCCTCCACTCTCCCTAAAGGAGGCGCCTTTGATCGGAGCGAGACGAGCCCCGCCGGGCACCGGCACCTCTGGGCATCTACAGCTCCGGGCACCGGCACCACCGGCACCGGCACCACCGGCACCGGCACCGGCACCCCCGGGCACCTACAGCTCCGGACACCGGCACTGGTATCACCGACACCCCTGACACCGGCACCGCCGGCACCGACACCCCGGGCACCGGCACCGGCACCCCCGGGCACCTACAGCTCCGGACACCGGCACCGGTATCACCGACACCCCTGACACCGACACCGGAGCGCTGCCGGCACCGACACCCCGGGCACCGGCACCGCCAGCACCGACACCCCGGGCACCGGCACCGCAGCCCCGGTCCGGCACCGCCGGGCACCGCGCCGTCCTCCGAGGCGCCCGACTCCGGACCCGAGACCGCGGCACCGGCAGCGGGAGCGGGGCCCCTGCACGGACCGGGACATCAGCGGCACAGCGGGCACCGGGACCGCAGCCCCAGGGCCCCCGCAGCGGGCTGCGATGCTTCCCGGGGCGGGTCCCCTCGCCTTCCTCCTGCGGTGCCTCCTGCTGCTCCTCGCCTCCGGGAGCCGAGCCCGGGCTCGTAAGTCTGACCCGCTCTTGTCCCGGCTGCGCTCTGCGCTCCGTGCCTCAGTTTCCCCGCGCCAGGTCCCCAGGAACGCGCGGGGTGCTGCGGGGCACGGTCAGGGCACGGGAGGCTCCTGGCCCCGGCAGGTGTGGGTCTCCCGGCTGGGATGCCCCGGCAGGTGTGGGTCTCCCGGCTGGGATGTCCCCGCCGTGCGAGCGGCCAGGTGTCCTGTCCTGTCCTGTCCTGCTGGGGACAGGGCTGTGTCCCCTGTGCTCGCTGCTGTCCCCGCTGCTCTGCGGGGTCTCAGAGCACCGAGCTCTGCACTGGGGGGGCTGGAGGAAGGTCTGGGACCCCCCTCTGCGGGCTAGAAATGCCACAGAGCAGGAGGCTGTCTTACAGACCTTCCTCTGCTCAGATCCCACCCTGCACCAGTGCATCGCCCCCCGAGGGTGGACGGGGACAGGGGCGATGCCTCCCCCGCCCCAAACGAAGCTGGGGGCTTTCCTCCATATCCATCCATTGTCCATCTCCGTGTCCAGCCCCCAGTCTCTCCTACTTTTGCTCCCAGCGGGCTGACTGAGGCACAGAAGGTTTGGGATAAGGGAGGGAGGTTTGGCACTTCCCACAAAAAGGCTTGAAGGACTTGGCCAGAGCTGTTCGGGAGCTTGGAGGGTGCTGGATGTGTTAATTGGGGCCAGGAGGTGGGCTGGCTTGGGCAAAGCCCTGGGACCCTACCAGTACGTGCTCAGCACCCCTGAACTTCGCAGAGCCACCAGGGCTCTGAGCAAATAGAGCCGGACCTGCTGCGTCCCTACATTTATTCCTCCCCTGGATCTCCTGGAATCCCAGCGGAGGCTGCCGGTGGCTTCGTCAGGGTGATTTACAGCCTGCCCGCTGCCAGCAGTGCATTAGGCACTCAAATAATCATCCTCCTGGAGCGCGGACCCAAAATCTGAGCGCTGCATTGCTCATCCCGGCTGCGCGGAGCGCTGGGGGAATGGGGCTTTGCAAAGCCCTGGAGAACAAAATCCGGGTGAATTCAGCTCCTCTGCCTTCCCCAGGCTCACCCGAAGCTGCCCAACCCGGCCCACAGCATCTGTTCCTTGGGCCAGGGCTGTGGGTCTGACTCCCCGCCGAGCTAGGGTGGGGAAGAGGACAGAGACAGCCCCGAAGGTGAACAGGTGCTGGGTGAGGTGTTTGCTCTTTGCAGGTGGGAACAGCCCGTAAATTGGGCATGAGCTGGGCTGGATGGGGGCAGTAAGGGTCTGTCTGATTTGGGAGGAAGCATTGGGGCCCTTTTGCAGCATTTCCAGTGTTGGTGAAGAGCTGTGACCGTGGCATTGAAGCAGGGCTGGGGCAGGCAGGTCCAGGGTCGCTCCCCAGCTCTGAAACACTTCAGCTTTGCCACAGGGCGTGTCACACCATGGGGAGGTGGGGAGGGCTTGGCCAGGGCTTGCCCCGAGGTCAGGGGCAGGGTGGTTCGGGTGACAGAGTCATCATCAAACTGTGGACTTCTCCCCATCTCTGCAGCCTCACACTTCTCAGGGCCGGGTGTTCAGGGAGAGTGAAGACAGGAATAAATTAGTTACGAGCAGGCTCATCAGCCAAGGGACCTACAGTGTCGTGGCTAAAAATAGGTGAGAAGCAGAAATGCTCGGGCTTGAAGGCAAGTCAGAAAAGAAGAATTTGCCCACAGAAACAGGCTATTTTAGGGGATTTGCACTCCAGCTGAAAAAAAATCAGAGGCACAGGTTACTGGGACGAGTGTGCTGCATTCTGAGTAATTCAGGGGCAATGGTTGAACGCACGATGTTTTGGCTGGAGGCATTTAAACACCAGCATCTCTGGAGAGCACGGGGCAGTGGTTTTCCCCAGGAGCTTGGAAGCTGCTGTTTCATTTCTTTTTAACTTAGTTGCTGGAGAAAAGGGGGTTCCCGGGATCCCTGTGTCCCACAGGTTTGGATCCAGCAGGGATGAAGGGAGCTCCAAGATGGGAAGGACCATGGTGGAAAGCGAGTGCTACCACGTCCATGGCAAGGGGGAGGCGAGGGCTGCACGCCCTGCTAAAGGAAGGGAGCATTGCCCTGGGGAGGACTGGGGGGAGGCAGGACCCTGTCTGCCTGGCTGCTCCACTCTGGAGAACTCAGAGATGCTTCATGAGGCTGCATTTTAGAGCTACAGAGTTTTCTGGGCTCCCAAAGTCCCAAGGAGATATTTCCAGCCCATGGCTGAGCGAGGCGAGTGTGTAGGAATTGATCTGGATGTGAGAGGAGTCTTTAGGATGCCACATGTCAAGGGCCCAGTGTGTTTTAACCAGTGCCCTCTCAGCTAAGTTGCATTTTAAGCCTTTCATAAATACAAGGCTGTCATAAGAGCGCCTGGACTCTGTGTACCAGACAGTGCTCTTTACACTTTATTTATGGCTGCTCTTAAAACTTACAAACTGCTTTGCATGAGCTGCCTCCCTCATGGCCAGCGCAGTGCTGCCTGGCAGGTGTGTGACCTCCAGAAAAACTGCTGGAGCTGGGAGCTCAGCTCAGACATGGAGACAATCCCAAAGGTGTCATCTGGGGATGCAGGACTGTCCTTCCCCCTCAGCCTCGGGATGAAATGGGAGAAGAGGAGTGAGGGGAGATGAGCAAGACCCCACAACCTCCTGTTGAGCCATCAAATGGCTCAGAACACTCCCAGAGACAGAATCACAGAATCACACGTGGCTTGGGTTGGAAAGGACATCAAAGATTTAGGAGAGCTATTGTGGGAGGCTTTCCAGCTCCCAGGAAATTGAAACCTCACAAGAGGCTGAAGCTCTGAGCAGCATCTTCACAAGATTCAGAGTTCAGAGACACCAATCCACGGTGACAGACTGAATGGTGTGGAGAAACCCATCCTGGGCTGCATCCCTTGCCCCACGAGAGGGGAATGTCTCCTTAGGATGTGTCTCAACAGCTTCAGATACCAGCCACCAACAAGATGCCACCCCACAACTTCTTGACCTGCTCTAGATCCAGTGAGAAGTAAACTCACATGACTTTTCTGAGTGTGCTGCTGCTGAAGGGGCAGTGAGTAACATCACCTTACTGATCAGCACTGCCACAATGGCTTTTCACTCCAAGTCAATTAGGATGGTATCCAAAGTGTGACCTCTGAAAATGAAATTATTAGCCTGGCATGGGGAAAAATGGTCCAGAGCCCCCAGCTTTTAAGCCTCCATGCATCCATCCATCCATGCATCCATCCATCCCTCCCCATCTTGCTGGCACCTCTTGCCATAAGCATAGCACTACTGAGATGCCAGAAGTGTCTCCTGCTGCCCAGCGCTGGCAGCAGCTTTCATTTTGCCAGCAGGCCCTTTGCAGCCATGAATCAGGCTGCTTTCGAGGGCTGGAGCCAGAGCAGGGCTGCAGCTGTGACTGAGCTGAAGGCAGCAGCCAGCTGGCCTGGGAGCCCGCGAGCCCAGCGAGTGTCACCGAGGCAGGGCTGCCTCTGCACCCTCGGCACAGCCGTGAGGATGTGCAAGCAGGGAAAGATGAAGTCATTTTCTCACCCTTTTGCAAAACTATGATCTTCTTTTTCTTGTTTAGTTTTTGTTTTGCAGGGTTTCTTTGTTTGGTTGGTTTTGTTTTTTAGTTTTGTGGAGGTTTTTTCCTCTCTTCTGGGATCCTCATACTCAAGCCCCATGCTCACCAGTTCTGTGTGGTTTGCTGTAAGCTTGTGCCCCGTGTGGCCAGGAATAGGGAGCTGCTGACTTGTCAAGAGCTATGGGGACAATGTGACGTCCTGATCAGGGAAAAGGAAGGAAAATACCTCTGCCTGTCCCTCTGGTGACATCCACTCCAAAGCTGCTGCAAGCCTCCACATCCTCAGATGCCCTGCAGGGCTCTGGCACACGTCTCAGCAGTTTGGGACAGTGGGAGCAGCCTGGCTGATACAGGGCCCAGGTTCCTGCAGGTTCCTGGGTTTGGAGCTCGCTCCTGCAGGGCCAGCTGATGCTTGGTGTGAGCATTAAGGGTGACTGACCTGGGGCCCTTGGCTGAAGTCCTGAGGGGTTTGTTGGTGATCCTTGTCCCACCTGCTGCCTGCTGCCAGGTCCTGCCAAGGGACTGGCTTGTAACTATGGGCTTGGGATGAAGGAGGTGGATAAGGACCTGATAAAATACAGGAGGGCAGAGATCTCCACAGGGATCTCCTCCACTGCTGATGCTGAGCACCATCTCATCCCTGTGCCACGGTGATGTTAAACCCACGCCAGTGGATCCTTTCTGGGACAGACACCTCCAGTTCAGGAGGACAGCTGGAGACTGGCTCTTCTCAGGATAACAGGACCAAAAAGGAAGAAAAAACCCATGTGTTTATGCTTTTGGGGATGAAAAGCGGGTGAGGTGGACTTGCTGTCCCCCTGTACAGCCCCATAAATGAAAAAGCAGTCACTCAGTCAGACCAGTGCTGCATCAAGCCAGGTAAAGCCAAATAGGCTGAGACCCAGTGGGATGGCACAAGCAGCCCAGTCCTGCTTGTCCATGGATCCTTGAGAGAATGAGCTGCAGCTCTTAGAGGGAGCAAAAGGTTTTTCCCCAGAATGTGTTTTTTAACCATATTTTTTTTGGTTTGTTATTTTCTCCCCCTTTCTTATTTTTGTGGAGTTTTTTTTGATAGCAGTGAAATGTCCCCTAAATTCAGGGTCTCCCTTCTCTGTCACCACTCCCAACCATTCTGATCTCACTGGGGGAAATTCCATCCTGTAGCATCACCCTGAAATCACCTGTCCATCTTCCAGTGAGGAAAATGCACTCAGAAAAGTGGAACTGGGGGGAGCACAGTCTGGGTTTGGCGGGCGGGATGTGGCCACGGCTGCTCGTGGGGAGCAGCGAGCAGGCTGTCCTTGCTCTCACACAGAGAGCTCTGCCAGAGCCAGCCCCTTTTCTCACCCAGCCCCTCCCGTTCCCTTGCAGGGCCAGAGGCGTTCTGCGACTTCAACGGCAGGAAGTACAGCCCGGGGGAGAGCTGGCACCCGTACCTGGAGCCCCAGGGGCTGATGTACTGCATCCGCTGCAGCTGCTCCGAGGCACGTCCCGGGGCTGGCAGGGGTGGTGGTGGGCTGGCAGGGATGCTGGTGGGCTGGCAGGGATGCTGCATGGCTGCTGCATGGCTGCTGCACGGCTGCTGCACGGCTGCATGGCTGCTGCACTGCTGCTGCACTGCTGCTGCACTGCTGTACTGCATCCGCTGCAGCTGCTCCGAGGCACGTCCTGGGGCTGGCAGGGATGCTGGTGGGCTGGCAGGGATGCTGCATGGCTGCTGCACTGCTGCTGCACTGCTGTACTGCATCCGCTGCAGCTGCTCCGAGGCACGTCCCGGGGCTGGGTTGACCTTGTGAGGAGAGCCTCTGGGTACTCCCAGGGAGCTTGTGAAAAAGATGGAGAGTCACCTTTTATGTGGGCAGATAAGGACAGGACAAGGGAAGGGTTTTAAACTGGAAGAGGGCAGATTTAGATAAAGAAGTTCACAAGGAATTGTTCCCTGTGAGGGTGGTGAGGCCCTGGCACAGGGTGCCCAGAGAAGCTGTGGCTGCCCTGGATCCCTGGGGGTGTCCAAAGCCAGGCTGCAGCAATCTGGGATAGTGGAAGCTGTCCCTGCCCATAACAGGGGGTGGAACAAGATCTTTAAGGCTCTTCACAGCTAAATCATTCTGTGATTGCACGGCTCTGCCCCTGTAGCAGTGGGTGTGGGTGGAGGTGGCTCAGGCTGCTGTCGATGATGGGTGGCCTTTGCTGAGGAGGGACCATGAGCTGGCTGGGCTCGAGGCAGGGCTGGAGACATCCCTGGTGAGTTACAGCCAGCACGATTTGCTGGGATGGTGTTGTGTTCCTCCTCCAGTGAACCATGAACTGAACGTTCCCCTGGACTAACAAACCCATTTTGTGTCCCCAGAACACCAACATCAGGTGCTCCCGGATCCAGTGCCCAGCTGTGCCGTGTGCCAGCCCCGTCACCGACCCCCGGCAGTGCTGCCCCCGCTGCCCCGGTAGGTGCCACTCCTCGGGCTGGGACAGGCGGCCGCGGTGCTCCGGGGCAGAGCCTCCTCTGCTGCCAGCCGTGACAGCTGCGGTGCTGGCTCTGCCCTGGCCACAGAGCTCCCTCCGGCTGCTTTTTCCCTCCAAAAACCTCATCTGGATGGAAAAGGGCTCTCTGACAGGCCACCTTCTGCCCCCCATCCCAAGCGCTTTGTAGGGACAAAATGTCACACTTCAGGGGTAAAACAGAAGCTGGCAATTTATTCTGATCATCTGCCAGCAAAGTGTCCTGGATTTAAAAAAAAAAATTAAAAAAATCAATTTTTTTAACAACTTCCCTCTCTGCACTGGAGACTATGTCAAGTTTTAGCCCTAAAACTTTTCCTACCTTACCCCTACTGATCACCTCATTTTACCTCAATATGTTCGTTCCCACCCCCACAGATTACCTCAAGATTTAGTCCCAACACCTTCCCCACCTGAGTACTGGCAGAGCTAGTCAGAAACCATCACTGACTTGGGAAATTAGAAAAAAAAAAAAGTAGGAAAAGAGCTCATTAATTTTCATATTTTTGCTAATTACGTATGAGACAGGCCCTTTTTTCCTGACTCCATCTGAATTTGGCAATCACTTCAGCCGGTGGGGGGGAAACCCAGGGATGCTGTTCGGAGCCCGGTGAGGTCAGCGTGGCCGGCTGTCCCTGCGTGCCGAGCTCGGCGCGGTCAGGGCAGCTCTCCGGGAGCTTTGGACCCTCGCTGAGCGCCCAGCCCTGCCCTGCGCGGCGTGTGCAGGCTGCCGGTCCCTCGGGGCAGCGAGGGCTGCCTGCCACCCCCGCGCTGCCCCTCCTCTCTTGCAGAGCCGCCCTCCCCGTCGGGGCTGCGCGCTCCCGCCAGGTCCTGCCAGCACAACGGCACCACGTACCAGCAGGGAGAGATGTTCAGCAGCAGCGAGCTCTTCCCCGGCCGCCAGCACAACCAGTGTGTGCAGTGCAGCTGCTCCGTAAGCACGCACCTGGGCCCCTCCCGCCCCCCGCAGGGGCACACCGGCCCAAAACCCCGGGCACCGGGCAGAGCCAGCCCGGGCATGGCTTGGCTCTGGGGCTGGGCATCAGCGCACGGATCCACAGACCCAGAAATGGCTTGGGCTGGAAGGGACCTCACAGCTGTCCTGGCTCCGTGGGCAGGGACACCTTGCACCAGCCCTTCCCACGGGCTGGGATCCTGTGAAAATCCCTCAAAGCAGAGCTCTGACACCCTGCTCGGGAGCTGCGAGGCAGCCTGGCAGAGGGGATGGGAAGGTGTGTGGAGTGCCAGGAGATGAATGGAGCAGCTCCTCCTCCTTGAGATGGAGTGAGGAAAGGGGATGGAAGGTGCTGACACTGCCCTTGGGCACGGCAGGGAGCTGCTCATTCCCACCGCTGCCTCTGCCATGGAAAAGGAGATGGGCACAGGTGTGGCCCTTGGACGGGCCAGGCTCCACCACCCTGTGCTTTGGCTGCAGCCAAGGGTGGGACCAGGTTTGGCCAGGGAGTGAAAAAGAGCCCAAACCACCCCTCTGTCATGCCAAGAGCACGCACAGGGGTTACAGCAGCGGATGCTGGACAGGGAGGTGTCTGTGACGCTGGAATAGCCGCTCTGAGCCCCTGGGGCGTGCGCCCACCTCGGAGCTGGGCGGCACAAGGAATAACTGGTGTGGAAATCAGGCAGCTTTTGGGGCTGGCTCACCTCTCAGGAGCCCAGCTGGAAGGTGGGAAGCACTGGGAAGGAGCCCTCTGACCCACCACTGTCGCTGTCCCCGCGGGGCTCCGTGTCCCTCCCGCTGTCACCCGGGCTCTGTCGTCTGTCAGGGCAATGCCTCGGGTTCAAAGGGGGAATAAAGTGCTGGCTGTGGAGCCCTCAAAGGGGGATGTCCCCGGGCTGTGCCTGATGCTGTCAGCTGCTGGAACAGCTGCGTGAACAGCTGGTCTAACCCTCTGAAAAGACCAGAGCCTCTGGGATAAATCCTGCTTTTTGTGGCACTGGCTCTTCCCTGCCTGGGGCAGGTCACTGCCGAGAGCTGCTGGGCAGGAGGAGGAAGGAAGAGGCAGGTCTGGAGCCCCCAGGTGGAGAGCAGGATTTGGTATGCAGTGACCTCTGCCAGATCCTGTCACCCCCAAACTTCCCTCACCCTCTCCACGTCCCTCACACAGCAGTTTGGCTTCCTCGTGGGAGCAGAGGCAGCTGTGGTTTGGTTTTCTAAGGATATCCTTGGCTGACCTCTTGGTCTTGGTTGACTGGGAGCTTGTAGATACCCCAGAGAAAATTGCTGCATGGAGAAGACAGCCTTGCTGTCGAGGTCTGGCTGCTGAGCATCCTTTTTTACCCTTTGGCAAAGCAGCAAAAACTGATTCCTGCAAAAAACTGGTGCAAATCTGGAAAAAAATTTGGCTTGGGCTTGGAAGGGACCTTAAAGCTCCTTCAGTCCCACCTGGGCAGGAACACCTTCCACTACCCCAGGTGGCTCCAGCCTGGCCTGGGACACTTCCAGGGATGGAGCAGCCACAGCTGGGGCTCAGCACCCTCACAGGGAAGAACTTCTTCCCTGATTGATGGTAAATCTGCAGTTTGAGGTGCTGGCAGCCCTGCATGGGGGACATACAGCTCTGTATAACACTGACAATGCTTTTTTCCCTCCTGCCCTCCTAGGAAGGCCAGATTTACTGTGGCTTGGTGACCTGCCCCGAGCTGCTGTGCTCCTCTCCCTTGACCGTGCCAGACTCCTGCTGCCAGGTCTGCAAAGGTAATGGGCTGGGACTGAGGGCTGGCAGACTCCAGCTGGCTGCCACCTGACTGCAGGAGCCATTTCAAGCCACTTTAGCAGGGTTTTGAAAGCCTGGGCTCTAAATCAGGCCACTTGCTACCTCTTGGCTGCACCAGGAAGCAAAAGCTGAGGGCTTGGGCTCTCCTTGGATAATGTGAATTGCATGTGCAAAGCTCCTGTCTCTCCAGGCAGGCCAGCACGTGGAGGAGAGCTGCTTTCAGCCACAGAGAGCAGACCTCCATTCAGCCCCCCAGCACCTGCCAGGACAATGCTTTTCCCTTGCAGATGGCTCCTTGGAGAAGTCCACGGAAGAGGAACCCCTGCAGTTAAACAGAGGTGTTGTACGTGACATTTGCATTTTAAAACTTGGCTTCTTGCTTCTAGCACAGCCCCCTGCACTCAGATGCCCTTGCACATTGTCCTCTGCAGAGAAATCAGCCCCAGCAGCTCTAGGAGGACACTCAGGTCCTTGCAGAACCATGGACACCTGGTCTGCAGGTGAATCGTGCCATGGAGTTGAATCTAGCTGAGAGATCAGCCTAGGGCAGACCTCAGGGCACCAGGGAAAGACTCAGCAGCATCTCAGGGATGTGGTTTAGGGGTGGGCCTGGCAGTGTCAGGCAAAGGGCTGCACTCGATGACCTCAGAGAATTTTTCCAACCCAAATGATTCCGATTCTATGATTCTGTGACATCTTTGGAAGAGTAGAAGACCTGCAGCAACTGGAAATCTGGGACACTTCTCCCCCTTGTTGGCCAGTGTTAAACAGCCCAAGGACGTTGTCAGAGCAGACCCAGAGGTGACCAGCAGCCAGGCCTGACCCCTGTCCCTGGAGTCAGATCAAGTCTCTCTTGGGAGGGTTTCTCCTCCAGGAGAAGGTGTCTCCCCTCTCCCTGGCCATCAAGGTGTCCTCCTCCCACCAGGAGGGCAGTGCTGGAGCTGCCCCCACTCTGCCTTCCCAGGCTGGCTGTACCAGCAGCCCCAGCAGGGAAAGAGTGACTCCCTGGCTGCTGGGGGCTCCTCCACAGCCACATTTCAGAGCTGGGCAGCCCCTGCCAGCTCTGTGGGATTAGGTCACTGAGCTCCTGCCTCTGCCCTTCTCCATACTGCTCCACCACCTACAAAACCTCCAAAACAGACACAAGGGGACCCTTTGTGCTGCGTGTCTTGTCCCAGCACTCTGCTCTTGGAGCCTGGGGTGTTCCTGGGGTGTTCCTGGGATGCTCCTGGGGTGTTCCTGAGGTGTTCCTGGGATGCTCCTGGGGTGTTCCTGAGGTGTTCCTGAGGTGTTCCTGGGGTGTTCCTGGGGTGTTCCTGGGGTGTTCCTGGGATGCTCCTGGGATGTTCCTGGGATGTTCCTGGGGTGTTCCTGGGGTGTTCCTGGGATGTTCCTGAGATGCTCCTGGGATGTTCCTGGGATGTTCCTGGGGTGCTCCTGGGATGCTCCTGGGATGCTCCTGGGGTGTTCCTGGGGTGTTCTTGGGATGTTCCTGGGATGTTCCTGGGATGTTCCTGGGATGCTCCTGGGATGTTCCTGGGATGTTCCTGGGATGTTCCTGGGATGTTCCTGGGATGCTCCTGGGATGCTCCTGGGATGTTCCTGGGATGTTCCTGGGATGTTCCTGGGATGCTCCTGGGATGCTCCTGGGATGTTCCTGGGATGCTCCTGGGATGCTCCTGGGGTGTTCCTGGGGTGTTCCTGGGATGTTCCTGGGATGTTCCTGGGATGCTCCTGGGATGCTCCTGGGATGTTCCTGGGATGCTCCTGGGATGCTCCTGGGGTGTTCCTGGGGTGTTCCTGGGATGTTCCTGGGATGTTCCTGGGATGCTCCTGGGATGCTCCTGGGATGTTCCTGGGATGCTCCTGGGA
>JAOTQP010001526.1:1179278-1195058 GCA_026413545.1 Cichladusa arquata | reverse complement strand
GAGAAACGGAGGCTCAGGGGGTCTTGTGGCTCTGCACACTCCCTGACAGGAGGGGACAGCCAGGGGGGGAACAGGGACAGGAGGAGAGGGAACAGCCTCAGGCTGGGCCAGGGGAGGCTCAGGGTGGATATTAGGGAAAAAGGATTGTCCAGCCCTGGCACAGCTGCCCAGGGCAGTGGTGAGTGCCCATCCCCAGAGAGATTTAAAAGCTCTGTGGCACTTGGGGCCAGTGGTGTCTTGGCAGCACTAGGGGAACAGTTGGACTTGATCTCAAAAGTCTTTTCCAGATTTAATGATTCTGTGATTCCACAGTGGAGAAGACCTCTTTTCTGTTCAGTGTGTTTTGGGTCTCTCAGCTCCCAGGTCTTTGGAAAGCTGTTTGCCTTAAGCCACAGACCTGGCAAGGTTGTGGCAGGGAGTGACAACTCCTGTTCCCAGTGGAGAATGTTTTGTGGATGATAGATAGCTCTCTGTGCTGACATTTATCAGATGTTCAGCTGGTGGGGCACCCACGGCTGCCCTGGGGAGACTGGAGGTACCTGAGTGACCCTGAGCCCGGCTGCAGGTGCAGCAGGTGCTGGGTGATCCCCTCTGACCCCCATCTTCCAGGGGTTTCTGTGCAGGGGTCTCACCCAGGAGAACAAGCCAAGGGCACTGCCAACTTTTGGAATGGCTGCAGAGTCATCTGAGCTGAGATTTTCAAGGTTTCCCAGACCCTGAGTGGAGAGGTTCTGGGATGGCCTCCCCAGGGGAGCGAAGGGCAGAAGCTCAGCTTGTTTTAATAAGGTTTTTGATATGTTTATGAGCAGGATTTATGATGTGGTGCCTGGTGGGAATGGGATGTGATGACTGAGAAGAACCCTTTCAGTTTTGTTTCCCACTCTAGTGGGTCTCTCTGGTTTAAATCCCACAGCTTTCCCTGCCCACATCTCTTTGCTGTTCAGACTTCATTTTCTTTCCAATTAAGCACCCTGATGCAGCCAAAATGATTTTGTTCCTGCTTTCCAGTTCTCACAGATAGTGATCACACACACACTGCTCAGCCAAGCTACACCCTTGCCCTTTCCTTCACTGCGTGGAGGCTTTGCCAGGCTCCTTTTCTGGGTGCTTTCTGTGACTGTCCTTATCTTCCTCCTGTACCCAGTACCTGAGGAGTGCTCAGTGATTCTGCTGAAGGACCCCGATCCTGGGAATTGCTGCACTGCAATGGAATTCCCCCCGTTGTTGTTTGGATGGGGGGAACTCTGCTGTGGGCAGAGCTGGTGACTGTGAGCTCTGTGTCCCTGCTCCTCATCCCCCATGCTCTGGGCAGTCGAGGTGTGACACTCCTTGGTTGTTAAATTCCTGCTGAATTCCGGGGGTTCCTTTCCTGCTGTGAGGGTGGGGCTTTCATCATCCTAAAGGGCTTTTCAGCTTTAACAAGTCCACTGGAGCAGGTGAAGCTTGAGGCTCTGGGACAGAGGTTCCCTGCTCCCTGACCCCTCACTGGGACGGGGAGGGTGCTGGGCTGTGCTCAACCCCTCTGCCTCACGCTGAACCGCAGAAATGAGCACCTGTCCTCTGGCTTGCTTCCCTTTAAGTTGGGATCTCCATCCCCTCTCAGAGAAGAAGAGCTCAGGACCACCTCTGAAAGCCTGGGAGAGAGCAGAATCAGGCCTAAAATAACTGTCTCACTAAAATAAACCGCAGGCATCTATTTATAGCCCAGCTTTCTTTCGAGTAGTGTAAAAAGCTTCAGCATCCAAACTGACTGGGAGAACAAGGCTAAATTCAGCAGAGCTGGGCTCCTCTGCGTTCCAAGGACCACAACCAAAGGCAATAAATCTCCTTCCAAAACCACGGGGGATTCTTAATTACTCCAGATACATTTGAAAAAAGAGGGGAAAATGAGCAGCTCTTCTTTAGCAAGAATGCTGGAGGAGTCACGTAGGACCCAGAGTGGATGTCCCTGTGGTGATGCCCCATGTGGGGAGGCTGTGGGCTAGTGCTGAGCCCACCTGTGGGGCTGAGCTGGCCACACTGCTGGGCTCCCAGCTGTGGGCTCGTCCCTGTGCTCCCCTGATGTTCCTCCCCCAGCAGGGGTGAGATGGGAAGTGAGGAATCCAGCCATGAGCGGCTTTGTGGCCATGGTGGCATCAAGGTCACTGCGGAGAGTAGGGGGATCCAGAGGGACAAAATCCTCCTTCCCCATCCCCTCTGCTGGCTCAGAGGCTGCTGGGGCCAGGGGGAATGAAACACATGAGAGTGGGGAGGTCCACAGGCCCTTTATGAGCCGCTGCTTTCCGCTGGTCCTGGGGCTGGGGATGGGATCAGGGGAGAGACACGGCTGTGCGGCGTGCGCCAGAGCCAGCGGGACTGCTGCTCCGTGCCAGGGTGTGAGCAGGTCCCTGCTGCCCTGTGTGACTGTGAGCAGGTCCCTCCTGCCCTGTGTGACCCTGTGAGCTGGTCCCTCCTGCCCTGTGTGACTGTGAGCTGGTCCCTGCTGCCCTGTGTGACTGTGAGCTGGTCCCTGCTGCCCTGTGACCCTGTGAGCAGGTCCCTCCTGCCCTGTGTGACTGTGAGCAGGTCCCTCCTGCCCTGTGTGACTGTGAGCAGGTCCCTCCTGCCCTGTGTGACTGTGAGCTGGTCCCTCCTGCCCTGTGTGATGGACTCTGTGAGCAGGTCCCTCCTGCCCTGTGTGACTGTGAGCTGGTCCCTCCTGCCCTGTGTGATGGACCCTGTGAGCAGGTCCCTCCTGCCCTGTGACCCTGTGAGCTGGTCCCTGCTGCCCTGTGACCCTGTGAGCTGGTCCCTCCTGCCCTGTGACCCTGTGAGCTGGTCCCTGCTGCCCTGTGACCCTGTGAGCAGGTCCCTGCTGCCCTGTGACCCTGCCCTCGTCTGCCCCGGCAGGCAGAGCCCAGCCCACGGCCGGCGTGGCCGCGCCGCGCTGTGCCCGCAGCCCCGGCCGTGTCCTGCTCTACTCCTTCGTGCCGCCGCGCTCCGAGCCCTCCAAGGACCTCCTCAGGACCATGGCCATCGAGAGGGAGCTGGCAGAAGAGGTGGAAATCTACAACTGGAAGCTGATTAAAGGTGAGCACCTTTATGAAGGCAGCCAGCAGAGCAGGAGGTGTGTGTGGAAACCTGATGCTTTCCAAGCTTTGTTCAACTTTTCTGGCTTTTCGCGAGGTGCTCCACCCCTTGCGTGGTGAATCACAGCCTGCTGACAGCAGGCTGGCTTTTCTGACTCCTCATTGCACACTCTCTTCCTGCACTCCATGCAGACCAGGGGCTGGAAACCACTTTTGGCCCCACTATCCTCGTGGGCAAGCAAGACAAGGGCCTTGGAGCTGCTCCTCCAAACTCCCTACTCTCATGCCAAATGCACGTGGAAAACAAACAAAACAATTGTTCTGGTGACTCTGGTTTTGCTTTTGCCCTTCTTTTACACCTACAGCGTGAAAGCTGCTGCCCAGGTGTGTGCAAGGGGGATGGATTGTCCCCAGCCCACTTTTTGGATGGGTGGATTTGGATGCTCCTGCTGGCGCGTCCTCCGGAGCTCAAAGCATGACAAACACACTGTCAGATGGCTCTGATCTCTTCTTGCTCTCTCACCACCCTCAGCTGTGCTCCTATGGACCAGAGGAGTCCAGGGACACCCTGTCCAGTAGATATTTGTGCTGTGTTTCTCTGTGGCCCAGGGAAGCATCCCAGTGCTCCATTCCTGAGTTCCCATTGGACATGCTCTACCCCAAACAGCTGGAAGGCTTGAGGTTGGTCCTGCCTTTCCTGTGGATACAGTGACCCTCAGCCTCTGTCTGCTGGACATGTGCAGCCATTCTGGTCTCCTGGTATGTCCATGATTCACATCACTCCCTAGGGAGACCTCAGCCAGCTGCTGAGGCTGGGCACACCTGGAAGCAGCCTGAGAAATTAGCTCCAGAGCTGGAGCCCTGGTTGCCACCATGGCTCCCTGCTGCCCCTGCCTGTGCTCTGTGCTGGCTCACAATGGCACCCTGTGCCTGAGGACAGCCCTGAGCCCCCTGGCTGCGCCCCGCCGCTTCCTGCCCTCGCTCCTTGGCACGGGCAGCACCCAAACCCTCTCGGCACCTTCCAGGCCAAAACCTGCACGTCTGCTGGAGCTCCCCAGCCCTGCCAGCCAGGGACAGGGGAGGCCCTTGTCCCCGAGGCCAACACAGCTCTTTTGCTTGGCAGAGTGAAGTGTTATTATTGGGAAAGAGCATGAGCTCACTCACATATGGATTCCACCTCTCCATGGTCCATCACTCCACCAACAGAGCAGCGTGTGTGGAGTACAGAGGCTGCAAGTCACACCTGGACCTCATCCATCTGCCTTTGTATGGGCTCATGATACCTACGTGGCCTCATCTACTTCTGGGCCAGGATGGTTTCCTCCACGAAGCAGGACTTGGGAGGAGAAACCAGCAGCAACTCCCAGCCAAAAGTTTTACCCAGCTGGCTGGTGGCACCCAGCTGGCCTCCAGAAGAGTTGCAGTGCAGGCTTCCCCATCTTTTCAGGGGTCTGAACATCACCAGGAGTTTTGAAAAGTGACTTTCTGATATTTCTGACCTGCTGTCCTCTAGCTATCCCCATCTTTTGTCCAAATCCCCTTTAAAGCAGCAATAGCAGTGGTACGTGCCCGACAGCCCCAGCAGCTCGCCCCATCTCCTGCCAGACTCTGCCAGGAATGCTCCTGCCTGCTGGATGGGATGTGAGTGCCAGGAACTGGCACTGCCCTGTGCCAGCTCCATCCATGCTGCCTCTCCCCTGGTGGACTGTTAACCTGTGCTCTCCTGACTGCTGCTGCAGCGTGGCCCGTGCTCTGCGCTGCTCCCCTGGCGTGTGTCAGCACCACCATCCCCAAGGGGATGGGGCCAAAGGTCTCAGCCAGCTCTCCGAGAGCTCTCAGAGCACTGTCTAGGTCGTTGATTAAAAGATGTTTATCTCTTGTAGGTCTTGTTTAAAATATCCTCTTGGTTACTAATGTGCTGGAAAGTGCTTCATCAGCCCCGGGGACTGTAAGCACACCCTCCTGCTCCTTTCTAAGTATAGACCAGAAGGATTTATTGAACACTTGTGCCTTTCTTGCGTCAATAACAGTTTTATTGCCTCCATCCAGCATCTTCTTTTGTTACTGGTAGGACTTCTTTACCCAACCCACTGGAAGGACTAATTCATAGTCCAAATACCCATCTATTTCTCTCTAGCCTTTGACTTCCTGTACTAATTTTCCACAGTTGATAACATCTCATTTATATGGATGGTGAGGCAGTTCCCCTTCATTACATACTCTTTTTATGTGTAATTGCTGCTGGGAACCAGGGAGAGTCTCTTAGCCAAATAAGGGGGACCACAGTTGCCTCTCCCATCTGCTGGATGCTCCGGGAGCCTGAGGGAGAGGTGGGGAAGGATATTCCAGGCATACCTGCCTGGTTTGTCATGCCTTGCAGGAGAACGGGAATATCACAGCCCCCAATCCCACAGGAAGGTCACTTCCATTGCTAAATGCAGGTTCTGGTTTGCATAGGTCAAATATCTGAGTCAGGCACCCCCACTAAGGGGACAATGCTGGCAGGGGCAGAAATACCAATCTCTGCTGAGGTCACTTGTGTTTTTTCCTGTCCTGGAGCAATTTCAGCTCTGCTGACGAAGAGATAGAAAACTTTGGTCCCTGGCTGCTTCCAGAAAAGGAAACCATCTGAGCATGGAGGGGTCTCTGCAGCCAGGGAACATCAGTCTGAGAGGGAGCAGAGGGGACAGGGAGCCCAGCACCCCCTTGCTCTCACCTTTATTGCTTTTGTGGTTTTAGGGGAGACTGCAACTCCTGCAGGGCTGGAGCAACAAAATCCTACTGCTTTCACCTGCTTCATGGTGAAACACCCTGATTTAACAAGCAGTGACTGTTTTCACAGAACCATAGAGTCTTAGAAAGGTTTGGGCTGGAAGGGAGCTTCAAGCCCACCCCATTCCACACCCCTGCTGTGGACAGGTCACCTTCCACTAGACCAGGTTGGTTCATCCTGCCCTTGGGCACTTCCAGGGATCCAGGGGCAGCCACAGCTTCTCTGGGCACCCTGTGCCAGGGCTGCCCACCCTCGCAGGGAAGAATTTCCTCCTAATACCAAACCTGACATTTAAATGAGATGTCTCCTGGCCTTGGCCAGCCCTGGATTCATTCCCAGCTCCCACCAGGCTCTGGCAGAGCAGATCCTGCAGCAAACCAGGACCCTGGAGCAGACAGTGCCAGGAGGGGACAGAGAATCCAAACCTGTGTGAGCCTTGAGTTGGGCATTGCAGAAGCTGATGCTCTGTATCCCCCTCTGCAGGAATATTCCATCTGATCCAGACCAAGAAGATCAGCAAACAAGAATTCAAGCAAGAAGCACAAAACTTCAGGCTGATCACCAGGACAAACGAAGGTAGGGAGAGAAAACCCCCATTTCCTCACTCCTCCAGCACTCCCTGCCCCAAACAGCCCCCCAGCTTCCTGCTCTGCCCCGGCCATTCCAAACAGGCTGTGTAAATCCCGGCATGGCGTGGGGAGCTGAACCTCAGGGAAAACACTTGTGCAAGTGTGGCTGGGCTGGGCTGACCTGTCTGCACACCCACACGCAACACTCCTGCTTAACAGCCACGCTTTCACTTCACGGTGCTGGAAAGGGCAGCCAGATTTCTAAAAGTGGATGCACTCTTGTGAAATCCAGAGGTTTTGTCTCTCCAGAGCCCATAAAACTGTTTGATTTTTATATCTAATCCATCTGGTGCTCCTGGGAGCATAGGGAGAGGAAAAAAAAAGGTGCAAGGGATTAGCAAAAAAATAAACTATTGGAATATTTTGAAAGCCATTCTGGGTGTTCAGGGATGTGAGTGAACACGACAAAGAGCAGGAATGCTGGTGCACACTGGGAGTGCCTGCACGGAGCAGAACTGCCACGCTGTTCCCTGCTGGCTGGGGTGGGGTTCAGTGGGATGGGGTCGGATCAGAGCCAGCAGCGTCCAGCCCCGTGGGTTATGGGGTCACTGGGAGCAGCCTGCAGCCCCGGGCACTCCCAGCACCCCGGGGTGCTGGGCTTTGTGTCACCCCAGTCCATCTGAGACAGCATCTCCCCACCAAACCCCGGGGGATTCCCAGCCCCTGCTCCAGGCTGGGCCTCACACCCTGGTGGAGTCTCTGGCATGTGCCCCCTTCTTCTTGCCTCAGTTTCCCCTGACAGATAACCCTGTTGTGAAACCACCCCACTGCCGTGGCTGCCAGTCCTAGGAAAGCTCTGACCAATGATTTCCTCGCAGCAGAAGATTAATTCAACTAGAAAATACTCCCTCCACCCCCGGGGTGATCACATTGGGGTTGCATAATCCTTGCTGGGATTGCACGGAGGGAAGAGAGCACCTGGAGGGAAAGCACCTCTAGCCACCTCCTGCACATCCAGGGATTCTTTGGGGGAGCAAGGAGAGGGACTGGGACACTTTGTCCTGGTTTGGGAGGCTGCAGCTCCACATTTGATTTGCTGGGAGTCTGCATCTCCTTGGGGGATTCCTTCTTCTTCTGCAGCAGGATTTTCCCCTACCATAGGCTGCTGAATGAAGACCCAAGGCTGAAGCAGCAGCAGAAAATGAATATAAATGGGGGGGTTTTGAGCAATGCACCCCAAACAAACGGGGCTGACAGAAGGGAGGAGAGAACCATACCTGTCCATTGCCCATGCAACTGAAATTTTGGCTTTCTGAGGCTGGGACAGAGGACAAGCAAAACGCTTCTTCCCCTGAGAGGCAGAAAGTCAGCCCAAATCCAAGACATGCCGGGGAGGACATGGCCCTAACACCATGTCAAAGCACCCTTTAGAGAGGTGGAGAGGGACATTTATCCCTGTTCAGCCTGAGCCCCTTTTCTTTTCAGACCGTGCAAGTGTTTTCCACCAAAAGCACTGTAAGTGCCATTGACTGTGCCATTAATTGCATTGCAAGGGTAAGAGCCCCTCCAAGTTAAAACCCCACTGCACCTGCAAGGCTCCAGACCGCGGCTGGGATCCCGAGGAGCTGCTCAGCTGTGGGCACACCTCTGCACAGCGAGCTCCTGGTGGCTGCTCAGTGCCCAGGGTGCTGCACGGGGAGCTGTGCCTTCTGCTCCAGGGCTGCTGTAATGTGTGTGTGTCTCTGCTCACCCAGGTCACTGGAACATCTTCCGAGCCCAGACGGCGGAGCTGAGGGTGACAGAAAGCCCAGAGAAGGAAACTAAGAACTTGTAAAGCAGAGAACTTTGCTCTACCTATTGATTTATCTCCACACAGACACACATACACGTATATATGGACTCCAGAGCTGCATTATTAAATAGACTGGCACTGCAATACAGGTTACACTAGTGGAAATTCCAGCAACTCCAGAGATCCCAGTCCATTGGCATGGAAGCACAGCTGTGTGGGTGTGCTGGCCATCACCTCCTGCTGCCCCAGAGATGCTGGATGGGCAGAGGGAGGAGGGACAGACCTGCTGTGGCACGAGGAGTGGGATCCATCCCGAACACCCCAGCATTCCCAGGAGGTGCAGCAAGGCAGAACACGGCCGTGCTTCTTACCAGCTGCTGGTGGAAACATGGCCTGCAAAGAGAGAAAAACCATCCCTCTTTCCTTCCTTGGAGCCCCTGGGAGCTGCTGTGTCTTTGGCTGAATGCCCTCCAAGGGGTGTTTTCTGAAAAATCTCCTCTCTTCCAGCTGGGATGATCCTTTTCCCTCTTTGCAGGTCCCTTGAAAGTGTAGGTTTTGGGAGGACCCACCTGCTGGCAGGGTCTGAGACCCTGAGCACTGCACTAAGGTTGCTACTCAGCATTTATTGTGCTACATATTTATATCTATCCTATATAATATCTACGGGGCTGTACTCACAGGAGGGGCATCTCCCAAAGGGCAAACAGGATCACTTCTGCAGCATGGGGACGAGGGTGTGCAGCAGCATCACCTTCCCCTGTCTGGAAACAGCTTTGGGGGATTTTCAGGTTGTTTTGGTACATCTATTTATCCTGGATTCTTGTTTTATTCTGTTTTGATAAATCTATTTATTTGGAGATCCAACTCTGTCTGACAAATCTGATTAAAATTCTTCTTGACTCAGCTAGCTGTGCTGCTTCTCCTTTCCCTGTAGGGTCTGTGTTAGGGCTTGGGGGCCCTGGTGGGGTCATGCACTCACTCAGGGCACATCCTCAGGGCTGGGGTGCAGAGAAATCCCACAGATGCTTTGATCCTCCGTAGGGGATCATCCCTTCCCATTTGCTCGTGGTCTGCTCACAGCTCTGGGCTGAAAACAGAGCCTGGGGCTTGGGCCATGAGCTGGCACTGCCCACCAGGGCCACACAATGGGGCTGAGCTGTCTAAGTTTATCCAGGAAAAAATCCCTGTGAGGCTCTGAGAATGAGGAGGCTCCCCATGAGGTGGAGGGAGAGGGGCCAAGGCACCTCCCTGCCCCACGGCCACCTGCATGACGAGGATGCTGCCAGCCCTGGGGCACAGCCTGCCCCTCTCATCAGCCTAATTAGCTGCCCTCGTGTGATGTAATTGGAGCTGAGCCGAGGGCCAATTTGTGCTCATTTACCAGAAGTGGAGGAGCTGGGAATGAAGCTGCTCCGGTGGGTTCATGGGGAAGGCTGGGAGGGAACCTGCACAGTTCTGCACTGCCTGGAGCAGGTGAGGCTTCCTGCAGGTATCTACAGCGTGCTGAGCCCATACAGGCAGAGCTGGGACTGTGCACACCAGCCCAGACACAGACAGAGCTGTGCTGGGACCATGTACACCAGCCCAGACACAGGCAGAGCTGTGCTGGGGCCATGTACACCAGCCCAGACACAGACAGAGCTGTGCTGGGGCTGTGCACACCAGCCCAGACACAGACAGAGCTGTGCTGGGACTGTGCACACCAGCCCAGACACAGACAGAGCTGTGCTGGGACTGTGCTCTTCACACAGAGCTCCTCTGCCACATCCAGGAGGTTGCTGGGTGCTGCTGGATGCTCCTGGCCAGGAGAAACCCTTTGGTGAGCTGCAGCACAGGAACCTGCATGGGGTCAGCTCTTCTCCCAGGGAACAAGTGGCAATGCCTTCAAATTGCACCAGAGAGGGTTCAGGTTGGATATTAGGGGAAATTGCTTCCCCAAAGGGCTGTCCAGCCTGGCGCAGCTGCCCAGGGCAGCGATGAGTCCCCATCCCTGCAGGGATTGAAATCTGTGTGGATGTGGCACTTGGGGACGTGGGACAGTGGTGGCCTTGGCAGGGCTGGGGGAATGGTTGGACTGGATGGTATCAGAGGCTTTCCTACCTGAACAGTCCAGTCATTCCATGATCCTATGGATGTGGTCCCTGACATCCCTCCCTGAGTAATCCCTGCCCAGAGTGTGGCACACTGCACTTCCAGAGAGCACCACGTGTGTGCAGTGACCACAGAGCTGCCTCACCCCGGTCTCCAAAAACGCCCCTTGTGCCACGTGGCCCTTCCATCCTCCCCTGACACCCCCAGCTCTGCTGGCCTGTCTACAGGGGTGTGGGAGGAAAGGACACCAGCTTCCCCTGGGCTTGCATTGCCCCAGGACTGCAAGGGACTGTCCTGCCAGAGCACTGGGGACAGGCACAGGGGCACAGGGGCACAGGGGCACAGGGCTGGTGGCCAAGCTGTGTCTCAGCACTGCTGTGGCAGGGCAGAGGCACAGGCTGTGGGCTCTCAGCGATCCCTGCAGTGGTGTCAGTGATTCCCAGCCTGCCCAGCAGCCTGTCCCAGCGGGGCACCCCTGGGATTAACCCCTGTAATTGGATCAGGCGCCCCAGGGCAGCAGCCAACGCCTCCGGGTCGGCGGCACCGCCCCGCTGCCCCGCTTGCCCGGCCCCGTGAGACCCCGAGCTGTGAACACGGGGTTGGTCTGGGGACAGGGTGACACCGTGCCCTGGCACCTTCCATCTCACAGCACTGCCGTGCCTGCACACCCATGAGCTGGGGCTGCAGAGATGCTCACAGAAGCCTGGAGCTGTTTGGGCTGGAAAAGATCTTTTCTCTCTGTCCAACTCCCAGCCAGGTGGGGACGGGCTCTGCTCCCAGGGAACAAGTGACAGGACAAAGGAAATGGCCCTCAGCTGTGCTAGGGGAGGTTCAGGTTGGATATTAGGGAAAATTTCTTCCCCTAAAAGGTTGCCCAGCTGTGGCACAGCTGCCCAGGGCAGTGCTGAAGTCCCCACTCCTGGAGAGATTTAAAGCCATGTGGATGTGGCACTTGGGGACATGGGTCGGTGGCAGCCTTGGCAGTGCTGGGTGCACTTTTGGACTCACTGATCTTAAAGGTCCTTTCCAGCTTCAGTGGTTCTGCGGTAAGCTCAATGATGGATGGTTTGAGACAAAAATTGAGACAAACCTTGGAATTTTTAGGCATCTCCCAATGAATTGGGATGTCTGTTCTCATATGTCCTTCCTCCAGTAAAGGGAGGGATTTCTCCCCAAAAGGATAGGATTGCCCTTAAATTCTCTCCATAGAGACCCACACACAGCACTGGGTGAATGATTCCCCCACATCCACTCTCCTCTGCACATCCTTTTCTCTTTCTGGGATGAGAAATGGAGAAACCAGAGGACTGTCAGTCCTGCAAGGCTCACAGGCTGTTCTCGTGCCACCACAGGCCTGTCTCCTCTCCAGACTAAACAGTCCTAATATTTCCTGTCTCTTCCCACATAGAAATGTCTCTGTAATCACTCTTTTCTCCTGTTCCTTCACCTTTTTGGATGCAGGAGCAGCTCAGGATGTACCTAATCTGGCAGGTTGTCCAAGCTCTGCTGGGGAAATGGGATCACATTTCCCTGTCTCCAGCTTCATCAAAGCTTGACACCCCCACAAGCAGGAAACAAAGAAATCCCTGCAGAGGGGAGCTTTGCCAGCCAGCCAGGACTGTCCGGACACTGGAAAAAGCCCCTGGCTTCCTGGAAGACGGGTGCTGAGAAAGGGGTGATGAGAAAAGCAGGGAAATCCTTGGAGATGGCAGCTGGAGCCAAAGGAGGGATGGAGGAAACGTGACCAGTGCAGCCCCAGAGGCCCTTTCTCCTGCAGGATGCCTGTCCTTGCCCATTCCCATTCCAGGGGGAGGCAGGACAGACCCACGGCACAAAGGAGCTGGTGGATTGTCCCGTGCCTCTCCTGCCCCCTGGGACGAGGGAGATCCACTCCCACTGCTCTGACTGACCCTCCGGGTGCGTTTTCCTGCTCCCATTTTTTGTGTGTGGCTCCAGCAGAGATCCCTGTTTGTACAGGCTGGATAAATCCAAAGGGAACTGCTTACAAGTCCTTCTCACCAGTCTTGCCAAAAGTCCATGATTCAGCGCCGCTTTTTTGGGTAGAAATTAATTAGTTCAGGCCCATCACAATTATCTAACTCAAGGAGCTCGACAATAACCCACTGTCTAATGGTCCTTCATGGCCATTTAGCACCATCTGGGCCGTCTGATCAGGGGCTTTGCAAACAGTTGAAAATGAAGTAAGAAGGACTGCTTGGCCCAGACACCTCTTTTTGCCTCCCAGCTGCACGGACAGTGCAAATAATCCTGGTGGACCCATGAGACACGGGGAGAGGGACTGCAGAGCAAACACCAGCCCACAGCTCCCCCAGCAACTCTGAGGCCGTGTCCCCAAGTGAAGGTGGCACCCTGGAAGGAGCAGGGAAAAAGAGCTTGGCACACGTTTGCATCCCAGACCCATTCCTCTTCCAGCTTCGGGGGCTGAGTTTGGGTGGGTGAGGACTGACAGCTTCCCCAGCCCCTGGCCATGCCCCGTGGCACCAGACCCACAAACAGACACACACACATCTGAGGAACAGAGCCCCACTCAGGCTAAACCCCAGCGTAACCTCAGCAACCCATCCTCCAGCCTCCAGGGGAACCACAAGGTATTAAACCCACGGGTCCAAAGAGGGATGGACAGGCAAGAAAACTGCCAAGGAAACTTCCTAGATGGGAAACGTAGGCAGGTGTCCCCCAGCACCACCTGCAATGTCAGTGTCCCTCCACACAGGCCCAAGTTAGGGGTTTGACATGTGTTTTTTCCCCTACCTGTCTCTGCATCTGTTTTTAGCTTGGTGCTGAGTGCTGCAGGCTGCAGTTCTCACAGGAAAGCCTGGGAAAGGTGAGTTTTGCTCACTGAGGGCTGCCTGAGGCTGAAGTTTGCAAGCAGGATTTGGCAGGGGGCTGCAGAGGGACCCACGGGGGCTCCCGGCTCCTGTTGTGTGGCAGGAAGGTCGGCACTGAAAAATCAATGGAAATATTGATCCCCTTCCAAGCTGCTCTTAGCACGTCCTGAGCAGTTACACAGACACTGGTGTGGGCTCCTGCTCCTCCCAGGAGGAGAGAGGGAACCTGGAACGGCCCAGGCAGACCCAGAGCAGAGCTGCACATTGTCCTTCCCTCCCTGACCTTCCCTGGGAGTCAGGCAGACCCAGTTCCACGAGGGGTGGAAGTTCTGGATACGTGCCCACGGTCCCTGGGGGGGTCTCAGCCGTCACCACCCCGGCCAAGACGTGTCCAGGGAAAACTGCAAAGTGCTTTGCTGCCTTCTAGGATGGACTACTGGCCTTTGAGCTGAATGTGCATCCCCAAAAGGAACAGAAAAGGTTGATTAGAGATGATTATAATTTGGCCCTTCATCTAAGCAGCCCCCAGCCTGTCACAGACACCCAACATTCCCAGGACAAACTCTCCAGATGGTGCTGACCTGCTAATAAGCAAGAGATCACAGGACTGCTGTTGGATTTCGGGATCAGCCTCACCAAATGCTGGCCCAGGCTGACCATGATCCCCAAAAAGGCATTTGGTACCTTTGGGAACCTCTTGCCCTGCATGTCTGAGCAGCTCAGATGAAACTGGGACACGCTGACATCCGAGAAGTTTTGTCCTTCAGGTTGGCAAGGCCAGGGTTAACCCCAATTCATCCAAAAGGATTCTGACAAAGGTTTTACCTTTGAAATGGCAATTTAACCCTTTCTAGTCGGTCATTTCCCCTGTGAGATCATTTTCCATGACACAGAGGCTGAGTTTTCCCTTTTCCTTGGCCAGGCAGCACGTGTGCAGGTTGGGGTGGGGATGTCTGGGCTGCCTTGGCTGCTGGCTCCCCCCAGGGGACTCGGTGTCTCTGAGATCAAACAGATGATGGGCTGCACGTGGAGAAGTGGTGAGAGGTGGGACAGGCAGCCACAGCTCAGCTCAGCTCAGCTCTGCTCCTTCCTTTGGACGCTCAGCAGCAGAGCAGCCTGGTCCCCGCACGGGGCTCTGACAAGCCCTGGGCTCTGCTCTCCCCCAGCCTGGGGTCCCTGGCCGTGGTGGGCACAGTCCCTGATCCCCCTGGGCTCTGCAGCCCAGGGAGCAGCCGTGCTCCCCACACTGCTCTGGGGAGCAGGGATAACGCCGTGCTCAGCTCCCTGGCACAGCAGCAGCAGGGAATTCCCAGCCAGCGGGCAGAGGAGAGGCCAGCTGGGGGACAGCCCTGGGGGAGCCCACAGCCAAGCCTCCCAGCTGGGAATTGCTGGGGAGGGCCCCTCGCAGGGCCTGGGGTTTGTTCCCTTTCCCCAAAGTATGGGGAGGGAGGAGGAATCTCTTGCAAGCAAAAATCCCTGGGATTTTGTTCTTCAGACATCATGGTGAGGGATGATGCAGTGGGGATGTCTGTGGAAGACTTGTGGGAAATGACATCCCAGTGATCCTATGGGATGGGATCTGTGCATGCTCCTCTCCCATGTCCTCTTTTTCCCCTCTCCTTGTTTGTTTCAGTTTTCAGGCATCCTGAAGCTTTTTGAGAAGCCCAACAGAGCCTTGTGATGGGTTACAAATCTCTCCAGGCTTTGACCTGGGCTCCAGTCCTCGCTCTGGTGCCAGCAGGGCAGAGTCTGCTCCCCTTTCCAGCCCGTGGTCCCTGCTGGGAGAGATGGGATGTTGGGAAGCAGATGCTGCTTCCTGGGTGGTTTTTCGCCCTGTAGGGAGTTTTGAAGTTGCCAACCACTGGCCATGGCACTGCTCAGACTAACGGAGGGGAGCGTGGGTGAGGAGATGCCCCTTCCTCGGGCTGCACCCTGGGAATTAGTTCCCTGGGGAAGGGAAGGGGGTGCAGTGGCCCATGGTGGCCACCCCAAACGGCCCCGGCCATGGGGCTGACCAGTCCCTGCAGCCCCTCACTGGGAGCCTGGCCAGGACCAGAAGCCGGTTCCATAGTCAGGGAATATAATAAAATTAAAGCTCATTAAGCACTTAGAAAAGGGTTTGCATTGAGGGGGAGCGGGCGGGGGGGGGGCGGGGGGCTGTGCATATCAATACTGGGCTATTTAGAAGGGAGAATTTAATAACAGGAGGGTTGGTTTTTATGGCAATAGATTTATTCCACCTGGGCTAAGAAATACATTCCACATCTGCCGAGCCGTGTAACCAGACTCTAATTAAAATCGTGTGCCAAGGAGGGCCTGGCTGTAAAACACAAAGCTGGCTTTTAGAGCGGCTGCAAGCGTGGCCAGGCGGCCTGGGGGCGGCAGGACGGGCACGGGGCTGCGGCGGGGCTGTGCCACCGCTCAGCGCCCCCAGCCGGGAACCAGCGGGTGGAGGGGATCCCGTGTGTCTGCGGGGACACGGTGACACCCACAGGGGCGTGGGGACCACGGGGACAGCGGGATGGGTGTCCCTGCGGGGACACGGTGACACCCACAGGGGTGTGGGGACCATGGGGACAGCGGGATGGGTGTCCCTGCGGGGACACGGTGACACCCACAGGGGCGTGGGGACCATGGG
>JAOTQP010001526.1:1127072-1141500 GCA_026413545.1 Cichladusa arquata | reverse complement strand
AGCCCCAGCCCCGGCCCCTGTCCCCCCCGGGATCAGCTCCAGTCCCGCTGGAATCCCCAAATCCCAGCGCTGGCACACAGCAGCGTGCAGGGTCCGGTCCTCAGAGCAAATGGAGTGGCTTGCAGAGGTTTGGCTGGGCTGCAATTTGCCCAGTGGGTAATCTGTCACACAGCCCTGGAGCTGGAAATCTTATGACCTGCGATAAGAACTTGTGTATTTGTCAAAAACAAAGCAACAAAAATAACCCCAACCGAGAAAGCCAAGCCCCAACCAAACAAGCCTTTTCTTTAGTTTTTAGCACAAGCTGTGAACATATATGGACTATTACACACACTTAAACAGTTTTGTGCCCAGCTCTAGCCTTGACTGTTGAAAATAGAATGAGCTGATATATTTGGAACCCTTGCACTTGGGAAATCAGTGAAATGTTTGTTATGACAAAACTACTGAGTCTTACCTGTTTTGATAGGTACTTTTTGTAGAAATGGAGCTTCAGCAGCTCAGTATGAGCAAAGGTGTTTCATTACATGGCTTAGCAAGGGTTGGTAAAACCTCTCATTTAATTCTGTGCACTTAAACTTTTTAGCTGGTTTCTCTTTGCAGGCTGATGCTCTAACCTCCCTCAGGACATATGACTGAAATAATGCTTTCTGTTGCCCTAGGATGGAGGGATGTGCTTGGAACAGCTGGGACTCTCAGAAGCTGTTGACATTCTGTTGTCTGAGTTGTACAACTGGCGCCCACACTCTTGTGGAGAGGCCAAATTCCAGTGCTGTTTATAGAGGTTTTTGTGTTGAAGTGTTGGTTTGAAACTCAGCCTCCTCTGGCTGTTTTGCTCTGCACTATCTTCTTGGGTCTAACAAAAAGCTTCCTTTAGGTGTCTGACCTGTAAACTGGGCACATCCTGGAATGCTGCCTCCTTCCCTCCTGCCCTGCCTGGTGCAGGAGTGCTGTGATGGCACGAGCAGCTCCAGGTGGATGTGGTGGGAGCAGACTGAGGAGGTTGGGAGAAGGGGCTGGAGAAGTCAGTATCTTGTTGGCACTGCTGTGGGCCAGCCCTCTTTTCCTGGAAGCAGAGGAGGTTCCTGGGAGTCATTTCCCTGCTGTTGGGTTGGAGGTGCTGCTCCTTGCCTGCTCCCTCTGTGGCTCAGGCTGGTGGAGTGTGACCGAGCTGGCTCTGCTCTGCTGGCTCAGCCACGTTCCTGGCACAGAGGGAGAACTTCCCTGGATGTGTTGGCAAGCTCAGTTTCATGGGCATTGCTGGTTTTTGGGAGTTACAGACCGGGGGTGTGTGCGTGTGCTCCCGCTGCACAGCTGCTATTTTTAGTTGTTTATTAAGGCTGTGTGTGGAGCTGGGAAAAGCAGGCTCTGGGAAGTGGGTTGGAACTTGTTTCTGAAGCAAACTGCAGCAGATTCTGTCTTTGAGCACTCTTGTTTCAAAGCTGAAGGCAGGAACAGCTCTGGGCTGGGCATGGGCAGCCCTGGCTCTCTGGATTTGTCCTTAACCTGGATCAGGAATAAATGGCCAGTCAAATAGCAGACTTGAGTGTAATTAACACTTCTTCAGTTAAAATAAGCTGTAGTGAAGGTGCACGTGTGCTCTGTGTCCTTCATTTGATCTGCTTTTTTAAAATTTGATTTGATTATATTGCTATTATGAAAAGTCAGATCCAGGAAGGTACAGAGCATTCAGCAGTTGCTGTGAACTCTGCTGAAAATTGCCAGTGTGTAAACTCCATGTCAAGCCTTGATTCCTGGCTTTTATCCTGCTTTGATGCATGTCCAGGTGCTTTTATTAGTGGGAAAGAAGCCTGTCACTGATCTCCACAGTGACAAAACCTTTGCATCAAGGAGTTTCCTGCTGCTTAAAAAGCAAAGCTAAAGGTAAAAGATGGAAAATTTAAATGCTGGACTTCATGAAGTTGTTCCTACCTCTCTGGATTTCATCAACCAAAAATCTTTGAGTCTTATTCTTGATGCCATCCCTGTTCCCTCAATTCTCTTTTGAGCTTGAGCATCAGGGGCTGGACATACTGTAGATGTAGGCTGGCTCTGTTCCATGGGTTTTGCAACAGGAAATCGCCTGAACAGGGCTGTGGAAGAGGTAATTGTGATACTTCAGTCACCTGAAGAGAATTTTGGCATGGATCTGAGGGGCTTATACAGGTATGCTGACACCTGCTAATGAGCCATTAATTATCACCAGGAGATGCACCTGGGCCTTGTTTAGAAATTGAACAGCAGTAGCAATTAGGGACACTATCAAAACCTGGGTCTTGCCAAAGGGAAATAGAAATTCTTTAAGGAACTTTTCCAAGAGAGAACTTAACCCCAGAGGTGCTGGGATTCCTAACTGCTCTTGGGGCACCTGGAAGAAGATTGGTGGCAGCTCAGCTGGAGGGTTGAGATAGTGGAGAGGCTCTGCATTCATTTCCTCTCTGACATTTATTGATTTACTTTTATTTCCTGCAGCTTTCCATAAAGGTGTTTGGATAGCAGCAAGTCCCCTAGGACTGAGTTAACCTCAGCTGTGGGGTCTGTGACTGATCTTAAGGGATTCATTTTAAGCAAACTGCTCCACAGCAGAAAATAAAGACATTGCTGTTTTTCTTCATACAAAACCTTAGCCTAACTCAGGGATCTGTTATAAGAAATCTGCTGTTCATGTCTTTAGATGTTATTCAGTTGTTCAGGTCAACTTGAGGAGTTTTTCCAGTTCCTCTCTTCCCTCTTTGCAGCTGTGAATGGAAGATCTTGGCAGAGCAGGGTGAACACTTAGTGTGTTTTGGGTTCAGTGTGAGGCTGATCACTTCAGATCACCCCAGCAGGTGATCCTGCCGTGGCACAGCCTCCAGACCTGCCACTGCTCAGAGTTACATTTATTTTAACAATAAATATATCCTCTCTGTGTAATCCCTCCGTGTCTGCAGCTGAGAGGGCTCTCCAAAGAGGTGCCAGTGCAGCAGGTCATGCTTTGGAGCACATCCTTCCCAGCCTTTGCAATCTGTGTCTCTAAAGGGCCAAAGCCATTTAAGGAAAAGGATCTTGGCTCAGTTCCAGGGTGGGAGTCAGCCTGGTGTTCCAGATATCCAGTCAGATCCAGACAAAAATAAAACACATCCTAAAGGATTTCACTAAATAAATGGGGGGAAAAAATCTGTGTAATTCTGGTTCAGAGCAGCCCCAGTGCCATCCAGAGGCAGCATTTGTGGGCTCTGTGAAGTTCTCTGCTCTGTTGGCTGTGGGGAGCTGCAGCCTCTGGAAGCTTCCATTGACAATAGTGCTTCCATCATTTTATCTGAAACTGCTGACCTGTGGTGGGCTGCTCCTCTGGCCTCTCCAGAGGGGTTCTGCCTGGGAAAGGAGTGGCTGTGAAGGCTGCAGGGGAGGTGGAACTGGAGTAAAGGCTGGTCTTCCCACCCAAACCATTCCCAGGTTTTAAGGCAGATTTAGGACTAACACTTTGGAAACCATGTTGAAAATGTCTGAAATTATGGTGTGGCCAGAGAGATAAAGACTGGGCTGCCACATCTTACATTGCCTGAGGGGATGGACATCCAAAATATGGATTTTTCTCAATTTAGTCTTGAGAAAATGGATTTGAATAAATGAAACAGTATAGATTGAAAATAAATGTTTGCTTCTTGAGGGTTTGTTGTTGTCCTACTCACTTTTATTTCCCACAGCAGTTTCTCTGGTTACTTGCTTTCTTTCAGTGATCACTGGGGGAAAAACACTGCTGCTTTTGTGACCATTGTTATTGAGATGTCTGAGCTGTATTTTGCCTACTGACACTATCCATCCTTTGTGCAATATCACCTTTAATGTTTGTGTGTGCTGCAGTACAGCTAACTCTTCTTTTATCTTTTTTTTTTTTTTCCCTCCAGGGGATCTACAAGTATCTTGAGAGGAACTTTTCAGACTTTAAGCAGAGAGGCTTTGTTGTTGGATATGACACACGAGGTCAGGTCACCAGCAACTGCAGCAGTAAGAAGTATGAGTATTGATTACATTTGCAAGACTAGAAATGAAATGTGGCTTTAAATGTGTTCTGTCCTATCAGCACTTTTTGTTTGTGATGAACTGGGCACACTCTCCCCTGTCCCTTAGTCCCTTGAAATAGTAATGAGGAGAGGCTGGGACTGAATCCTTTGTGGTACCAGTTTGCCAGCAGAGGAGTGTGAGGCTGCTTGCTCCACCAGAGAATTTACAGATCAAATGCATGAGAACATTAGTCTTAGTATGCCTGGAGACAAATCTGAATATGAAGATAAATTCAGAGTATTAACATCCAGCTGGAAACCCCTAAATATTAATGCATTTTTAATACTGGATTTCTCTGGTATTTCACACCTGATTTAAGCTTGCTTGGGGGAGAACAATTCCACCTGCAGCCTGCTGTAACCCAGTGTCTTTTCACTTTGAAGGGATTGTACCTGGAATGCCTAAAATGTAGACTTCCAGCAATGGCAAATTGTGCTCTTTGCAAGGAAAGGGGAGGAAACTGCCTCCTCAGTTCTCTAATGAGCCTTAATCCCTTGTCATTGGGGAGCAAAACACCTGTGGTAATGGCATGCTGTGCAAAAAAGCCAACCCAGTAGCTAATTAGGTAAAGAGAAGTTAATTACTGTAGTTATTGTTGTAACTAACAGTTCGTTTTTTTTCTTTTAAATTTTGTAGCATTGAATGTTTTAGGGATGAAGAAGTCCTTGGTAAAATAGAGCACAGAATCCAGTGACTGTCTGTCCTCTCCCCTGGGCTTTGGGATGCATGTGGCCCATTGTCCCCCAGGGTTTAAGCTCTGTGACAGTGTGTTGCAGGGTGTTTGCAAGCCCGGGCTGTGTGGGACAGGCACAGTCTGACAGTGGGGAGCTGTGACAGTGGTGTCCCCCTGTAGCCACACAAAGCCTGCAGTCCAGGCTGGGTGGTGGCTCTGTTGTTTCACATGTCCAAGCTGCACCTCAGGTCCTGGCTGTGTCCCTCTTGTCCCCCTGGGATCAGCAGCAGTGCAGCTTCAAACTGGACTCCCCAAAGAGTTTCCAGTGGGAGCAGAGTGCTTTTCCAGCACTGTGTGGGCAGCAGGCCCAGGGGATGCCAGGTCATCCAGCTGTGTCCTGGAATTAAGCTGCTGTAAACCAAGCAGAATTTTAGTAGCTTCAGCTCCAAGCTGAGCTCTCAAGCTCTTCCAGGTGGTCTCAGGTGGCATTTGACAGGTGCTGTAGTGAATTTCTGAGTCAGTGAAACTTGAGTTACTGGTGGTGGAGAGAAGGAAGTCAGTATTAATGGTTCTGTGTGTGAACAAGGGAGCAAGGTGAGCTTACACCATTTAGTAGCTCATCTGTTTGGACTCTGAGACTTCCCTTTATCTCCTGAGTGCTAAAGCAGTTTGATATCAGCTACCTGGAAGAGAATGAGCTTCCCTGGTGCCTGAAAGGGCAAGTCTATGATAAAGCAGGATTTAGAACTGTGGGCACTGTTCCTATTTCTAAACATTCTGGAATAAGGGGTGCTGCTTTGCAGAAATATATTTTAGGAACAGACCTGCTTCCTGGACATTGTCTGAAGCTGCTGAGTAGGGCTGCAAGCGAGCTTTGTGTGGGACACCAAATCCTTTTCCCTACCTGCTGTTTGCAGACACCTGGTACTTCAGACTCTCTGGGAAGCTGGTTCTGTCCCTGAGCAGAGGATGTGTTCTGCCAGCAGGGTCTGTGTCTTGGTGTGGGATATCTGCTTTGGGTGAGGGGCTGAGGTCCTTGTCCAGGCAGCAGCTGAAAGGGCTGGCTCAGATTCTGCAGCCTGAGAGCTCTTACCCTGACTGTGCAGTTTGTAGGATGCCACTCTAGGCACAAGCAAAAAGCAGTAGAGTGCTTTAAGAAACAATGCCTGGGGATGACAGGAATTCCATCTGCTGCTGGGCTGCCCTGGGGAGCTGCAGTGACTGAATATTTTCTTTTTCCTGTTGGTAGGCTTGCAAAGCTCACTGCAGCAGTCCTGCTGGCAAAAGATGTACCTGTGTACTTCTTCTCCACCTATGTCCCCACTCCCTTCGTGGTGAGTCACCTTCTTGTCCACACAGTTAAGGGGGGATTTGAGTTTACTGAAAAAGAACTAGCCATTTTCTTAAATTGCTATTTAACAGAAAAATAGAGGCAGCTTGATACACTTGGCTCTTCAAGGAGGCTGTAACAAGGCTGTTGCTGAGCTCCTCAGTGCCTCTGCTTTTAACATCTCAAAAATAGACTTTTCTTGTCACAGCACCTTTCTTTGCATGGTTTTAAATCCTTGCTTGTTTTCCATAAGCCCTTCTAGCATGGTGTGTATTCTATGGATCCTGCTTTGAGGGCAGGACTGGAATGCCTGGAGTACCTGCAACTTGTTTTTCAGCAAGCCATTTCGTGAATTCCTTTGTTCTGTCTCCAAGTGCTCCTGTAATCTGAGGGTAGGCTTTCTTTAGTTAACAATTTCCTTTTTTGTAATTGATAAGCAATATTTTGATTGAGAAACAAAAATTGTTCAACAAATGTTCTTATGGAGAAGAATTAGAACCAACTTTGTACTGCTGGCTGCAGGACACAGTGCAGGGTGTTTGTGTGTGTAGCTTTCAGGTGAGCTGGTGCAGGGTTAAAAGGCACCTCTGTGGGCTCCTGGTGCAGAACTGTGCTCTGCTGCAGTGCTTGTGGCAGGAGCCCTGTGAGCTCTGTCTGTGGTTCCTTTGGCAGTGCTGCAGTGTCTGTGGCTCTGTGTGAGCTCTGTCTCTGGTTCCTTTGGCAGTGCTGCAGTGTCTGTGGCCCTGTGTGAGCTCTGTCTCTGGTTCCTTTGGCAGTGCAGTGTCTGTGGCTCTGTGTGAGCTCTGTCTCTGGTTCCTTTGGCAGTGCTGCAGTGTCTGTGGCTCTGTGTGAGCTCTGTCTCTGGTTCCTTTGCAGCCCTATGCCGTGCAGCAGCTGGGGGCTGTGGCTGGGGTGATGATCACAGCATCCCACAACCGCAAGGAGGACAATGGCTACAAGGTGAGCCTGGGGCATGGTGTGCTTTGGGTTGGAAAAGGCCTTAGGACCCACCCTTGCCATGGCAGGGACACCTTCCACTGTGCCAGGTTCCTCCAGGCCCTGTCCAGCCTGGCCTGGGAACCCTCTGGGATGTGGCAGCCTGTGCCAGGGCCTCCCCACCCTCTGGGTGAAAAAGCTTGTTTTTGTGTGTGCCCTTTATAAGTTATGTAAAGTAACTCATCCTTCCACAACCTGACACGCTGGTCTGTGATGAGGACATAGGGCCACACAGTTCTGTCTTGAGCATCAATCTGTAGTGGCATTCCACAGAGTCTGATCAGCAGCTGAAGAAGTGCTCCAGCAATTTGTCTGAGGCTTAAAGCTCAGTTTAGCACTTAGCCAGAACTGAGGTGAATTCATGCACACAGTGGGGGACTGTGCTGAAGATGGGAATGGTTTGAGTGGATTAATACAACACAGTAGCCTTGTGTTGTTCCCTGGTTTTCTGGGCTTTGAAGAGGGCTGGGTGGCTTCACTTTGAAAGCTTGGGACAATAAACCCACCCATGACAGCAAGTGCAGTGTTTTAACTGAGTATTTCCTTCCTCAGCTTAATAAACTCTCAGCTTTAGCTGAGTGTTCTAGAAGCCCTGTGGCAGGTCAGTGAGTGATGGCCATGTGAGGAAAGGCTCAGAGAGAACTCTTGGGGATGATTGAGCTGCTCTTGCCTTCTCTGGAACAAGTTGTAAAGTTCTCCACCAGCCTTTGCTCCTGCTTAGCTGGAACACTGAGTAAGGAGAGAAGCCACATGAATTTCCCAGGTGCTTCATCTGTCAAGAAGCAACTTTGTCTTCTGATACACAACAGTTTACTTTCGTCAGGATACTGGTGTGTTTCCTAGTGTTTCCCAAGAGCTGTTTCATCTTTCTCAATTCCCTGTGTGAATTTCAGCAGCTTCTGAAGGTTTTGGACAATTTTGAGCGAAGGTGACAAACCCAGAGGACACTGGTGAGAAAAGAGGCAGATTATCTGAGCAGAGTCTGCACTGTGAGCCATGCTGTTGGCAGCAGACTGTGGGAAAGCTGCCCTCTAAGTCTTCAACAAGGACTTTTTTGTAGTTGAGGGTTAGATATGGTGTTTCCACCCTGGAGAGTGTTTCCAGCTGGGAGATTACAGTTGTTCAGCTGTGGAAAAACACGGACCTTGGCACGCTGCTTATCTGTTTTCCTTTGGGTTCAAAAACAAGTCGTGTTCCTTTTTCAGAAGGCATGCCAGCCTTGGGGAAGGTGATATTTTTCTACTGTTGCAGTTTGCACACACTCCCAGATACAAGTGCCCAGTTTTGGTTTCTCACATCCTGATCTTTCAGCTGTAATTGGAAATACCAGCTTTTGTGAAAACAGGTTGTGGTCCTGTGTAAGCTCCATTTATCTCAACAGTTGTGAACTTGGGTTCATGCTGAATGATTCCAAATGTCTTGAGAATCAAGGCAGTCAGATGCTGACTTCTCTGTGTGACTTAGGCAGAAATTAGGTAAAATCCTATGGCTAAAATAACTTATTGGGTTAATAAACTTCATAAATAAACTGTCTTGCTTTCCTTCAACTTACCTCAGGTTTATTGGGAAAATGGAGCACAGATCACCTCTCCTCATGATAAGGAAATTATAAAATGTATAGAAGAGTGTGTTGAACCATGGAATGGCTCCTGGAATGAAAATCTGGTAGACACCAGTCCTCTCAGGCAGGATCCTCTGAAGAAAATTTGTGACAGCTACATGGAGGATCTGACAAAGATCTGTTATCACAGGTATTGTCTAAAGCAGAAGGCACCTCAGTTATCCTTTTAAGTCAGCTGTGGGTTGCATGTGGAGAAAATTACTGCAGACAGTCTTCAGTGTGTTCTCTGGGGTGTCGTTAAACTCAAGGGTCACCATCCTTAGGAATAAACTTTTTGGTTGGGAATAAACCAGCTGCCTTTGGGAGTTAAACTACTGTGAAACACCCCAGTGGAAACCATTTAATGCAAGTGAATATGCTGTGAGGGTACTGAATAAAATGCAGAAATTCGGAGTAAAAGTGAGGTGCACATGCATAAAAGATTCAGTCTAAAGGTTAGGTGGGGCAGAAGATGAGAATAAAAGGAGGAGAATAGATGGCATGAAGCAGATCTGGAATAACATTTTAAGGTGGTGGAAGAGCTTGAGTTTGATGTAGAAATCAACAGTTTATTCTTGGGAGACTTTGATGTGTTTCAGCAGAAGGTAAATATTTAATTTTCCAGGAGAAGAAGCTTTAACCCAGCAATTCCTAGTGCAAAATAAGCACTTGGAGTCATTCCTTTGAAGTTGATGCAGAAATCAGGAGAATAATAGTGTGTAGGGGAATTGCAGTTTATTTTGCTTTCCCTCATGAAAACAGCCTTGTTAGAAACTGGGGTCTCACTGAAGTTGTTTCCTCCTCAGGGAGCTGAATGTGCAGAGCAGTCTGAAGTTTGTGCACACCTCTTTCCATGGAGTGGGACATGACTACGTGCAGCTGGCTTTCAAAGCCTTTGGATTTCAGCCCCCCATTCCAGTGCCCGAGCAAAAGGATCCAGATCCAGACTTTTCTACTGTCAAGTGCCCAAATCCTGAGGAAGGAGAATCTGTGCTGGTATTTTGGTTTCTATTTCATCAGGTGTCTGTGGGGAAGCACAAACTGAGGAGGAGAGCAGGGAGAGCCTGCTTTCAGCTGTGTTCCTACAGTGGGCAGTCCATGGGGGATTTGTCTTTCACTGGGTGTTGGATGTAAGTAGGAAGGCTGTGGGTTTATTTGCTCTTATGTTTTGGGTGTGGGTTTTTTTTTTTCCTTTTTTTTCCCACCAGGAATTGTCACTGAGGCTTGCAGAGAAAGAGGATGCAAAAGTGGTAGTGGCCACTGATCCAGATGCAGATCGACTGGCAGTGGCAGAGCAGCAGGAAAAGTAAGTGATGAGACCCTTTTTGTCTTCCTGCAGAGAAGGTGGTGAGAGTCAGAGTGTCCCCAAAAAGCTGCCAGGCACAGGCCTTCAGTCCACTCTTTCCTTAGCTATCTGGGTATTTTTACTTCTAGCGTTATCCTTTGGTATAGCTCCAAATGCATTTAAAATCAGTTCACTCAGCAAAGAGTAGATTAAATACTTACTGGTGTAATAGTAAATGGCCAAATAAAGCTCAGCTGTGAACTGAGTGGTTACTGAAAACAGCAAAATCTTGTGTTTTCATTTATATCAGGCAAACCTTCCTTGGCAGTTGCCGTGGGCTTTTTTTGGTGGAGTGTTTTTTTTAAAAAATATTTTTAATTTTAACCCTTTGTTTTCCCCCTGCTTGTTCATATTGAATGGAAATTGTTTTTCTCCCACTAACAGGCCCCAGTTCTGATGGTTGTGTAAGTAAAAGTTGCCTGACTGCAATGCCCAGGTTGCACAGGCTGCTCTGCAGGGATCAATTCTAGACTGCCCTGTAGGGATCAGTTCTGGGCTGCTCTCTGCTGCTGGGGCACCACAGGCCTGAGCTGTGCTAGAGCTGCCAGCCAGGATCCCCAGGGTCTTTCCTTGCTGGCAGAATGCTCTGGGCTTGGAAATCCTTTAGGTGTGGTGAGTGTGGAGTCCTGTCAGTATGGTGGCTTTGCCTAGAGCAGCTTGTCAGTGCTGTGCTCAATCCTGGGGTTCAGTCACTGCAGGATTGCTGCCCTTGGCTCCCTGGGGTTAAATACCTGCAGGATTGTTCCCTGGGGTTAAATACCTGCAGGATTGCTCCCCTTGGCTCCCTGGGGTTAAATACCTGCAGGATTGCTCCCCTTGGCTCTCTGGGGTTAAATACCTGCAGGGTTGCTGCCCTTGGCTCCCTGGGGTTCAGGGACTGCAGGATTGTTCCCTGGGGTTAAATACCTGCAGGATTGCTCCCCTTGGCTCTCTGGGGTTAAATACCTGCAGGATTGCTGCCCTTGGCTCCCTGGGGTTAAATACTTGCAGAATTGCTCCCCTTGGCTCCCTGGGGTTCAGTGACTGCAGAATTGCTCCCCTTGGCTCCCTGGGGTTCAGTGACTCCAGATTTGCTCTCCCCACAGTGGCTCCTGGAAGGTGTTCACGGGCAATGAGCTGGCAGCCTTGTTTGGCTGGTGGATGTTTTCCTGCTGGAAGGAGAACTGCTCCCCAGATGCTGATGTGAAGAATGTTTACATGCTGGCAACCACGGTCTCCTCCAAGATTTTGAGGGCCATTGCACTCAAAGAGGGATTTCACTTTGAGGTGAGTGTGGGCTGTGGTGTTGTCTCCATCAGAACCCTCACTGCTGACCTCAGGCAATCAAAAGTGGGGACTGACTTCCAGGCTGGGAGCTTTGAGGGATTTCCACTTGCAGAGAATGTTCTTTGACCCACACAAGCCTGATTTCAGTCTCCTCAGTGTTCTCAGGCTGGGAGATCAGCATGGGCAAAGCTCAGCAACAGGGGACACCTGAACCTGAACACCTGAGTTCCAGATAAGCAGGGCTGAGGTGTTCCTGTTCTCTCCCTAGACAGAAATCCTGCTGTGTGAGAGGAGGGAGCTTTGTGCAGCCTGCCTGTTCACTCTGAGCATTGGTGGGTTTGTAATGAGCACCTGGCGGTGCCAGTGGGATTTGAATTTGGGTTTGCTTCAGGCAGGGACAGGCAGAGGAACTCTTGTGTTCAGATCCTTAATGCAGCTTTAAGAACTTGCTGGAAAAGAAGCTGGGGGTGCTCCCTCCAGACTGACAGTTTAGTTCCTGCATCCAAATTAAATCTGATTTCTGTTGGATGCTAGCCAGAAGAGAGGTAAGTGCCTGAAATCATAGCACAAACATAAAGGGCCAGGTCTTGTTTATCCATGTCTTAATTAAATCTGTGTGCAATAGGAATAAATATTTTTCCAAATAATGAGGAATTTAAAACGGAAAGCAGCTCTGAAAACCATTTTGAGTGACTGGCCAGATAAGCCTAATCTGGATAAACATCTCTTCCTTGTGGTGGATTTGGTTCTCTCTAAATACTGTTTTTTTTTTTAATTGGACAAGGACATACTTGACTGAAAGAAAAAGAGAAGCCAGAAATTTACAGAACTCCTTAAGCTTCTCTAAAAGCTCCCCCTTATTTTTATTTGTAACTCCCTTCTCTCCAAGAAACACTGTTTCTAAGCATTTGACTGCTTTTTAATGATACATGTAAGAAAGCCCCAGCAGCAAGTGTTGCTTTTGCATTTCTGTAGCTTTTCCTCCTGAGTAACTGTGTCTGGTCTGATGACAGCGCAGATGATCTGTTGTGATCTGGGAGCACCACATCCCTGACAGACTTTTTCCCTGGTTTGATACTCGTGTCCTACTTGAGTATCCACTAGGAAAATGTTATCCAGTGGCTCTTGGCCTTGGACTCTTCCTAACTGAAGATGGGACTTGTCTGATGCTTCTTCACTGTCCCTCTTCTGCTTGTCAGTTAATTAGATTTAGATTTAAGGGAATCACTTCCAAAAAATCAGAAAAACATCCTTTAGCTGTAGTGTTTTGACTCTGCAGCATCTTCCTGTTATATTTAAAATTCAAAATGCATTGTTCTATCTTCTCTGCTTGGGTTTTCTATTTTTTTTGCTTGTTTTAGTCTGAAGTGAAGGTGACAGTGGCTGTACTTTTTTTTTTAATTGAAACGAAATTGAAAATGTGTTTTAATCATTCTTCTGCCCTCCTGTTTTAGGAAACACTCCCTGGTTTTAAATGGATTGGAAGCAGAGTAAAAAATCTCCTAGATAATGGAAAAGAAGTTCTCTTTGCATTTGAGGAGTCTATTGGTATGAGTGCCGATATCCCTTTAAACTGTTGAGAACTGAAGGGGGAATGTGGATGGGATGGATGATCTTAGTTCTGAAATAAAACACACAAAGTACTTTATTTTTATCCTAGTAGTTAATAGCATTGATATTGTGCTCTCATCAAATTCACTTGCCAACTCCCATAATAAGTCGTATCTGACTTGCTGATTCTGGTGTTGTGCTTATCTTTGCAGCCCTATAACCCCCAAGGTAATGAGATTTCTCCTGCATGTGCAGCAATAAAGCAGCTTCCATGTACTGGCCAACCTTCCTTTACAGGATCAAAGGTTCAGTCTTCAGTCAAGTAAATCAGTGTAATCATCTGCCCGGTTCTTTTTCCACAATCCCTTTTTTCTTCCCAGGCTTCATGTGTGGCACATCAGTGCTGGATAAGGATGGAGTGAGTGCAGCTGTGGTCATTGCTGAGATGGCAACTTATCTGCAGGGCCAGAGCCTGACCCTGGCACAGAAACTCGTTGACATTTATGAAACGTGAGTTGAGTGGTGCTCTTTGTTAGAACATGCTACTCCACTGCTTCAGAGCTGGGGATAATCCAAGGAATATTTATTTAAATACAAATAAACACATGAGTAAATGTTTGTGTCCCTCAGATGTTTGCTCATAGTGAGTTGTTGGGGGGTTTTTGCTGTAGGATGGATTACAGCCCAGCACTAGTCCCCATGTCCTGGGGGGCTCCAGGAGGGCTGGAGAGGCAGCTGGGACAGGACACAGGGAGTGATTTCCCACTGCCAGAAGGGATCTGGAACAGCAGAGGTGGAAGGAATGGCTGTGAATACAATCCCAGCAATAAAACAAGGATTGTGTTTGTCACAATTAAGCCTTGTTCTGAGATCTTAGGTACCAAATGTGCCCAAACCTTCTGAATCTTGCAGCTGAGAGCATTACTGTGCTTGTAGGTATGGCTATCACATATCCAAGACTTCCTACTTCCTGTGCTACGATCCTGCCACCATCAAGAGGATCTTTGAGAGGCTGAGGAACTGGGATGGCCCTCAGTGCTACCCCCAGTGCTGTGGGGTTTACAGCATCCTACACGTCAGAGATGTCACCACGGGCTACGACAGCAGCCAGCCCGACCACCAGTCTGTGAGTGACACAGGGCTCCTGCAGGGGAATGTGTGCAGTGTGGGGTTACTGATCCATGATCAATGGCCTTTAGGCACTCACTGAGCCTGCTGCTGCTCTCCTGCACCTCCTGAGCCTCTGGGTGCTGCCCCAATGGGAGTGAGGGGCTCTGCTGTATTGCAGGTGCTGCCCCAGTGGCAGTGAGGGGCTGATGCTGTTGTGCAGGTGCTGCCCCAGGGGCAGTGAGGGGCTGATGCTGTTGTGCAGGTGCTGCCCAGCAGCTGTGAGGGGCTGATGCTGTTGTGCAGGTGCTGCCCAGGGGCAGTGAGGGGCTGATGCTGTTGTGCAGGTGCTGCCCAGCAGCTGTGAGGGGCTGATGCAGTTGTGCAGGTGCTGCCCAGCAGCAGTGAGGGGCTGATGCTGTTGTGCAGGTGCTGCCCAGTGGCAGTGAGGGGCTGATGCTGTTGTGCAGGTGCTGCCCAGGGGCAGTGAGGGGCTGATGCTGTTGTGCAGGTGCT